>SJYW01007817.1:194581-232819 GCA_006410735.1 Raphicerus campestris
CCCTTCAGGAGAGTCGGGAGGAGCCTCAGGTGTCTAACCATCACTCCCCAAGATCCCCAAATGCTTAGTCCACTCCAGATGAACCTGACTGCCCTGAACTCTCTCGACTGTCACCACAAGGCTCAACTCCCAACACACTGGCACGTGAGACAGCCCTGGTGTACCTGGATGGCAAGCCACAGATCCCTGTGTCCACTTGACACGGAGCCTGACACTTCCGCTGCCTTTGGGGAAGAAAGAGACCTTCGAAGTCTCCAGGCGAGATGAGGCCTGACTCCCCTGTGGGGACTCCAGAGTAACCTCAAGACCTATGAAAGCATGAGCTAGGAAATCTCAGGCTCCGACCTCAGCAGCAGACAAGGCCTTGGGGACCTGGTGATGACTGGGGAGGAATACCCAGTGGCAACTCTCATGGAGACTGGCCTCTCCTGAGGCCACACGGTCTTGTCCCTGGGGTCCCCGTCTTAACTAGAGAGGACAGTGCCCCTACTCAATAAAAACCAGAAGTTTCTCCCTTGCAGGCAGAGAAACTTTTCTGTGGCATCCCAGGTGAAATCACCTGTTCCCACTTGGACCTCGAAATGCTCCTTCACACCCTTGCTGTGACCCAAGAAGTTCCACGCCCCACCCTTCCCCACTCGAGAGGACCGCCAAGGGTCCCACCACAACTCAAAACAAGCTCCATTTTCCCCTGCTCAACTCCAGATGAGGGGCCCTTTCCCTGCTCCATCAGGAAAGGGTTCCCGGCTCTCCCCTCGAATCCCAAGAGAAGGCCTTCACGCCAGGCGAGTCCAGAGGAACCTAAGGTTTCTGGTCACCTTTCCCTAAGAACTCCAAATGCCTCGTCCACTCCAGATGAACCTGACTGCCCTGCACTGACTTGACTTACTCCCCAAGGCTCGATTGCCAACACCCTGGCATATGTGATAGCCCAGGGGTACCTCCAGGGCAAGACACAGATCCCTTTGCCCATATGATGGAGAGCTGGACAAGGCTGTTGCACCCTGGAGTAAAGGGGCCCTGCACGTCTATGAGCGAGACGAGGCCTGACCCCTGAGGGGGTCCCAGGGGAACCCCTAGACCTAAGTTGTCATGGCGAGGAAAGCTCAGGCTCCGGCCTCAGCACTAAACAAGGACTGAGGACCCAGCGATGACTGTGGAGGAATCCCCAGAGGAGCCTTTGTACGCGCACAGAGACTGGCCTCTCCTCAGGGCACAAAGGCGAGTCCCTGGGGTCCCAGTAATAACTCAAGATGACAACGGGGCAATTCAAGGACAAACAGAAGCTTCTCCCCTGCAGGCGGTGTGAGGCCCTTGTCCGCGGTGGCGTCTCAGGGGAATTCAGCCTGTCCCTATTGGACCAGGAAAGGCTCCTTCACTCTCTTGCTATGACCCAAGAAGTTTCCAGGCCCAAATGTCCCCACTCGAGAGGAATCTTGAGGGTCCCGCCGAGACTCAAGAGGAGCCCCGTTTTCCCCTGCTGAGCTCAAGATGAGGGGCTCTTTCCCTGCTCCATCGGGAAAGGTTTCACGGTATTCCCCTGGCATCCCAAGGGGAGGTGCTGGTATCTGGAATGTCTGGAGGAGTCTCACAGGTTGCGCCACCTTTCCCCAAGACCACCAATTGCCTCGTACACTTCATATGAAACTGACTGACGTGTACTGCCTCGACTGTCACCCCGACGCTCGACTCCAGCACACTGGCACGTGTGACAGCCCTAGGTTACTTCGAGCGCAAGCCATAGATCCCTGTATCCTCTCGACAGGGACCCGGACACTGTTACTGCAGTTGGGAAGGAAAGCGGCCATGCACATCACCAGTTGACACGAGGCCGTGCACGTCTCCCATTGAGACGAGGCCTGACTACTCTCTGCAGACTCCAGGGGGAGCCCAATACAAATGTCAGCACGGGCGAGGCAATCTCAGGCTGTAGCCTCAGCACCAGAAGGGGACTGAGGACTTGGCGCCACTGGGGAGGAATCCCCAGATGTGCCTCACCCCTCGCTTGGAGACTGGCTTATCCTGGGGCCACAGGGGCGGATCCCTGTGGTTCCCATCATAAATCAAGAGGACCCTGCCGCAACTCGAGAAAAACCACAAGCTTCAGCCTTGCAAGTGGAGTGAGGCCCTTGTCAGCTGCGGCATACTGGGGGAAATCACCCATTCCCTCTTAGAGCTCGAAATGCTCTTTCACACCCTTGCTGTGACCCAAAAAGTTCCCCGTCCCACAGGTCCCCGCTCGAGAGGACCACCGAGGGTCCCACCACGATTCAAGAGGAGCTCCATTTTCCCATGTTCAGCTTCAGATGAGGGATCCTTTCCCTGCTCCATCGGGAAAGGGTTCCCGGCTCTCCCCTCGCATCCCAAGAGGAGGCACTCACACCAGGCGAGTCCAGAGAAGCCTCAGGCGTCGGGTAACATTTCCGCAAGACCTCCAAATGCCTAGTCCACTCTAGATGAATCTGACTGTTCTGCACTGCCTCGACTGACACCCCAAGGCTCAACTGCTGCACACTGGCACATGTGATAGCCTTGGGGTACATCGAGGTAAAGCCATTGATTCCTGTATCTGCTCAGGGACCTGGACACTGTTGCTGCAGTTGGGGAGGTAAGCGGCTGTGCACGTCCCCAGGTGAGACGAGACCTGACTCCCCTATGGGGGCTTCAGGGGAACCCCAAGATGTATGTCAGCATGGGCGAGGCACCACAGGCTCTGGCCTCAGCACCAGACGAGGACTCAGAACCTGGCGACATCTCGGGAGGAATTCCCACAGGTGACTCACAACTCGCATGGAGACTGGCCTCTCCTGAGGCCACAGGGGCGGGTCAGTGGGTTTCCGTCATAACTCAAGAGGACCCTGCCATAAGTAGAGAAAAACCTGAAACTTCTCCCCCGCAGGGAGAGTGGGTCTCTTGTCCACTGCAGCATCTCAGGGGAAATAACCCCTTTCCTCCTGGACCACAAAAGGCTCCTTCATACCCTTGTTGTGACCTAGGAAGTTCCCCGCCCCAACCGTCCCCACTCGAGAGGAACCCAGAGGGTCCCGCCACAACTCAAGAGGAGCCCCGTTTTTGCCTGCTGAGCTCCAGATGAGGGGCCCTTTCCCTACTCCACCGGGAAAGGTTTTTCGGTGCTCCCCTCGCATCCCAAGAGGTGGCCTCGCATCAGGAGAGTCAGGAGGAGCCTTAGATGTCTGACCACCATGCCCCAAGATCCCCAAATGCCTCTTCCACTCCAGATGAACATTACTGCCCTGCACTGTCTCGACTGTCACCCCGAGGTTCCACTCCCAACACACTGGCACGTGAGACAGCGCTGGAGTACCTCGATGGCAAGACACAGATCCCCGTGTCCGCTTTACAGGGAGCCGGACACTGTCACTGCAGTTGGGGAAGAAAGAGGCCATGCAAGTCTCCAGGGTAGAAGAGGCCTGACTCCCCTGGGGAGGCTCCAGAGTAACCTCAAGTTCTATAAAAGCATGAGCGCAGAAATCTCAGGCTCCAACCTCAGCACCAGACGAGGACTGAGTAACCGGCAATGACTGGGGAGGAATTCCCAAAGGCACCTCACAACTCGCCCTGATAATGGCTTTTCCTGAGAATACAGGGGCGGGTCACTGGGGTCCCCGTCGTAACTCGAGAGGACCCCGCCACAACTCGAGAAAAACCTGAAGCTTCTGCCTTGCAGGCGTGGTGTGGCCCTTGTCCGCAAAAGCATCTCCGGGAAATTCACCCCATCCCTCGTGGACCTCCAAAGGCTCCTTCACACCCTTGCTGTGACCCAAGACGTTCCCCACCCCACCTGTCTCCACTTGAGAGGAACCCCAAGGGTCCTGCCAAGACTCAAGAGGAGCCCCGTTTTCCCCTGCTGAGCTTCAGATGAGGGGCCCTTTCCCTGCTCCATCGGGAAAGGCTTCGCGGTGTTACCCTTGCATCCTAAGAGGTGGTGCTCGCCCCTGGAGCGTCGGGACGAGTTGCACAGTTTGGGCCACCATTCCCCAAGACCCCCAAATGCCTAGTCCACGTCAGATGAATCTGACTGCCCTGTTCTGCCTCTACTGTAACCCCGAGGCTCAACTCTGGCACACTGGCACGTGAGACAGCCCTGGGGTACCTCAAGAGCCAGCCACAGATCCCTGTGTCCGCTTGATGGGTAGCCGGACACTGTTGCTGCATTGGGGGAAGAAAGAGGCTGTGCAAGTCTCCAGGCGAGATGAGGCCTGACTCCCCTGTTGGGGCTCCAGAGTAACCTCAAGGCCTATGAAAGCATGAGCGAGGAAATCTCAGGCTCCGACCTCAGCACCAGAAGAGGACTGAGGACCCGGCGATGACTGGTGAGGAATCCCCAGAGGCGCCTCGCAACTGGCACTGAGACTGGCTCTCTTGAAGATACATGGGCGCATCCCTGGGGTCCTCGTTGAAACTCGAGATGACCCTGCCACTACTCAAGAAATACTGGAAGCTTCTTCCCTGCAGGTGTGGTGTTCCCATTGTCCAGAAGGGCATCTCAAGGGAATTCACCCTGTCCCTTTTGGACCTTGAAAGGCTCCTTCACACCCTTGCTGTGACCCAAAAAGTTCCCGCCCCACCTGTCCCCACTCGAGAAAAACCCTGAGGGTCCTGTCAAGACTCAAGAGGAGCCAGGTTTTCTCCTGTTGAGCTCCAAATGAGGGCCCTTTCCCTGCTCCATAGGGAAAAGTTTGGCGGGGTTTCCCTGGCATCCCAAGAGGAGGTGCTCACCCTGGATAGTTGGAAGGAGTCTCACAGCTTAGGCCACCATTCCCCATGACCCGTAAATGCCTGGTCCACTCCAGATGAACCTGACAGCCCTACACTGCCTCGACTGTCACCCCGAGGCTCAACTCCGGCACACTGGCACATGTGACAGCCCTGGTGTACATTGAGAGCAAGCCACAGATCCCTGTGTCCGCTCGAATGAGTGCTGGACACTTCTGCTGCAGATGGGGAGGAAAGCGGCCGTGTGTGTCTCCAGGCGTGATGAGNATGTGACAGCCCTGGTGTACATTGAGAGCAAGCCACAGATCCCTGTGTCCGCTCGAATGAGTGCTGGACACTTCTGCTGCAGATGGGGAGGAAAGCGGCCGTGTGTGTCTCCAGGCGTGATGAGGCCTGACTCCCCTGTAGGAGATCCAGGGGAACCCCAAGACGTAGGTCAGCATGGGCGAGGCAAGCTCAGGCTGCGGCCTCAGCATCAGACGAAGCCTGGGGACCCAGTGACGACTGGGGAGAAATACCCAGTGGCAACTCGCACGGAGACTGGCCTCTACTGAGAATACAGGGGTAGGTCTCTGGGTTCCCCGTCGTAACTCAAGAGGACCCTCCCACAACTCGAGAAAAACCAGAAGCTTCTCCCTTTCAGGCGGAGTTAGGCCCTTGTCCNAAAATGTTTTTCTGTCATCAAAATGTGACTATAAATTCAGTGGGAAGTAGAAAGTTTATTAATTAATTTATGTCATCATAAGGCTTGTGTACAGAAAGAATGAACAAAAGATTACATGAATATATATTCAGTCTAAAAACTGATTTGTGTGAGTACCATATGCATGTTGGTAGAATAAACATTTGCACCCATCTTCCTTTTTGTGCAGCCAAGAGATCACAGAGCAGTGCTTTGCCATTTGGATTCCATCATTTATTTTGTTTATCACTTCCTGGCCCTTTCCCACAGGACAGCACCAAACTGATGACTCAGGTTTCAAAAAGCCACTCAGTAGGTCAAAGATAAAGTTACTTCTCTTCTCCTGCTAGCCCCCTCCTCCTTGCTTACTTTATCTTCATGTGAACGCTGTTGAACTGCATCACAAGACACATACACACGCGCACACACACACACTCAAAAGAGGAGCAAGCCTTTGCAAAACAGTGAGCACATGCTTAGCCCCCAGTCAGATATTTTTGCATCAATCCTTTTTGTTCCTGCAGAGACAGGAAAATTGGCATCATACAGCCATCAAGTTCAACCCAGGTTTCTAAGTTCAAGTCAGAGGCTTGAGTTCTAGGCCTAACTCTTGAAATATGTCTTGGGAGTAATTTCAACAGTTGATGTTCTGTTTGTTTCAAGACTTTTTTCACTAGTCACTCACCTGCCCCCACAGTATGGTAAAGTTACACATCCACATAAAATATGGTGTGAAACCAGTGCCAGATTCCCAGGAAGAAAGCTAACGAGAANCTCCCAAGACATATTTCAAGACTTTTTTCACTAGTCACTCACCTGCCCCCACAGTATGGTAAAGTTACACATCCACATAAAATATGGTGTGAAACCAGTGCCAGATTCCCAGGAAGAAAGCTAACGAGAAGCATTATAAGTAATAGCTCTTGAAAAGACTTCAGTGTCAGCCTTGTTAAGTGTACTTCTGGAAGAGTTCTTGTCAAACTATTCATGGTTAAACAAATGTATTGCTCTCTTTGAAGACAAATAATTTTAGAGTTTTTTAAAAGTTAATTTTCTGCATTTTATAAATATTTTCCTTCAGCCTAAATTGTGGAACATGCTAACTATAATTTGTGTCAAAATAGCAATAATATTTCATAAGTCCAGATGTCCTGTTTCACTTAAAAGAATGAGGATTTTCCTTGTTTATTTTGGCAGATGAATGAAACAGGTGACCCATCCATTTGGTCCCACAAAAACAGTTAACAGTTTCTCTTCAGTCAAAACAGGAAGGGAATTTTGGGGGCAACCCTCCAGCATGGGGACCATCTCGCCCTCAGGCCTTTAAAATGTAGATCACAGACTGTTATCACATGACCTCCATCCAACCCCATTCTCCAGAGATGAAATAGGGACCAAGGGTGTTCAGTAATTGAGAAGGTCCAGGTTATATTAACCATAGATTCACAAGATTGGGTTGATCCCCTAGACACACAGATGGCTAAGGGAGCTTCAACAGATCCAATGACAAGAGTTACATGGACTCATAGGTTGGCCATTTCTCTTCCTTAGCACTCTCCATCCCTGCCTAAACCCTACCCAGTGGCTGCAGGCTTCTGACAGTAAGTGGCAGGCACCGCTGTCTACCTGGGAGCTGGTATTCCCACTGTTTGTTTAACAGAGTTACTATCTGGAGGGAAGTGAGTTACTTGTAAGGTGAAGTCCATTCTACTTGCTCTCTCACAGCCCTCTGTGGTATCATTATCTGTGATATTCTGATAAGGCTCAGAGTGGAGTGGGCTGTGGGGATCAGCCATCAAGTCTAAGACAGAGCAGGAGCTAGAATCTTTGTTTACCCCTGGCCTGTTCTACATCATTGCCTTCAGAAAGAAGCCAGCAATTGATCATCAGATGCCAGAACATGATATTGCTCCATGCAGACAAACGCTCTGTTGCCCTATCCATTTATTGTTTTGTGAGACCAAACTTTGAGTGTTCTTTTGCATTTTTTAAGCTTTTAGTTTCAGTATTTAGACCTTAGATCCACAAATGAGTTACTGATATTCCCCAGTGTATATGATCCCCTTCATTATCATTTAAAGCATTTATTCTTCCCCTTTATTTTTCTCTCACATTACACTACCCTGACAGGTTGAATATATGTCTTTACATCAGCATGTAGTCTTGAAAAAATTTCTCTCATAGTCCACTGTTATCATTAGTCCAGTTGATATCTCTTTCTGATTTTATTTTGTCTGTTTTCTTCTTCATTCTGAACCCTGTCTTAGGCATACACCCTAACATGGTTAATATATATCTTTGAATAAGAATGTAGTCTAGGAAAATATTCATTGTTGTCTTGCATTTTATATTTAAAATTTTAATTTACATAAATGATGTTGTATTCAAGATCTGATTCTGTTTCTTATGATTTTACTTTATCATTTTAAGATCTGTCTTTTTTGTGTACTTTCCATTCACTGCTTCTAAATCACTGCTTTGTTTTCTATGGGTGACTTTCATTTTGGTGTTTTTAATTTATTTTGAGGTCACTTGTACACAGTGGTTTGAGATAGTGGTCCAAATTACTTTTCTGTATAAATAGAGCCAATTTTCAAAACATTATCCAAGAAACATTATTGTCATTGGTTTTGAATGAAATTAGTCAGGCTCCTCTCTTCTCCCTTTATTTTAAAGAAATTTTAATTGAAATTAATTGAAATACCTAAATATCTTATTTTCTTTCTTCATTTGGCTAGGTAAGTCTATTTGATTCAATTAAATGAACATTTCTCAAGCACCTACTCAGAGCTAAATATCATGCTGAGTACTGGGAAAGTGAGATGAATTGAAGCCAGTGTTCCTTTTTGCTTTACAGTCTAGTAGGGGAGACACTTCCACATTAACAACATAATGTAGAAAATGCAGTAATGAAGGCACATATGGAAGGTTATAAGAACCATGAAGAGACTTCATAGAAGCGAAGTTCAACTGGGGCTTGATTCTTGAAGCAGGTGTAAGTGTTAGACGTTTTTAAGGAGGTTAGAGATCACTTTCCAAAAAGAAAAGGCTTCTTTAAGATACCAAGATGTGACAAGAGGTGGGTTTTAATAGCAGCCAGGCAATGCCATTAGGAGAAAGGAACGGTGTGAGTATGAAATGCCAAGTTAGATTATGATTGGTTAAGATCACACATGCTTCTGAGAGCTGGCGGTGGTCATTGTGGTCCTCAACTGGCAGAGGATCCTAAAGTTTGAATTTTTGGAGTAAACCTTTGGGCCAGATGAATGCAACTGAAAGAGGAAGAAGCTGATATCAGGGAGACAAATTAGGAGGCAGTTGTCAGAATCAAGGGTGAGACAATGAGGGCTTGCTTCACAGCAGTAGTGGTGGGGAGGTGGAGGAGGGGATGGATTGGAGAGGTAGCCAGGAGCAAAAAACATTTGTAAACCACCAGTGGCTCTGGAAATTGAGCAGAATTGATTATTGCAGTGTGTCTGGTTCTTTCTTGTTTAATATGGCCATGACCTAATAAAACTATGGTGCTAAGTTTTAAGGCTGCATTCCTGTATAGAACTTGAGAAAATTTCTCTCTGCCTTAGGAAAACACTTGATGGGCCTCTGGGCTTTGTAAAGGTCTGTTCCAGGACCTAGTCACATATGAGGAGTTTGAGGAAGATAGGGTTGTCTGCTTTGTGCTCTGGAAAAAATAGATTTGAGCTCTCAGAACTGGTAGAAGTGAAGGGGGACTGAGATCTGTGGAAAGAGAATAAGAGGATTCTCTGTAACAGCTATGGCTGAGGAAACCCAGGAGTGTTGATGCCCAGTTTCAAATGACTTCTAAGACTGTGTGGTAAATCTTTTCTAGTTTTTTCTATCTTTGATAGCGTCTACATAGAATTCAGCACTTTTTTGAGTTGCACTTTGACAATGAAGAAGAGGAGACTGTGCATCCAGCCTGGGGCAGAGTGGTTTGAAGACAAAGGTAGAAGAAGCCTGGAGAAGTAACTGAGGATGGCAGGGCTCAGGAGTTCAGGGGAGGAGGGATAGGTGTCCAACACTGCAACACAGGCACACCCAGAAATCCTTGAAAATACCAAAGTAGCACTCAGGGCTGGTGAAGTGGACAAGAGCCTAGATTTCAGTTACTTTAATTGGAAACTTAAGGGAAGGGTAACTCAGCAGGTCAGAGACTCAGGCACTCCAGTTACAAGATAACCAAAACATTCATACCAGAACCCTAGATACAAAGACTCTAAACCCAGCTTGGTGTGCCCTGTGTGGCCTGTGTTTCCTCAGTGACTGAGAGAAGATGGGTTATACTGGGTCCAAGATAACTTCTGATTCGAAAATTCTAAACTAACCTAATCGGCTGCTTTAAGTGCTGACTAACAAGGTAAGTCTTGCAAGTGGTTTTCAGAGTGTTGTTTTGGTTCACCACATTGTACGCCAGGGTCAAATGTCTTCTCTTGGTGTTTTCCCTCAGTCACTCTCTGCTGCCTTTATTTCACTTAAATGGGGGAATGTGCCTTATTCACACCCCAAATCTTCAATCAGCTGAAATTTTTTATGCAACTACAAAGAAGGAAATACTGCATTTTTAAAACCTCAAAAAGACTTGAAGTGTTCAGTTCATAGCTAGAGGGGATTTAATCCTCTTTTTACCAGGGCCTTGTAAGTTCTAGAATAAAGAGCATACATCCCCCCTTGGTTCCATTTTAAATGAATTGTGCTCCTCTGTGACAATTTTGGAATTCCTAAGTGCCTTTTCTCGGCTGACCGCTTATTTCGTCTCCAGACTTTCGGGGCTACTGCTTTTTTTCCCTAATTGTGGACTTGAGATTGCTCTCAAAATAACTTTTACTGTGAAGCTTATGTCTCTTCTCATTGTGGCAAAAGTGATATAGGCAAAACATATACTACTTTTATTTTCTAAAATTAAAAAAACATAGTTGTGCAACAGCCATAAGTAGCTATTAATTATAATATCAATAATAAAAACATCTTTGTGTCTCTACTCTGTAACAGACAAAAGAATAATTGTAAAGAAGAAGTATTTGCTTTTCAGTGCATACTTTTCTAGCCTGTGGTAGAAAGAAAATATACTTTATTTAGTATCTGTAATTCCCTTTAGTAGATGTATTCCCTAGAATGCAATTGTTGCCATATACACTGATGAATGTTCATAAAAATAGTATATTTTCTTTCTAGCCTGTGGTAGAAAGAAAATATACTTTATTTAGTATCTGTAATTCCCTTTAGTAGATGTATTCCCTAGAATGCAATTGTTGCCATATACACTGATGAATGTTCATAAAAATAGTATATTTTCTTTCTAGCCTGTGGTAGAAAGAAAATATACTTTATTTAGTATCTGTAATNAGATTATTTAGAAGAGAAATCTATTAATTTTTCCTTTAAGTTAACCTGTAATTTAATTCCTTTAAATTAATCTATTAAAAATTATTGTAGGGAAACAATTATTTTGTTCAGTTCCTTTGCTGAAATTTAGTACAGTTGCATTCAAAGTACTTTCTTCTGGGGAGAAGAAATTTGCATTAAATATGTGTGAAGAAATAAAATTCATCAAATATAAATCATTTACAGAATATTCAAACTGAAGGTGTAAGAACGCCAGTAGCTAGATAAAAATGAGGTGGTGTAAGAAACAGAGTAATTTCTAAGAGTAGTATTAACTTGAAACTATCTTTTCCAAAACATGAAGAATAATAAGGCAGCTATTTTACTGCCAAAACAGTTTTGAATTAACAGGAGAAGTCTGGCTCCAAAAAAGACCATCAGACTTGAAGCTAAAGATAGTGCTAAGAACACACTCAGTTCACCCAGCTCACATTTTTGTGGTGACCCAGTAACAAAGGAAAAGCTTATGGCATCTTTTATGTTGTTGCAAATGGATGTAGGTCTTAGCATTGAGGGCAAAGCTCATTTTCCTATATATCCAAAGATTACTGGTGCACATCTTTTGTGGATAAANTGCAATTCAGAATAACAAATAACATTATAGAGGATGACTTTGTTGTGTGAGGTGGCAAGAATTCTAGCTCCAGTAATCTCTCATTCATTCACTGACTTACTCATTTTTTTTCATTTAAATTAGTGCCTACCTTGTATCAGGCATTGTAGAATATTCTAAGGATACATGATGAATAGAATACAGTATCGCATATCATAGGCATATCATTTGTCATTTTTGTGCCACAGATTTCTCTATTTCTTCAGTAAATGGACTGGATACTGTGCTTTTCTTCTTGTATGAGTCTCATTGCTAGTGGAGATAGTAACAACTAGGTCAAAGAAAAGAGGCATAGACTTCAGGACATACTGAATACGTAAAAGATTGCCTTGGGACTGCTGAGCTATAAGTGCTTACTGTCAGTAAAGTATACATTTTTTTTTTAAATTCAGGACTTTCTGAATAAAAGGTTTATGCAATCAAATCAAAGTGGATTATTTCCTCAAATCAGGCTCTTGAGTTTAAGCATATTTTTTTCTGTTTTCTTAATGATCCACATTTTGTCACATCATCTGAGCCAAATAAATTCTTTCTTGGCCCTCTCTGCCTTATCAACTCAATCTCCATTTAGAAAGACACCGTTTGGTCCAACATCAATTTGGAAATGCCTCAGGGATCATCTGGCTCAAGTTCACTGACTTTCCATTGACAAGAACTCATCTGGGCAAGAGGAGCCCTTCTGAGTAAGAAAAGGGAATTTACTAACAGTAACTTCTCATAACCTTAAAACCTAGTTTGTCAGGGTTGGCCTCCTTTCACTTTATAGATAATAAGAATTTGATGAGCTTACCACCACTCTAAGGACATCAAGCAAATCATAAAAGGCAAATAATGGCCTTCCACTCAATTTCTTATGAAGTTATAACCAACCTAGACAGCATATTCAGAAGCAGAGGCATTACTTTGCCAACAAAGGTCTATCTAGTCAAAACTATGGTTTTTCCAGTGGTCATGTATGGATGTGAGAGTTGGACTATAAAGAAAGCTGAGCACCAAAGAATTGATGCCTTTGAACTGTGGTGTTAGAGAAGACTCTTGCGAGTCCCTTGGACCAACCCGTCTATCCTAAAGGAAATCAGTCCCAAACACTCATTGGAAGAACTGATGCTGAAGCTGAAACTCCAATCCTTTGGCCACCTGATGTGAAGAACTGACTCATTTCCCACCCTGATGGTGGGAAAGATTGAAGGCAGGAGGAGAAGGGGATGACAGAGGATGAGATGTTTGGATGGCATCACCAACTCAGTGGATATGAGTTTGAGTAAGCTCCAGGAGTTGCTGATGGACAGGGAAACCTGGCGTGCTGCAGTCCATGGGGTCCCAAAGAGTCGGACATGACTGAGCAATTGAACCGAACTGAACTCAATTTCTTATTCAGTACACATGAATCAAACTAAACACAGCTTGTTAATGTTTCTCATAAGAGTATTGTGTCCAGTTTGGGGTTTACAACTTAAGAGGAACATGTAGTAGGTAAAAAGTGGCCCAAGGTGAAGGTGAAGTCGCTCAGTCGTGTCCGACTCTTTGCGACCCCGTGGACTGTAACCTACTAGGCTCCTCCGTCCATGGGATTCTCCAGGCAAGAATACTGGAGTGGATTGCCATTTCCTTCTCCAGGGGAATCTTCCCGACCCAGGGATCGAACCCAGGTCTCCCACATTGGAGGCAGACACTTTAACCTCTGAGCCACCAGGGAAGCCCAAAGAACATATTTAAAGCACTAGATACTGATACTGGGGAAAACATTTAAAGATTTATCCTGGAGGAAAAAAGGCTAGAACTCTTTCAATAAGTGAAAATATGCACAAGAAACACACTTCTGGCTGCCTAATTCCCATCTGCATGCAGAAATTATGAAGGGCAAGTTCAAATTAAATGTATGACATTCCCGTTCATGTTTTAGGATGACTGTGATCTTTTGGTCTTCTTAGCCAGATTTCCTTGTGGCTCAGATGGTAAAGAATCTGCCTGCAATGCAGGAGACTTGGGTTCGATCCCTGGGTTGGAAAGATCCCCTGGAGAAGGGAAAGGCTACCCACTCTAGTATTCTTGCCTGGAGGATTCCATGGACAGAGGTGCCTGGCAGGCACCATAACATCGCAAAGAGTCGTACATGACTGAGTGACTTTCACTAGCCAGATTCAACATTCATGAAGTGCAAATGGGAAATAGATGGGTTTTGACAATGGACAGGTATGGGTATGAATCACTAATTTATGAAATGGTAATAAAAATAAGCATATCATAGTAATATTGTGTAGAAATTATCTGTGTAAAGCTCTTGGCATGAAATAGGTGCTTTTAAAACATTAAGCCCCCTTTCCTCCTTTCTTCCACACCTGACTCCCATACCCAGACACTCCCAGTCTTGGCTATCTGGTCTAGATTGGGGTCCCTATCCTTTGGGATCTAATACCTGATTATCTGAGGTAGAGTTGATATAATAATAATAGAAATAAAGTGTACAATAAATGTCATACACTTGAATCATCCCCAATCTACCCCTTTGTCCCCCAGTCTATGGAAAAATTATCTTCCACAAAACTGGTCCCTGGTGCCAAAAAAGTTGGGGATGACTGGTCTAGATCATGTGAATCAGGAGATTTGTGTGACATTGTCATGCATCTTCCATAGAAAATATATTTTAAAAACCCATTTCATACTGTGTGTTGGGATTAACTTACTGGCTCCATCATTGACCACTTAAGTTGTGTAAATCCTGGCTCTGCCATTTATTAGGTAACTTAGGAAAGTTTTTAACCTGTTAGTGACTTGGTTTCCTCATTTGAACAATGAAGATAATAACTACCCAGGAGTAAATAACATAACTCATGTAATACACTTGACAAGGTACTTGATGCATATTAGGGGTTGGATTTTCTTACTATCATTGTTACATTGTTAGGTATTTGATTTGTGATGGTACATAGACGAGCTTAGACAAGCCATAGTATGTGCCTTATTTTGTAATCCATGCTAGTAAATTTTATTAATAGGTAATAATTATGTGTTTGTTATATATCAGTGTGTTATTCACTCAGTCATGTCTGACTCTTTACAACCCCATGGACTGTAGCCTGCCAGGCTCCTCTATCCATGGAATTTTCCAGGCAAGAATACTGGAGTGGGTTGCCATTCCCTTCTCCAGGGGACCTTCCCAACCCAAGGATCAGACCTGGGTTTCCTACATTGCAGGTAGATTCTTTATCCTCTGAGCCGCCAGGGAAGCCCATAGACATCTCATAGTTATTAAGTCCATGTATCAGAGAAAGTACTGAGTCTCTCTGAAGAACTAAATAATTTTACCCAAGATTGGTTGGTCTCCCTCCTCCCTCTCTCTGTCTGTCTGTCTGTCTCTCACACACACACACACTCCTAGTACTCAAACTTGATAATGTCCAACTCAAAGGCCATGCATTTAATGAAATAGCAATAGTTTTGATAAGTAGATGCCTGTATGATAATTGCTTTTTTAAGTTCTTCCACAACAAGTCAAATCAACAAAAATACCTTCCTCTGGTTCAGTTAAGTTCAGTCGCTCTGTCATGTCCGACTCTTTGTGACCCCATGAATCGCAGCACGCCAGGCCTCCCTGTCCATCACCAACTCCCTGAGTCTACCCAAACCCATGTCCATCGAGTCAGTGATGCCATCCAACCATCTCATCCTCTGTTGTCCCCTTCTCCTCCTGCCCTCAATCTTTCCCAGCATCAAGTTTTTTTCCAGTAAGTCAGCTCTTCGCATCAGGTGGCCAAAGGATTGGAGTTTCAGCTTCAGCATCAGTCCTTCCAATGAACACCCAGGACTGATCTCCTTTAGGATGGACTGGTTGGATCTCCTTGCAGTCCAAGGCACTCTCAAGAGTCTTCTCCAACATCATAGTTCAAAAACATCAGTTCTTTAGTGCTCAGCTTTCTTTATATAGTCCAATTCTCACATCCATACATGACCACTGGAAAAACCATAGCCTTGACTAGATGGACCTTTGTTGGCAAAGTAATGTCTCTGCTTTTGAATATGCTGTTTAGGTTAGTCATAACTTTCCTTCCAAAGAGTAAGCGTCTTTTAATTTCATAGCTGCAGTCACCATCTGCAGTGATTTTGGAGCCCAGAAAAATAAAGTTAGCCACTGTTTCCACTGTTTCCCCATCTATTTCCCATGAAGTGATGGGACCGGATGCCATGATCTTAGTTCTCTGAATGTTGAGCTTTAAGCCAGCTTTTTCACTCTCCTCTTTCACTTTTATCAAGAGGCTCTTTAGTTCTCACTTTCTGCCATAAGGGTGGTGTCATCTGGATATCTGAGGTTATTGATAATTCTCCCGGCAGTCTTGATTCCAGCTTGTGCTTCCTCTGGTGCCTGAGGATAATTCCAATTTTCTGAGATGCACAGGGTGAGAGCTAGCAGGGATCTGAAAAGCCAAAGATAATTAAAATGGGGCTGGGAGGTTGATTTATGATTATTGATTGAGCCCTTAGTCTTATGTGATATGAAATGTTCCAGCATTGGGAATACAAGGGGAAACCAATAAGTCATGGCTCTTGCTGCATGAAACTTTTAATCTTGGCAATGTCATAACTTGAACATATATAACTGCATTAATAAATACCATATAACTAGCATTTAGACAAGTGCTATGGTGAAGAAAAGGTCTGAGAGTAAGAGTACGTATAACATCTACCTAATTTAGCCCAGAAAGGAGAAGAAGTCAGGGAGAACTTCTCAGAAGAGTGACATTTGAACTGAGACCTGGAAGGTGAGAAGGGATTTATTTTGCTTAAGTTTAGTTGACTGGGCTAGTTAGTATCCAAACCTGAATTATACATTAGACCTATGATTCTCATTTCTAGGTTTCTCTCACTTCTCTATAAATCAACAAGTTCTGACAGTTTGCTTTTGCCAACTCCATGACACTGCTTTATAAAATCATTTCTATTTAAAAAAGGAGGAAATCCCTTAGATTTGGCTCCCTGATTCACAACCTGCTTATTATCTTTGAGTGTCTTATTTCCATTCCTATATTTTTAAAGACATGGTGGGAGTTCTTTGGTATTTCTCTAATGTGTGTCATCACACAGCAGTGAACTGTGAAAAATACCCTAGGAATTCCCAATAAATGGTACAGGAGGCAAATGAAGGGCATCCAGCTATGAACCTGAGCAGTTCTCTTTTTTCAACTAGATCCCTGGAGGTTCTTTCTGATTCTACACAACTTTTGAAGAGTTTGATCAGCTCCCACCAAAGGCATTTCTCTTGGGTTTGTTCTGTGAAGTTATTTGTATCTCAGGTAGGTGCTCAGCCACTTTAATGCAGAATGAATTAAACACCAAAAAAGGTACCCTAAAGCATCATAGCCCTCCAGACATTAGTGTCTTTTTCTGGCTTGAGCCTGTGATACACTTCTGTGTTCTACTCATCATTTACATAACCAAGTCCCAAGAGCAGAAGTTTCCTGAGGGGCAGAGTGGACTCCATTCTGAAGGAGACCCCTGTGGGGGACCCAGCTGCAGCTCAGCTGCTGCTATGACAATGATGTCACCAAGCTTAGCATCTAGGCAGGATGTGCCATGAATCCTTCTTCTCCTTTCTTTTAAAATGAAATACTGAAAAGCATTCTTTAGCCATTCTCTTGCCCTGTTTTTAAAATCTTTGAGATTGCTTTTTTGCTCAGTGAATTCTTGGCTCTGGGTTTTATCAAGTTGTTAGAAAGAATGAGAACCAGTGGAAATAGTGAGAGACTTTATTTTGGGGGGCTCCAAAATCACTGCAGATGGTGACTGCAGCTATGAAATTAAAAGATAATTTCTCCTTGGAAGAAAAGCTATGACCAAGCTAGACAGTACATTAAAAAGCAGAGATATTACTTTGCAACAAAAGTCCATCTAGTCAAAGCTATGGTTTTCCAGTAGTCATGTATGTATTTGAGAGTTGGACTATAAAAAAGCTGAGCACCAAAGAATTGATGCTTTTGAATTGCAATGTTGGAGAAGACTCTTGAGAGTCCCTTGGACTGCAAGGAGATCCAACCAGTCCATCCTAAAGGAAATCAGTCTTGAATATTCATTGGAAGGGCTGATGCTGAAGCTGAAACTCCAATCCTTTGGCCACCTGATGTGAAGAACTGACTCATTTGAAAAGAACCTGATGCTGGGAAAGATTGAAGGTGGGAGGAGAAGGGGACAACAAAGGATGAGGTAGTTGGATGGCATTTCTGACTCAATGGGCATGAGTTTGAGCAAGCTCCAGGAGTTGGCGATGGACAGGGAAGCCTGGCGTACTGCAGTCCATGGGGTTGCAAAGAGTAGGACACAACTGAGTGACTGAACTGAACTGATGCTTAAGTAGTATAACAGAGTTCTACAAACTGGATGGTTTAAAACAACAGAAGTTTCTTCTCTCATGGTTAAGGAGGCCAGAAGTCAGAAAGCCAGGTGTCGAGCGGATGGCTTCCTTCTGGAGGCTGTAAGTAAGTAAGTGTTAGTCACTCAGTTGTGCCCGACTCTTTGTGACCCCATGGACTGCAGCCCACCAGGGTCCTGTGTCCATGAGATTTTTCCAGGCAAGGATACTGGAGTGGGTTGCCATTTCCTTCTCCAGGGGATCTTTCCGACCCAGGGATTGAACCCTGGTCTCCTGTACTGCAGGCAGATTCTTTACCGACTGAGCTACAAGGGAAGCCCTAAGGGAAGATATATTTCATGCCTTTTTCCTAGTTCTGGTGACTGCTGGTAATCCTTGGTGTTCTGTGATTTGTAGATGCACCATTCTAATCCCTGCCTCCATTTTCACATGGCCTTTTCTCCTGTGTGTTTATGTGTGTCCAGATTTTCCTCTCCTTTCTCTTATAAAGACAGCAGTCATTGGATTTAGGGCTCACCCTCATTTAGTCTAACCTCATCTTAACCTAATTATATCTTTGAGGACCCTATTTCTAAATAAGGTAACATCCACTGATGGCAGCAGTTAGGACTTGTACATATCTTTTGGGGGAGGATACAATTCAACTCAGCACACGAGGTTAAAAACCCTGCTCTCTATTTAATTTTCCTTCCCTTTCTATACCGATTGAAGGCACAATTGAACCAGCATACAGTGTAAAATCTAGTGGTTAGTGTTTATGGAATTTTAATAAAAGCATATCCAGGAGGTGATGGACATGTTCTATATTTTAATTATGGTGGTGGTTTCATAGGTACACATAGCTATCAAAGCTCATTGGTACAGTTTATTGTATGTAGATTATTCCTCAATAAAGTAGGTAAGAAAAAATATATTCCTGAGGCACAATGCCAATTGTTTTTCTTTTCTCCTTTCTTTTTTATGCTCCATCCCATCTTGTCAATAGAAAAACATATTGGACAAATAGGTTCTCCCATGTCCATACAAAATAGAGAAGTGAAAATCCTGGGGGAAAAAATAAAATTTTCAGAGGAAAAAACCTATATTATTTAGTTACTTTCAAAATCAGAAATACTGACAAATGTTTGGACTGTGAACATTTTAATTAACAAAGTATTTAAAATTATTTACATTATTATATAATTCTCCGTCTTCAAAAGTAGTTCTAAAACATATGCTATGGAAAGGTTTTAAAAACTACTTTAACCATAGCTGAACCATGTACCACGTTCAGAAAAATTTAACTTACCTTAAGACTCTAAGTGCACCTTCACCCACAAAGACAGAAGAAAGTAAAACAAAGAAGGAAGGCCATTGGCACAAAAATGCATGCTCAAAAATGTTTATAAACACAAATTAAGTTTAGTTGTCAGTTAACTTTATAATATTAATGTTATTATTAAAAGTGTCTTGAATAATTTCAAAGCCAAAAACGAAACTGATGATGGTCACCCATCTCAGATTTGGTGTTGGAAAATTCTTTCAAATGCTAGTTGCAGGTCAACAATTGTTTGTTTTATGCTTTGGTCCCTAGAACACTGCTAAGCACATCTAAACTGGAACTTGAGATTTTTATATAACCTTGCTTTTTACCTGCCTCACTAGGGGGTATCCTGAAAACAGAAGAGTTGATATTTAGAAATACTATATTCACACCAGTTGGAAAAACAAACAAGTAACGGGGCAGAACACTATGTTTATGCAAACATGCTTTTTAAAGTTGAGAGGATAAAGATGAAACACTAGAAAACATAGAAGTGAAACTGCTGGTCGCTCAGTCATGTCCAGCTCTTTACAACCCCATGGACTGCAGCCCACCAGGCTCCTCTGCTCATATGATTTTTCCGGCAAGAATACCAGAATGGATAGCCATTCCCTTCTTCAAGAGATCTTCCCCACCCAGGGATCGAACCTGGGTCTCCTGCATTGCAGGCAGATTCTCTATCATCTGAGCCACCAAGCGGAGAAGGCAATGGCACCCCACTCCAGTACTGGAAAAATCCCATGAACAGAGGAGCCTGGTGGGCTACAGTCCATGGGGTCACGAAGAGTCGGACATGACTGAGCAACTTCACTTTCACTTATCACTTTCATGCATTGGAGAAGGAAATGGCAACCCACTCCAGTATTCTTGCCTGGAGAATCCCAGGGACAGAGAAGCCTGGTGGGCTACCATCTATGGGGTTGCACAGAGTCAGACATGACTGAAGCGACTTAGCAGCAGCAGCAGAGCCACCAAGGAAGCCGCAGAAAACATAGACCACGTTGCTAATATTTGCACAGAAAATGACAGAATGAATGGTGTTAAAAGTGGCTTTTTCTATGTTCATTGTAGATGGTAACACAGAAATAGGCATTTTTCCCTCTTCATTAATTTTGCTTTTTTTTAAGGTCATAATTGGTAAGAGAGGGTGGAATTAGATACACAAAGTTGGGGGAAAGTGAGAAATATGAATAAGAATAGTCATTTAGGTTTCTGTATATACTGTCTGAAGAAATTGTCATAGATCTTGATGTTAACTAGACGAGTATGAAAACTGGGTGCCTGTTTTAAAGGCAACTGGGTGCCTTTTAAAGAGTTTTAAAGGTGTTTTCAAGGCAACTGGGTGCCTGTTTTAAAGANTTCTCTAATGTGTGTCATCACACAGCAGTGAACTGTGAAAAATACCCTAGGAATTCCCAATAAATGGTACAGGAGGCAAATGAAGGGCATCCAGCTATGAACCTGAGCAGTTCTCTTTTTTCAACTAGATCCCTGGAGGTTCTTTCTGATTCTACACAACTTTTGAAGAGTTTGATCAGCTCCCACCAAAGGCATTTCTCTTGGGTTTGTTCTGTGAAGTTATTTGTATCTCAGGTAGGTGCTCAGCCACTTTAATGCAGAATGAATTAAACACCAAAAAAGGTACCCTAAAGCATCATAGCCCTCCAGACATTAGTGTCTTTTTCTGGCTTGAGCCTGTGATACACTTCTGTGTTCTACTCATCATTTACATAACCAAGTCCCAAGAGCAGAAGTTTCCTGAGGGGCAGAGTGGACTCCATTCTGAAGGAGACCCCTGTGGGGGACCCAGCTGCAGCTCAGCTGCTGCTATGACAATGATGTCACCAAGCTTAGCATCTAGGCAGGATGTGCCATGAATCCTTCTTCTCCTTTCTTTTAAAATGAAATACTGAAAAGCATTCTTTAGCCATTCTCTTGCCCTGTTTTTAAAATCTTTGAGATTGCTTTTTTGCTCAGTGAATTCTTGGCTCTGGGTTTTATCAAGTTGTTAGAAAGAATGAGAACCAGTGGAAATAGTGAGAGACTTTATTTTGGGGGGCTCCAAAATCACTGCAGATGGTGACTGCAGCTATGAAATTAAAAGATAATTTCTCCTTGGAAGAAAAGCTATGACCAAGCTAGACAGTACATTAAAAAGCAGAGATATTACTTTGCAACAAAAGTCCATCTAGTCAAAGCTATGGTTTTCCAGTAGTCATGTATGTATTTGAGAGTTGGACTATAAAAAAGCTGAGCACCAAAGAATTGATGCTTTTGAATTGCAATGTTGGAGAAGACTCTTGAGAGTCCCTTGGACTGCAAGGAGATCCAACCAGTCCATCCTAAAGGAAATCAGTCTTGAATATTCATTGGAAGGGCTGATGCTGAAGCTGAAACTCCAATCCTTTGGCCACCTGATGTGAAGAACTGACTCATTTGAAAAGAACCTGATGCTGGGAAAGATTGAAGGTGGGAGGAGAAGGGGACAACAAAGGATGAGGTAGTTGGATGGCATTTCTGACTCAATGGGCATGAGTTTGAGCAAGCTCCAGGAGTTGGCGATGGACAGGGAAGCCTGGCGTACTGCAGTCCATGGGGTTGCAAAGAGTAGGACACAACTGAGTGACTGAACTGAACTGATGCTTAAGTAGTATAACAGAGTTCTACAAACTGGATGGTTTAAAACAACAGAAGTTTCTTCTCTCATGGTTAAGGAGGCCAGAAGTCAGAAAGCCAGGTGTCGAGCGGATGGCTTCCTTCTGGAGGCTGTAAGTAAGTAAGTGTTAGTCACTCAGTTGTGCCCGACTCTTTGTGACCCCATGGACTGCAGCCCACCAGGGTCCTGTGTCCATGAGATTTTTCCAGGCAAGGATACTGGAGTGGGTTGCCATTTCCTTCTCCAGGGGATCTTTCCGACCCAGGGATTGAACCCTGGTCTCCTGTACTGCAGGCAGATTCTTTACCGACTGAGCTACAAGGGAAGCCCTAAGGGAAGATATATTTCATGCCTTTTTCCTAGTTCTGGTGACTGCTGGTAATCCTTGGTGTTCTGTGATTTGTAGATGCACCATTCTAATCCCTGCCTCCATTTTCACATGGCCTTTTCTCCTGTGTGTTTATGTGTGTCCAGATTTTCCTCTCCTTTCTCTTATAAAGACAGCAGTCATTGGATTTAGGGCTCACCCTCATTTAGTCTAACCTCATCTTAACCTAATTATATCTTTGAGGACCCTATTTCTAAATAAGGTAACATCCACTGATGGCAGCAGTTAGGACTTGTACATATCTTTTGGGGGAGGATACAATTCAACTCAGCACACGAGGTTAAAAACCCTGCTCTCTATTTAATTTTCCTTCCCTTTCTATACCGATTGAAGGCACAATTGAACCAGCATACAGTGTAAAATCTAGTGGTTAGTGTTTATGGAATTTTAATAAAAGCATATCCAGGAGGTGATGGACATGTTCTATATTTTAATTATGGTGGTGGTTTCATAGGTACACATAGCTATCAAAGCTCATTGGTACAGTTTATTGTATGTAGATTATTCCTCAATAAAGTAGGTAAGAAAAAATATATTCCTGAGGCACAATGCCAATTGTTTTTCTTTTCTCCTTTCTTTTTTATGCTCCATCCCATCTTGTCAATAGAAAAACATATTGGACAAATAGGTTCTCCCATGTCCATACAAAATAGAGAAGTGAAAATCCTGGGGGAAAAAATAAAATTTTCAGAGGAAAAAACCTATATTATTTAGTTACTTTCAAAATCAGAAATACTGACAAATGTTTGGACTGTGAACATTTTAATTAACAAAGTATTTAAAATTATTTACATTATTATATAATTCTCCGTCTTCAAAAGTAGTTCTAAAACATATGCTATGGAAAGGTTTTAAAAACTACTTTAACCATAGCTGAACCATGTACCACGTTCAGAAAAATTTAACTTACCTTAAGACTCTAAGTGCACCTTCACCCACAAAGACAGAAGAAAGTAAAACAAAGAAGGAAGGCCATTGGCACAAAAATGCATGCTCAAAAATGTTTATAAACACAAATTAAGTTTAGTTGTCAGTTAACTTTATAATATTAATGTTATTATTAAAAGTGTCTTGAATAATTTCAAAGCCAAAAACGAAACTGATGATGGTCACCCATCTCAGATTTGGTGTTGGAAAATTCTTTCAAATGCTAGTTGCAGGTCAACAATTGTTTGTTTTATGCTTTGGTCCCTAGAACACTGCTAAGCACATCTAAACTGGAACTTGAGATTTTTATATAACCTTGCTTTTTACCTGCCTCACTAGGGGGTATCCTGAAAACAGAAGAGTTGATATTTAGAAATACTATATTCACACCAGTTGGAAAAACAAACAAGTAACGGGGCAGAACACTATGTTTATGCAAACATGCTTTTTAAAGTTGAGAGGATAAAGATGAAACACTAGAAAACATAGAAGTGAAACTGCTGGTCGCTCAGTCATGTCCAGCTCTTTACAACCCCATGGACTGCAGCCCACCAGGCTCCTCTGCTCATATGATTTTTCCGGCAAGAATACCAGAATGGATAGCCATTCCCTTCTTCAAGAGATCTTCCCCACCCAGGGATCGAACCTGGGTCTCCTGCATTGCAGGCAGATTCTCTATCATCTGAGCCACCAAGCGGAGAAGGCAATGGCACCCCACTCCAGTACTGGAAAAATCCCATGAACAGAGGAGCCTGGTGGGCTACAGTCCATGGGGTCACGAAGAGTCGGACATGACTGAGCAACTTCACTTTCACTTATCACTTTCATGCATTGGAGAAGGAAATGGCAACCCACTCCAGTATTCTTGCCTGGAGAATCCCAGGGACAGAGAAGCCTGGTGGGCTACCATCTATGGGGTTGCACAGAGTCAGACATGACTGAAGCGACTTAGCAGCAGCAGCAGAGCCACCAAGGAAGCCGCAGAAAACATAGACCACGTTGCTAATATTTGCACAGAAAATGACAGAATGAATGGTGTTAAAAGTGGCTTTTTCTATGTTCATTGTAGATGGTAACACAGAAATAGGCATTTTTCCCTCTTCATTAATTTTGCTTTTTTTTAAGGTCATAATTGGTAAGAGAGGGTGGAATTAGATACACAAAGTTGGGGGAAAGTGAGAAATATGAATAAGAATAGTCATTTAGGTTTCTGTATATACTGTCTGAAGAAATTGTCATAGATCTTGATGTTAACTAGACGAGTATGAAAACTGGGTGCCTGTTTTAAAGGCAACTGGGTGCCTTTTAAAGAGTTTTAAAGGTGTTTTCAAGGCAACTGGGTGCCTGTTTTAAAGAGAGAGTTCATGGTTCCAGTTCTGGGCAATGTGAAACTGATCCAAAACACTGAGTCAAAAAACTGACCTGTTGGTATATAAATGTAATAAAGGGCAAAGAATTTTCTATACTCTGCTCTGAATATATAGAAACCCAAACTGTCTTTCACTTAACTTAAAATGTGCCCTGCCTTGAAAGACATATTTGTATTATTTAGTTGATATTGACAACACCTCTAAAACTTGGAGAGGGAGGTGAAAATCCCAGCTAGACTCTTCACTGGGTTGACTATGAATCTTTTTCTAAGAGTTTTAAACAAAAGTTTTAATAGCAAATTAGAAAGGTTTGACTAGATCCTTTGAGCGTAAGACCAGGTGAACTCATATTAGGGATGGTCCTTCAGTATAGCTGGATTCATCAAGTAATTTAAAAATATTGATTTTGTATAGATGATAGTACACTCCCATCACTCTGCTTGTTCTCTCCAGGATGCTCTATGCTAGGCACGCTGCATACATTAGGTCCTTTACTCATACTCAGCCTTTTTTTAAATTTAAATTTATTTATTTTAATTGGAGGCTATATTCAGCCTGTTGAAGTGAACATGATTTTGTAGACTGGGAAGTGAGGATGAAAGTTGTAAAGTGATGTGCTCAAGGTCACACAGCTAGATAACAAATCAACAAATTGAAATGCATCCAGAAATGGTCCCAAAGCACTTCCAAATTGAACAGCTTCTTAATCTGCAATTCTAGTCCTGCAAGAGTTGTTAGTTGAGGTTAGATCACATGGATCTGAGTACTAGCTCTCCACTTAACTAGGGAGTTAGATGCTTCTAGATCTTGTTTCCTTTATCTGTAGAACTGGGGGTTAACTATTATAGCTGTGGGTGTGTGTATCTATTGATCTGGATAGTACATGCATAATTTCACCTCAGTGCCTGCCGCGTAGGAAGTTCCAACAACTATTATTTGTTCTTATATTGTTATAATAACAATTGATTAAAGGGTTAGGAGCAAGCTGAGTAGATAATCTTGAATATAACACTAAATTTAAGTTACCAGATAATATGGACATGTTTGGTGCTTTGTGCTTTTTCCCTTTAGTGTTTGCATGAATATTTTTTCTGGATATCTCTTTTGGTATTGTAATATTAAATTGTCCTTTAAGGTAGAGAGTCAAACTTATATCTTAGTCTTTTTACCTCACAGTACCAGTTAGGACTCAATCTCTCAAATACCGTTTTATCCTATAAATCATTATATTCACTAGCTAGAGAATAACCATGATACCATTTCCATCTTTTGAAAATGATAATTGTTCCTCAGTGCTGGGTTGGTTTTTAACAAAGTGAGTTTTTGCTGATATTACCCATATAAGATTATCCTGCAAATCAAGATTTATTTCCACTGACATCCATCATTTGTAGTTTAAGTTCTTGAATATTATATTCATTCAGGGAGATCCTAGAATATGAATTTTAAAAACCACTCTTGCTTCAGCTGCAAAAAAGAAAAAAATCCTAGCTTAAAATCAAGAAGAATTTTAGGCATGGGGTAGTATGACTATTTCATTAGAATTCTTAAGGTCTGTAAAAGTTCTTCACCTGTTTCTCATATATTCCATGTCATACAGATTAAAATCATGTCCTCCTCTTCATATTTCAGGAGCTTGGAGTTAGAACCTTTGACTTCTATGGGATAGTCAGATACTGTGAACTGTTTACCCTAGGTACCACTAAGAATGTAGAAATGATATCAGAGGAATCACAGTCAGTTTGAGAGGCACAGGCAGGATGAAACAAAAATCAGTGATGCTGCTTAAGACTTATTGGAAGCCAATCAGATAAAAGCCTGAAATATTATATGGCAGTAAATCAGGAAGTTCAGTGCGATTTGGGACTATATAAGCAATGGGATTATATAACAAACAAGGGTAAAATAGGATGCCCTAACCTGGAATATTGGACCTCAGCACGGAAAAGAAATAAGCAACTGGAGGGTGTCCAGAGGAGATCATCTACAATGATGGTTTTAAAGCAAAATATGAACTTTATAGTGTAGCCAAACCACAAAGTCAGACCCAAGGGGCATGATAGAAATCTACAGATAGCTTGAGGGTCTAGACACCAAGGGGAAAGAGGAATCTTGGCTGGAGATAAGAAAAATTTCAAGGGATAAAGTTAAGAAAAGGGAAATTTAGGTTTAACAGAATATATTCCTTGGTAATAAGATGTATGTTTGTAGAACAGTGTCTCAAGGGAATATAAAGAACCCTGATGCATTGTCAAGGATCCTTGATAAGAGGATAGCTTGATGTCAGACCAAGGTCTCTAGAACTTTCATCAGAATATTCTTGTGCCATGACCAGATGGAATAGATATATTTTTTTATCATGAATTTCTAGGATAATTATAACATGATAGTGAACACACTGTTCTGCCCTTTAATAAAAGCTATCCTAAGGCTTTGATTAACTTCAACTCTGAGGAAAAAACAAAACCCAAAACAAATACAGATACTACTTCTCAATATTAAATGCCCTAATAAATGAGCAAAGTTTCAGAGACTTGATTTTTAAAGTTGTTGTTCAGTCGCTCAGTCTCATTCTTTGTGACCCCATGGACTACAGCATGCAAGGCTTGTATTCAAAACTATTTCTCTCTAGGCTTTCAGTTATATTGCTTCTGAAGCAGGCTAATGAATTGTAAGAAAGATTCTGGGGATCAATATAACAAAACCAGTCATTTTTTAAATTGGTAAATGAAACCCAGATCTTCCTTAATCAAGCCTGGCATAAAATGGCAGTCAATCAGAAAGGCCAATGTGAATTGGGTCTGTCTAAGCGAAAGGGAATATATAACAAACAACAGTAAAATAGGATGCCTTAACTGAGAATGAATGAAAAAGCCATGCACCACAATGACTGCAAAATAAGACTAATAGCAGTCAGATTGGAAATCACAATACTTAAAAAAATCATTTAAAAAATCCAAACAATTTTATAAAATCTTTCTTTCCAGAAGTGCCATTACATTTTCCCCATGTGTTTTAAAAACACATATACTTACACTAGGTTTTTTTAAAAGGGAGCCAGGGCTTAATTTTATGGATATTTAAAACAATTTGTTCATTGTTTCCTTATGCTGAGGCAAGCTCTAGGTTGACAGAGTCAGGATCTGTTGAAAACAAGATGATGAATGAATTGGATGCGTCTGCTCTAAGCCTGAAGTGGCAATAGAAGAGTCCCTCTGCTTATTGGCTCCCCAGCATCCATGACCAAGCCTGTATGACTTTGTGCCTGGCCAGTATTCTTATTAGCCCTACATCATTGTGGCAGGGTTGCATTTTCAACCCCATGGTCATCTTTTGTGGTTAGAGAAATATTTAACATATATGAATTATAAATTACATTTGCCCAACCACCGGAATTGTAAGGAATCCTGTGAAGTGTGACTTTGTTAACCATGTTTTCCAAATGCCAAAATCCAACAAAGCATAACCAGTTCCACACATGGGTATCCAAATGGCAGAGACATTGTTTTCTTTGCTAGTGACAAGTTACATGATATTGTGAACTAAGGAAAGGTCAGGTAAGACCCTCCGTCTTTTCCGTCTTCTGGGATTTGTTTCAGGAGGGAAGAAAGCAAATGACAACAATCCCCCACATGTAATTTGATGTGTGTAGTCAGGCAGGAAAGTCAGCAATTTTAAAGGCTATGGCTCTCCACAGCACACCTAATCAACAGCCACTGGAAAGTGTGCTTACGTTTCAGGGTGAGAAGACCTGGGCAGCAGGGAGGGTGATAGGAAATTAGTTTCTCACTTTGTCTTGTGGTGGCAGATGGATCATAATGCTACAGGAGGGAACTCCCTGAGTGCAGTGAGTCCTGGTGCATTTACAAAAGTGGGTATATCAGAGATCCTGGGGTCCAAATGAAGCCCTTTGTGAAAACATTGAATTCTTCTGTTAATTAGATTTCATGACGTGACCCTTACTAAACAGTCAAATACCTAGGACTATTTAACACACTTTTTAAGACGAGAAAGACATTAAATTTTCCCCTGAAAATTTTACTGGGCATAAAGCAAGCTTTCCAAAATCCATGTCGGACAGTTCTGATATGATACACAACAGAAGGGGAATGTTTGTGTCAAACACTTGCATTTATAAGTTCATAGTAAACTTCTGTTCTTTAATAAAAGTAATGGTAAAGGAAAGCCACCTTCCTATTTGCCTAAAATCCTCTTCATCTAGAAAGGGTAAAAGAAGGCACAAGAACACAGTTAAAGTACTCAGGCATTTCCAACGTTTTCTCTGTTCCCCTGCTGAGATGATTGTGAGATGCGTTACAAAACATGTTGGGTCAGAAACATAGAAGCCTCGAAGAAGCAGGCGAGACTTTGAACTTTATATTCTAAGGTGCTCCTAGACTTGTTTTCAACAGGGAACATGGACATTGCCAGCGTTTTCCAGCTTCCCAGGAATGTGGCCACAGCGCTCTGTACCCAGAGGCGTCCCACAACCGAACTCAGAGACTGCTCGCTTTCTAAGCGCCAATCCCCGCAGCCTGTGGGCTGAAGCTGCGCGGGGCGCCTGCCGCCTGCTCGGCCCCATTAACCCCTC
This sequence comes from Raphicerus campestris, assembly GCA_006410735.1. Lineage (NCBI taxonomy): Eukaryota > Metazoa > Chordata > Mammalia > Artiodactyla > Bovidae > Raphicerus > Raphicerus campestris. The sequence goes on from SJYW01007817.1 coordinate 223,610, forward strand.
CTCCTCGAGTACAGTTACAGCACGACCCTTACACGGCGAGGATACCTCGCCACCCTCACCACCCCCCAGTTTTTCTTAGTAGGTCCCCATCCCCAGACCATTCATCCGGCAGCCACTGCATTTGAACTGAATCTCTATCCTTCCTTTTTAAAAACAAAAACAGCAGGGTGGGGTGGGGGAGGAAGGCAGGAGATTTAACTCCAACTTCAGAGCAGCCGTCTTGGGCTGCCCATCTGACACCAGTGGGTGGGGTGCAATCTGACACTTCCTTTCCTTTTCAGAAACGTGAGTGGAGCTGGCTCCCCCTTCGATCTGGGGGAGGGGAGACCGGGGAGAAGGTCCGCACTTCCGTCCTCAGGGCTTTCTCCCCAGGAGACTCGGTATCAGTGGTGAGCAGCGCTCCTCGCTCTGCGCCGCTCCCAGGTTTGGCGCCTGGAAAACTCCACGTTCTGCTTTCTCCTACTTCTGGCTCCACCCCAGCTCCAGACCTGGATTCTCTCCCACCCTACCCATCCGGGCCGCCCTCTTCGCACTGCCTCTAGCGCGAGCGTGCGGGGACATCCCTGAGCCAGCCCTGGGCCCGAGGCTGGGTTGAGAATATTAAGAGTCCCTCTCTGGCGGGTCATGGACAGCCGACACTGGGGTTCTTCCCTTAGCTTCCTGAGCTCAGCCAGGAATTCTCTCCCACCGTAGCCACTCAGCCGTTGGAAGGCCCTGGGCGCTGCGCGCTCAGTGTCCCCACTTTGTAGCGAGAAACTAGCACCTCAGGGGAGCCTGGAGCTTGGAGACATTCTTGCGCCTCACCAGTCAGAGGAGTGGGCGCAGCAACCAAGTGGTGGTGAGACGCGTAGCTTCAGGGGCCTGGATACGGCGACGGTGCCCTGGGGGCGCAGATCGGGTGCCCAGCTCCAGCGCGGGAGGAAGAGCCTCTCACGGCAAGCAGAGAGCGAGGGACGCGCCCTGGGCGCACGCCCAGGAGGCCTCCTCATTAGCCCTCGGGACCATCCTTAGGGCGCGAGGAGGAGCTTGCTGGAGACTTCGAGGCTGTCCAGAGCCAGAGCGCCCGAGCGCGGCGTCTCCAGCCTCAGCTGGGAAGGGGGAGTGGCGCTGGCCGCCAGAGCTGGGAACCCAGCGAGCGCCTGACCTTCCTCTTCTTCCTTACCCTCTTCAGGACTTAGGCTCTGCGGGAAGGTTCTCGCCACCGAAGGAGTCCTCCCTCCCCACCCCTTTTCCTAGAAGGCTGGTGATGGATCTCCTGCTTCTGCCCCCACCGGGGCACTTGGAGGGCGCTGGTGGCGCGTGAGCCGGGAACTGCCCTCTACCGCCCTCGGCGAGCCTCGGGCCGACGCCGCCTGGCAGTCTCGCCTGAGCCCCCTTGCTTTCTGGTCCCCAAATCGCTAGCAGTTCCGAGAGCTGGAAGAGGGTGGCCCTCAGGCACAGCCCGCCGAGATGTCCGCGCAGAGCCTGCTCCACAGTGTCTTCTCCTGCTCTTCGCCGGCCTCGGGCAGCGCGGCTTCTGCCAAGGGCTTCTCCAAGAGGAAGCTGCGCCAGACCCGCAGCCTGGACCCAGCTCTGATCGGCGGCTACGGGGGCGAGGCGGGCGCAGAGGGCGGCTCGCGGGGGACCAGCGGGGGCCGCCTCTGCTCCCCGCTGTCCCTGGCCGAGGGTCTTAGCCCTCGATCGGCGTTCTCTCCCCGGGGCCCACCTCTTCGGGCCAACCGCCTCCCACCCCCTAGACCCCTCTGCTCGTCCTTCTCCACACCCAGCACCCCACAGGAGAAGTCGCCGTCTGGCAGCTTCCACTTTGACTATGAGGTCCCCCTGGGTCGCGGTGGACTCAAGAAGAGCATGGTGTGGGACCTGCCTTCGGTCCTAGCCGGGCCAGGCAGTGGTCGCAGCGCCATCCTTTGCTCTTCCGGGGGAGGCCCCAACGGCATCTTCGCTTCTCCCAGAAGGTGGCTCCAGCAGAGAAAGTTCCAGTCCCCACCCGACAGCCACGGCCAACCCTATGTCGTGTGGAAGTCTGAGGTAGGGTCCGGTGCCGCGTGTCCTCGTGACCCAAGGCTGGCCACCTGGGCAGTTCTTTAATTACTTCTCGTTTACACAGCCAGAGCACCTCTGAGGGGCTTTCCTGGTGTGGCTGTACCTCTGTGGCTGGTGAAATGGTGTCTGGAAATGGGACGTCCCTAGTGGCCACCAGCATGTGTCTTGTTAGGACTCCTTGGCTCCGCTCGGAGCAGTGGAAGGAGCTGAGGAAGAGATGCTTTCTGTGCGGCAGGTGATTTCAAAGGGTCACTTGTCCCTTCACCCAATATTGATGTTTTTTGGAACTCCAAATGGTCTAGTTCTAAGCTGTTTGTCAGGATTGGAGGACATCATATTTTAAAATATTTCTGCCATGTGGTTATTTTACAGAGAATTTGGGAACATTATTCTTGAAGGTGGTGTCGGTATGTGTGTGTAGGTCTGTGTGTTTGGGGATGTAGCTACTAATAGAAGTGTCTAGTTTTGATCTTTTCTTCTCCATAAAGGTTTAATATCAGAGATCTATGGTATTAAGCACTAGTTTAATCCTGGAGGAAAAAAAAAATCTCTGCTTAAGACTATCAAAGATCATGGAAATATGCCCCAATTCCACTAAGGGCAACTTGTAGTCATTTCACTAGCTACATGACTCAAGAATCATTAGCAAATAAAGGACTCAGGGGGAGCTACTGGTACCTTTAAGAATGTTTGCTGGTTAAAAAGAATGGAGAACAGAAGTAATAGGAAACTGTGGTTGATGTGTACTTGGAAAGCTGCATGCTTTTAGAGAGTAAATACTAGTTTTAAAAATGAACAACTCTTGTTCATCTCACAAACTCTATAGATTTGCCTTGGATCTGTTTCCATAAGGGGAGATTCCATCCATTGTAATTAAATATTTTAAAGTACAGTTAGAATTACAGCAATGGAGTGCAACACCGTGTAATTGCTGGAGATTTAGACTAAAGGAAGAAAACACAACCAAGAAAAACAGTTGGAAAGTAGTGTCCAACAGTATACCTTGCTGTCTTAACATAAGACAACTAACTATGAAATTTTGGCTTTTATCAGACCTCCTTAGAAAAATCAATATTTAGCAGAAATATTTGCATCATTTGTTAGTAAAATATTAGTTACTGTGTCAAAAATAACTGCTGGTGTTGGGTGGGGAGCATGGATTACAAATATTAACAAACACTGTTGACTGTCCTGCCCATTTTCTTGAGGAAGGTAGGCAGTAGAGAGAAAAGTCAAATAGGAAAAGAAGAGAGTCTCTCCAAACCAGAGAACTCAGCATTAGAAAAAGGGTCAAGAATCTAAATGCTGAATTTCTGTTGGTCTTTAGAGGAGCCTGGATTCCTACTCTATATCAGAAGCACACACTAGCAGGTTAGCCTGTAGGAGTTGAAAGAGAAAGAAATGCAAAAAGCAAGCCAAGTTCTTGGATTGGATAGTCACTGACATTCATGTTTAAACCAATTGCATCATTAAGAATGTCTCTGCTTTTCTTTGCAACTGTATGTACTTGGAATATAGTATGCAGATGCTGTTTGTCACTATTATGATCAAAAGGCAATCTACTGTGGATGATCACAACAGAAATTTTCTTTTTATCCATTAAAATCTCATCATCAGTGGACAAATATCTGAACTTCAGCAATCCTGGGTGGCTTGAAACTGTTCTATGCAGTGTACAGGCAGTTTTCAGGCTCACTTACTATGACTTTCATCTCTTTTGTAATGGTTAAAACTAAGTACATAGCCATCTAAGAAAAGAACAAATTTTTTTTCATAAAATGTTCATGTGTGTGTGTGTGTGTATGTAATCCCTTTAGTCTTGAGGCAAATGTGGAATGATTGGTTAGAACCCTGGCATGAAAGTCCAAGGCTGATTTTGTTTGAGTCCCAGATATCCTAACTTAACCCCAGGAACTTAATGGCATGGATTACCTTTCAAAGGTTTAACGCCTTGGAACCCTCTCAGAAACCAAGGAAGTTCATCCTATTGAGCACTGCTTGTCCTCACTTGTAAGCAAGCTGGGTCCTTTGTCCTAAAAGAGAATCTTTACTAATGATGTCAAAAGTCCATCATATGAGCACCTTGCAAGGTTACTCATGGGCCCTGGAAAGGAGATTTGGATCGTACTGACTTGGTTCTTATGCTTCTCCTGGTCGCTCTGGCTTGGGGTTTCTCTGCCTCTGCACTATTGACAGCTGTGGCTGAGTGACTCTTTGCTCTGGACACTGTCCTGTGTATTGTAGGATGTTCAGCAGCATCCTGGGCCTCTACCCACTAGATGACAATAGCACCCCTCCCCACCAGTATGACAGTGAAAAATGTCTGCAGACACTGCTGAATGTCTTCTAGCAGTCAAAATTGCTCCAGTTGAGAACTCCAACACCAGTGAGTTGAGTGTAGCCCACAGGATGGCCATCTTGACTGCCCACAGAAGTGCTTTCAGCTGGCAGAAAGTTTCCTTTTGGGGTCTTCTTCTGATTCCAAAACCATGTAGATCCCTCTTGAGTCTTGCCTACAGATCCCATGGATCTCTTATAGTTTATTCAACTTTCAGTTTCTCTTCCATTGAATCCATGGGCAAACATGAGAATTTACCTTCATTCAGATGTAGCCAGTAATGGATCACACTCATCTCTATTTAGTTGTTTGAACAGATTCTCTGGTTTTAAACTAAATTGTTCAAACAATGACTCCTGCTCCCAAAACTCTCCTGAATGCCTATAGCTCTATGCCTTCTGCTCATTCAGAGCTCACAAATGGCAATTTTATGGCTTAAAACGAGGTGTTAGACAAAGTCAGTTACAACTCAGTATTTCCTTACTATGTGTTTTAGGATTACTCTAACAAAATTTGAATCATGGACATGCTGGGTAGAAAATGGGTGAAGAGAAAGGGATAAATGGTACATGGTGATACAGTTGGTGCACATTTCTCAGCTTTGTTCTTAGCAGCCAGGTTCTGCCCTTTACTCTGATCATAAACAAGGTAGTAAGGTCTCATTCTAACCCTGGGATTCTAATTTGGATCAGAGCTGAGCTGACATAGAGTTTGCCAGCCTCTATCCATGAATTCTTTTTTCTTCATTCACACCACAAGAACTTCTTGAGTAAAAATATTTCTCTATGTACCAGGAATGAAGAGAGGCTAAATTATGGCATCACCTATTAAAGAGCTTACAATCTAAGGAGGAGCATGGATGACTCAACCAATAGCTGCAGTGCAGAAGGGTCAGCACAGTGAGGGACTGGGGAATGTGATTCACAGTGCTTTGGGGAGTCTTAGAAAACTTCACTGGCAGAAAACACTTGAACTTGTTCTTGATGGGTGATTGCCATTTATCAGAAGAAGAAGGGAAGTGATTCCTTGATGAAACAGAAAGGAATGGACCTGCAAAGGCACAGGGGTGCTGGTGATGCCAGAGTTTCCATCAAAGAGGATTTAGAAGAGCTTAAGTGCGATAGTTTGTTTGGAGGAGGAGGTTAAGATATCTGAAGTTTAATATATGTAGCAACCACATGGTTTTTAGTATAACAACCCAATGAAACTAGAAGTGAGACACATACTTGGAGGCATGCTCTGCTGTGCTTAGTCACTCAGTCGTCTCTGACTGTTTGTGATCCGGTGGACTGTAGCCCACCAGGCACCTCTGTCCATGGAGATTCTTCAGGTAAGAATACTGGAGTGGGTTGCCATGCCCTCCTCCAGGGCATAATAACTATCTATGGGCTTAGATAAAAATGGCAGAAAGGCCAAAGCGCATTGCCCATCTTCCAAGACAGCCTTTGGCATCAGATCTGCAGGGACGTGAAAGGATGTTTTTGAAGTTAGAAGTTTGGTGTGCCTGGAGCATAGGCTATATCTCACTCTATGTTAGACACTAGCATTCAACAGGTTGGGTAGGAGTTTGGACTCTGCATTTCAAAGAACAGTAGTTCTCAACCTGGAGGCCACTCTGTTCCCAGGGGACATTTAGTAATGTCTGAAGACAGTTTTGGTTGTCATAACTGGGGGTGGTGATGTATTAACTTCATTTTGTGGCTATAACAAATTACCCCAAATGTATGGGTTAGAGCAATACGAATTTCTTATCTTATACTTAAAGAGGTCAGAAGTCTGAAATAGGTCCCCTTCGATTAAAGTCAAGGTGTTGGCAGGGCCACGTTCCTTCTGAAGGCTCTAGGGTCCGTTTCCTTTACTTTTCCAGTGTCCCCATTCCCCCATCTTTAATGCCAGCCGTGTTCTAGTTTTTTCTTCCTCAGACACTCTTAAGGATACTTGCGATTACATAGGGCTCACCTGGATAATCCAAGGTAATCTCATTGCTTTAAGGTTGGTTGATTAGCAACTGTTAATTCTATATGCAGCCTTAATTCCCACTTGCCATGTACACTAACATATTCACCCATTCCAGAGAGTAGGATGTAGATATCTTTGGTGGGACATTCTTCTGCCTACTAGGAGGGAAGGTGCTAGTTGCATCTAGCTGGGAAGAATCCAGGGCTGCTGCTAAATACTCTACAGTGCACAGGATACCACCCACAACAGAGAAATATCTCAGTTGCCTCAATGTCAAGAGTGCCCAGGCTGAGAAACCCTGTGGTGGAGAATGGGGTAATTGGTGATTTTTAAGTATGGGTGTGTAAGATGATTCGATATGTGTTTTAGAGAGATCACTCTAGTGTTTGTGGGGGGCATGCATCAATAGAATGAAACAAACAGGAGGACAGATACTCAAACGTGATAAGCATGGGGTAACCATACCAAGCATCCTACAAATAAATAGGAGTTGGCATAGAAACATAGCACTTCTATATTTCTTACTTTTCCACTTTACCACATTGTTTTCTTGCACTATTGAGCTACATTGAATAGTTTGGTCTCAATAAACCAGTAGTTTTCAACCAGAGGGTAGGTTTGCAGCCTGGATGTATCTGGCAGTTGTTTAGTCATATCTGACTCTTTGCGATCCCATGGACTACAGCATACTAGGCTTCCCTGGCCTTCAGTATCTCTCAGAGTTTGCTCAGACTCATGTCCATTGAGTCGATGATGCCATCCAACCATCTCATCCTTTGTTGTCCCCTTCTCCTCCTCCCTCAATCTTTCTCAGCATGGGGGTCTTTTCCAGTGAGTTGGCTCTTCATGTCAGGTGGCCAAGTAATTGGAGCTTCAGCTTCAGCATCAGTCCTTCCAATGAATATTCAGGGTTAATTTCCTTTAGGATTGACTGGATGGATCTCCTCACAGTCCAAGGGACTCTCAAGACTCTTCTCCAACCCCACCTGTCTCTTATACACATCTCNTTCAGCTTCAGCATCAGTCCTTCCAATGAATATTCAGGGTTAATTTCCTTTAGGATTGACTGGATGGATCTCCTCACAGTCCAAGGGACTCTCAAGACTCTTCTCCAACCCCACAGTTCAAAAACATCAGTTCTTTGGCACCCAGCCTTCTTTATGATATATGACTACATGGCAATGCTTGTTGACATTTTTGATTGCCAGTGCTGAGGCTGGGAACATGTGTTACCAGCATGATGGGTAGAGACCTGGGATGCTGCTAATCATTCTACAATACACAGGAGAGACTGCTGCAACAAATCATTCTCCTGCTCCAGTTTTCAGTAGCCCCAAGATTGAGAAACCCTTTATAATGTACTACTTTATACAAAAATCTGAATTCTCAGTTTTGCTTTCTGGTACCATTTTCTCTCATATTTCTGACTTTACTCTGTCATTTCTTCTTCTTTCCTGGTATATGTCAACCAAGGCTTTGAATTGGGAAAAATGCTGTTTTAAAAGGTAATGGAGATAGGGAAAAAATATGGGGTATCTAAACATGTGTGTAAGAAAGAATTGAATTGTAAATATGTAATGATGAAAACTGGTATTAAAAGTTAAAACATGGGCAGAGAGGAATATTGTGATTAAAAATAGAGGCTCACCCATGTCGAAAGAGGAAGTAATTAGAGTAAGGCAGCTTCAAACAGGAAATTGACAAAGGGCATTTTATAAGGAATTATGTCTGAAATCTGTTGGTCTCTGGATGGGAGGTATGTGCGAGAAGCCCAATGGCCCCTCTTCACACACCCTAGCCCACCACGATTGCTCCTATGCCCACATGCAACCCCCACAAGTGGGGAGGGGACATGAGGCATGTGCCCCGCCAAAAAGTCAGTTCCCCATGGCAGGTGGTGAGGACAACCATGAACAAGGCAGCACCTGGCCCCCACCAAGATGGGGGAAACAGGCACGCCTCTCTTACCATCTGGACCGCCCCTCCCCCCACTTCTAAGAGAGCCATGCAGGGAGCACACATCCCTTGGACTGCAAGGAGATCCATCCAGTCAATCCTAAAGGAAATCAGTCCTGAATATTCATTGGAAGGACTGATGCTGAAGCTGAAGCTCCAATACTTTGGCCGCCTGATGGGAAGAACTGACTCGTTGGAAAAGACCCTGATGCTGGGTAAGATTGAAGGTGGGAGAAGAAGGGGAGGACAGAGGATGAGATGGTTGAAGGGCATCACCGACTCAATGGCATGAGTTTGTGATGTCTGGGAAGCTCTGGGAGTTTATGATGGATAGAGAAGCCTGGTGTGCTACAATCCATGGGGTCGCAAAGAATCGGACATGACTGAGAGACTAAATTGAACTGAGATGATGTCTGAAATCAGCATAATGCCCTAAGAATTTATAACTTGGGAAAATATTCACTTTTCATGTGCTTTCTCTTGGATTATTTCTCTGCTAGAGTTCATTTCATTTCTAAGGTAATTTTTAACTTAAATAGAGGATAATATTAAGACAAGTTCTTCTGAGATTGAACTGAACTTTCACCGAGATTTTGGAATTTGACGATTGGCAAGAGCATATTTGAGACTCTGAAAGGACCTTAGGTAGCATCTAGTTGCAGCCTCCTTACTTTCCAGTTAAAGACAGGGATTGAAAGAGTTAAGTTCAAACTCAGACAAGTTGAGGGCAGAACCACCCTGAAATCCTCCTTGACTCTCAATAGGAACTGTGAAACTTCTGGAAAAAGTAAGCAACCATGAAAATCTAGAACTCTGGCAATCCTTTTTTTCTAGCCCCATTACTTAATGAAACAATTTACTCAAAGTTGCCCAAATCCCATGATTTTCTTAGACCTCATTTGGCTGAACTTCTG
>SJYW01007817.1:234757-245308 GCA_006410735.1 Raphicerus campestris
CTATGCCCAGAGGAGTCCCAGCTCCCTCCCTGCTGCCTGATTCTCCGTCTGTAGTGTCTCTTCCTGCTCTCCTCTTTCTGTGCTTGTCATCCACACATCCCCACAGTCCTTTGTGTTTCCTTCAGATCATTCTGCCTTGATGATCTCATTCACTTTTGTGACTTCAGTCATTATCCCTCTTGGGGACACTCATAGTTCTGTGTGCTGGAGCATCTAACATCTATTCCAATTTCTTGGAAGACATCTGCTCACAATGCCCACTGGACTCCTCCTGGTCTGAAGTGGAACAAATCAATCCCCTTTTCTTTGAGCACACTTCACTTTCCGTATTCCTTATTCTTGGTTGGTGTCACCATTCTTAGGCCAGTTTAGTTTTACCAGGCCAGAAATGTCTTCAGTTTCCCCCCTCTTTTTTTTTTTTTTCCTCCTGTCGTCTCCAATAAGTTATCAAATCCTGTTGTGTTTATTTCTCATTTGCTCCATGCTTGAAAGGATTTGAAGAGGAATGTATCCAAGTTCTTACATCTCTCTCCAGCTGTTCCTTCTCATTGCTGCTGCCTAGTTTGGGTCCTCATTTTCTGTGACCTCCTGCTTGGTCACCCTGCCTTCAGTTTTCCCCTCTTCCCATCTGGCTTATGGGCCTTCTATACCAAAGAAACAATTGTAATCACATTAACTGCCTGAGTAAAAACCTTTGCTGGGACTTAGTGTGTACAGAATGAAATCCAAACTGCTTAGCCAGTCATTTCAAAGCCTTTTACACTATAATCTTAGCTGACCTCCTCCCCTTTCCCTAGGAATTTTCATCCAACAAAAGCAAACTAGCCACTCAGCCAGGTCGTCATTAAATTGTTTGTCAAGTGCCGGCTGTGCCCTAAACACTGGAAGTTTGTGGAATAAACAGGCATGGCCCTACAAGATGCTTACCCCTTTGTGAAAGCAATCATTCCCAATAAATAAATTGCTGCACTTCCTCAGAATGCGATGGCATTATGACAGGAGGACTGTGATGGACACAATAATGCCCACCCCCAGGATGTCCATGTCCTAATTCCTAGAACCCATGGATATGTTACCTTATATGGCAAAAGAGACTTTGCAGATGTGATTAAGTTAAGTATCTTGAGATGGGGGAATGATACTGGATTATCTGGGTGAGTCTAATGTAATCACAAGGATCCTTATAAGAAGGAGATGGGAAGGTCAGAGTTAGAGAAGAAGATATGAGGACAGAATCAGCCAGAGAGAGAGAGAGACAGATGTAGAAAGAGAGATAGACAGACAGACACATAAACTGATTTCAAAGATGCTACACTGCTGGCTTTGAAAATGGAGAGGGAAGCCATGACCCAAAGAATGCGGCAGCCTCTAGAAGCTGGAAAAGGCAAGGGAACAGATTGTCCCTAGAGTCTACAGAATGACAGTGGCTTTGCCAACATCCTTCTCCTAGCCCGGTGAGACTTCTGATCTCCAGAACTGTAAGAGAATAAATAAGTGTTGTTTTAAGCCATGACATTTGTAATAATTTGTTACAGTAGCCATAGGAAGCTGATACAAGTACTAAGGAGGTCTGGGATGTCTCACCTGAAACCAGTAGAAAAGGAGGCTTTTGCCAAACAAAAAAGAAGGGAAAAGATAGAATGGTATGTAATTAAGAGGGTCATAATATGCTTCAAGAACTTAGAAAAATCCAACTGAAAGCACCTAGAGGAATAGGAAGATGGAGAAGCATGAGTCTGGCTGGGCCTTGAGCTTCATGATACAGCTCAGGATTTTATGATTTAATGTAAAGGTCTCTGCAGGGATTTTTTTCTCTCCTCATTCTGCTTTTGATTGCCTCATCCCATATCTGAGAAAAGTCCATCATACTTTATGACTTAACCAGATGTCACCTCCAAAGAAATGCGTTTTGACTATCATACGTGTCATGACAAATTCATGATTTACACAAATGTGAGCTCAGCTTTCCATAGCTAGATTATAATTTTTTTAAGCCTGCATAGGGGACAGTGTTTCGTATCAGAATCTATTCAATGACTGAGGAAAGCTGTGTTCTGACTGATTCTTCAAATCCCGAGACACACCTTTGAGGCATGATGTCTTGGTCTAAATTTTACTGCATCCTCTTTGGGCCATTGCTTATGATAAAGAAACTGAGATTATAACTGAAACTATGTTCCAATGTGGCAAAAATGGAAAGGAATATGTGGAAATGGAATTAGGTACTGTGGTAGCTAGTAAAGAATGATGTTTTCATTGGCTATTAGGGAAATACACATCAAAACCTCAATGATATACTAATTCATATGGCAATATAGTCATATGGCTATAATAAAAAAGATGATATCAAATGTTGATAAGGATGTGGATAAATTGAAACTCTCATACACTGCTGGTGAGAATGTAAAATGGTGCAGCAGCTTTGAAAATACTTTGGCAGTTTCTCAAAAAGTTAAACATTGACTGTATTACTCAGCAATTCTACCTTTAGGTATCTACTCAAGAGAACTGAAAATACGTGTACACAAAGATTGTAAGTGAATGTTCATAGCAGCATTGTTTATCATGGCAAAAATGGTGGAAACAATCAAATGTCTATCAACAGATGAATAGTAAACAAAACATGATATATTTATACAATGCAAGATTATTCAGCAATAAGAAGGCCTGGAGTGCTAATATTTGCTACAACATAGATAAACCTTGAAAACATTACACTAAGAAAAAAAGCTAGTTAAAGGACCATATATTGTGTGATTCTATTCATATGAAATGTCTAGATTAGGCAAATCTCTAGAGACAGAGAATAGGTTAATGGTTGCCAGAAGCTGGCAGTAGGGAGTGATGAGAAGTGACTGCTAATGGATACCTGGTTCCTTTTGGAGGGATGTAAACATTCTGGACCTTGATAGAGGTGATGTTTGCACAGCCTGAGGAATATACCACAAACCTCTGAACTGTATACTTTAAAAGGGTAAATTTTATGGTGTGCAAAGTTTAATATCAATTTTTAAAAGAATACTGTTGATGACTTTTAGAGAAAATAGATCAATATTGTTGCTACATCATCTTTTCAGTAAAACATAAACGTGAATGAAGAGAGTTATGTAGCAGGCCCAAGCCTAATGTGTATTAAATGCTGTCCTTGAGGATGCAACAAGGAGGTAGTAACAGCTCTATCAGATTCAATGGAGGAGTCAACAGCCAGCCTGGGATTTTCTGAGACTGGTTACTGTGGAAATTCCGTGTCCTGATTAGTATGCTTTGGGAGCAAGTGCAGAGAAGCTATTAAAAAGATTGTTTTTCAGAATAGGCAGAGACTTTTAAATGTACTTAAAATCTTGAAAAATTGCCTGGCCATATCACACTAGAGCTATTGAATAGCCACAGATTTTTAGGAGCCATTAGAACTAAAAGTAAATTGACAAAATACAACACATCTTGTGCCGATGGACAAGAGGAGAAGGCTGAATTGGAAATGAATTGAGTTGGGTGACCCCATGGATCAAAATAAATAACATGGTTTTCCTTCGGTATACCTGGACACTTGTGGAAACAGGTGAATTAATACTACCCATAGGAGCTGAAGGGCTTCCCAGGTGGCTCAGTGGTAAAAGAATATACCTGCCAATGCAGAAGATGCAGGAGATGCCAGTTTGATCCCTGGGTCAGGAAAATCCTCGAGAGGAGAAAATGGCAACCCACTCCAGTATTCTTGCCTGGAGAATCCCATGGACAGAAGAGCCTGGTGGGCTACAGTCCGTGGGGTTGCAAAGAGTCAGATACGACTGAGCAACTGAGCATGCATGCACAGAAGCTGAAGTGTGAATGCGCACCAGATCAACTCTCAGCTTGCACTGTCAATAATTTCTTTTCTCGGGGGTTGAGAAATAGTTAGGCAAGCTGAGACCCAAAGGTGGATGAGGAATGGGAAAGATAAACCTTAGGTGACAGTAGCCACTTTGCCTCTGGGTTTATTCTAACAAGGTTTCTGCTATAGTTAATAATTTGGTTTATGGAAATCCTGAACCAGGCCACTAGGTTTTCTGGCTTTTGAGCAAAGTAGCATTGTGCTCTGGAAAAGGAAATGGCAACCCACTCCAGTGTTCTTGCCTGAGAATCCCAGGGACGGGGGAGCCTGGCAGGCTGCTGCCTATGGGGTCGCACAGAGTCGGGCACGACTGAAGCAACTTAGCAGCAGCAGCAGCAGCAGCAGCATTGTGCTCATAATGGAACTTCCAACTGATTCCTTGCCCACTTATTTCATTTGTTTGCTTCAGATTGTTGGTGGTGTTTAGTTGCTGAGTCATGTCCTACTCTTTTTGTGAGCCCATGGATTGTAGCCCTCCAGGCTCTTCTGTTTATGGGATTTCCTGGATAAGAATACTGAGGTGGGAGAGAGGGGGTTCAGGATGGGGAGCACGTGTATACCAGTGGCAGATTCATGTTGATGTATGGCAAAACCAATACAATATTGTAAATTAATTAACCTCCAATTAAGTAAATTTATATTAAAAAAAAATACTGAGGTGGGTTGCCATTTTCTTCTTCTTCGGATCTTCCCAACCCAGGGATTAAACCCACATCTCCTGCATTGGCAGGCAGATTATCACTGAGCCACCAGCATAGGTGATGATAATAACAAGTGAAATAACAAGTATTAATAGTGTTTGTAGAATGCTCAGGGTTTTTTGTTATTATTATTACAACAACTCTGTGGGGTGATAGAGTCAACCTTTGTTTTGCAAATAAGGACACTGAGACTCCAATTAAGAGGCAGCCAAGCCAGGCTTAGTTGGAGAAGAAATGAAGTGAATGGGTTAGAGCTGGACTCTGATCCACCTGGATCAGACCACCTGGATTCAAATCTCAGCTGTGCTCTGTGACCTTGAACAAATTAGAAAGCATCTTTCTGCCTCAGTTTCATCGTCTGTCAAATGGGGTTCATTAAAGTGCCTACCTCAAAGAGTTTTTGTGAGGAACTCGTGATCTGATTACTTGGAAAGTGCCCAGCACATAGGAAGTAATAAAAGATGGTTAGTAGAGCAAGGTTACATAAAATGGAAGATGTGTCCAGGTCACACAGCTAGGAAGCAACAAAAGTAGGACTTGAATTAGAGTATTAGTTGAAAATATTTATTCTGCACCTACAGTGTGTTCCAGGAACCTTACTCTTTCCACCAAGGCACTCAAAGAGGGCTTAAGTGATCAAATGAATGAATAGACTTGACTGAGTTGGACAACAGCAAAAGGTAATTGAAAAATTTATCTTCAAGTTGTTAAGTAAGGTATACTTTTCATGATAGGTATTGGAGGCTGTCACCCCAGGGATTTGGACTAGTGACTTGGAACACAGGAATTTGCTGGACTTGCATTGTAGATTTGGTGTAACACAAGATATGCCAACAAGCCAGGGGGTAACCTTCATTCCCACACACTAGTCCCAGTAACTTCATTGCATCAGACACTTTTTGTTTGGAGAATACTTAGCATGTTGGAAACTGGATAGCTCCCGGTTCAGTCCTGGTTCTCTAGCTGGCAAATGCCGTGTACTTTCTCACTTGAAGCCTGGTGTTCTCACTTCCTCACGCTACCACTATCATGTGAGCTCAAGCTGACTATTGTTCATAGCTAATCTCATCAACATCTTCCCAGGGTAACAAGGCAGCATCACTAAGTTGAAACAATACCATCTACACTCAGATGCTTTTTTTGCTCAAAATCTAACCATAACTCCCATTAACATTTCTAGACTGACTTTGGCATTCTATGAACAAAATAGAATGATGGGATGGAAGAGCCCTTAAAGGTTTTCTATCCAGTTGAGACATCCCTGTGATGCTATCTACGACATCAGTTTATGCCCAGCACGGCCCTGCCCCAGCGGAGACCTTCAGAGTTCTGCCTTTAGATTATCATAAACATGGTTAATTCTTCTTGGAATTGTGTTCAAAACAAGCCTCCCTAGGACTTTTTTCATGGTACAAATGAGTTCTGCCTCTCCCCTCATACAGATTATCACAAACATTGCATTATTATTGTCAGTAAGGAAGTATAGGTTCGCTTATGAAAGCATCTGTTATGAAAGCTTATGAAAGCTTCTGAGCATCAACAGAAAGTTTGGTCATATTTTCTCTTTGACAGAGAAAAATCATGGATATATAAAACCAGAATTGAAGAACTGTTTACATGAAAATTAAACCATTGACCTGAAGGTATCTGGCAAATTACTTAGAGAAATCCAGGATTAGAACTTTTTGTCTCTAGGTTCTTGCTGCTAACCCAGTGAGTCAGGTTTCTTCCTTTGATGATTTATAAAACAACTCAAAGACAGGTGCAAGTTTCACATTGTATCACACAGGGTGGCTCTGGGTCTTTCAGCATGCCCCTAAAGAGGCATGCTGAATCTGGCTTCTAATGGAAATATATTGTCAAAAAATCGTGTGGTCAGAACATGTTTGTCAAAACACCAACAAAATAAAAGTGAAAGTCGATATGGAAATAGTAAGCAGCCTTGAATGTCATGAAGTGTGATGTGAGTCCCAGGCTAACTTCAGAAGCTCAGAGTCATGTACTCAGCAGATATATTGTCGCTCTGCTGCAATGACAACATTTTAATCTTTTAATTTATGATTAAATTGGAAATAAATTACTTTTTCACTGAGGGTGCCCCTTTGAAGATCAGAAAAACGTGCTGTGCAAACGATCAGATATTTAGGTTCTTGTCCAGGATTCTTATAACTGAAAAAGGTTATTCAGAGTGACAAGATATTTTTTAGAAAGTGAAATAGTTTATTTCTCTTTGCAGTATTATTCAGAGTTTCATTTTTCCCCAGGGGAGAGGGATAGAAGCTAGATGCAGAAGAATCAATATGTCATGATTGTCTAGTCTTTCCTCATCTAGAAATATCCCTTTTGTAGGAAATGTTTAAATAATGCTATGTATTTTACTGATCCCATAAGGTATCATTTCTAATTTATGTAAAAATATGGAAGATATAACTTATGTAAATGTTCACTGGAATCTAAAATCATTTTAAAAAGTAAAGTTATTTTTTAAAAGTTCAAAGTAAGAACTTTTACTTTCAGAGTTCAGAGTAAGAAAGTTGAATGGTCAAGAAGAAAATTAACTTACCATACTTACAAAGATTCCTTTTGAGTTATTAATTAAATGTTTCTATGCAATATTTTGGGCTTCATTCATAGCTCAGTCAATAAAGAATCTGCCTGCAGTGCAGGAGACCCAGGTTCAATTCCTGGGTAGGGAAGATCCCCTGGAGAAGGAAATGGCAACCCACTCCAGTATTCTTGGCTGGAGAATCCCATGGACAGAGGAGCTTGGCAGGCTACAGTCCAGGGGGTCGCAGAGTCAGACATGACTGAGCAAATAAACCACTACCACCATGCAATATTTTTAGGCTTCCCTGGTAACTCAGCTGGCAAAAATCTGCTGGCAATGCAGGAGACCCCAGCTTGATCCCTGGGTTGGGAAGATCCCCTGGAAGAGGGTATGGCAGTATTCTTGCCTGGAGAATCCCCATGGACAGAGGGGCCTGGCTGGCTGCAGTCCATGGGGTTGCAAGGAGTCAGACACGACTGAGCAACTAATCACAGCACAGCACATGCAAACTTTTTACAAGGCAGAAAAATTAATTTTTTCTCTTATTTGGAATGACTTCTGCAGAGTTTTAGACCACAATCTGTTAGTGACATTTTTCTGACTGTATGTCTATTGAGCTTTTAAGTTCATGATAACACCTTGCTTTAGAAATAAAAATGATTGGTTGGATGTTGCCATATATAATTGGAAAATGGATAAATCATTTTCATAAAAATCAAAACTTTTAAAACTTCATGAAAAAGTTGTGGGAAGGGCACAAGTTCTGTGTCTTAGTTTGAGTTCCACCAAAGAAAGGACCTAGGTGAATGTAGTTTCTTTGGGAGGTGATCCCGGGAAGCAGGAATGATGAAGAAAAAATGAAATGCCATCATAAATTTGTGTCATGAAATTCACATCTGTGGACAAAGGAATGACCACGATTCCAGCAGGACCAATGGAAAGCATGCAGAATGCCTTTCAGAATCATCTACCTGTGTTTCTGTTATCTATTTCGGTATAACAAACAATCCCCCAACTTAGTGATATGACTCTATGGGTCAGGAATTAAATGATCACAGCTCAGCTGGGCAGTTCTGTTCCACAGGGCATCAGCTGAACTCACTCATTTGGCTGCTTTTAGCTGGTGTCTGGGATGCCTGGAAAGTTCAGGATGTCTACACTTATATGTCTGGTGCATTGGTGATCCTCCATGTGGCCCCTCTCCCCGAGAGGATAGCTGGGGCTTTCCTCGCTGCATGGTAATCTCATGGTATTTGGTCAGCATGAGTCACAGGGCCCGCCCAGATTCAAGGGCTAGGGAAATAGACTCCACCTGTTGATGGGAGAAGCAAAAATCACTTGTGGCCTTCTTGGATCTGTTTCAAGCTAAAATATGGGGAGATGGAGAATGTCTCCATTGGTTTCTTTCTTTAAAAAGTGTTCACTGAATTTGTTACAATATTGCTTCGGTTTTACGTTTTGATTTTTTGGCTGCAAGGTATGAGGGGACTTAGCTCTCTGACCAGGGATCAAACTCATATCCCCTCTGCACTAGAATGCAAAGTCTTAACCACTGGACTGCCAGGGAAGTCATTCCATTGGTTTCTATCCTGAATTGGTTGGACCTTGTAACCTCTTGCACACGACCTAGTGTTCACTAGAGATGAATCACTAGGAGCACAAAGGTCAGTGTGAGCGTGAACAGAACTAACTTCCCAGCACAATCCTAGCCAAATTCAAAAATTTTAGCACAGGCTCATGGGGAGCAGCAAGTAGAATGTCAACCACAATCTTATTTAACTGAAGGATAGTATAATCATAGACTTCGGAGGTGTGTAAACCTAGGGTCAAATCCCAGAGCCACTGTTTACAAGGTACAAATTTCAGTTTCTTCACCTTTAAAGGGAATACAACTGTATTCTCTTTGTAGGAGGTTGTGAAATCAATTGGTGAATGCACTTAGGCCCCATGGACCGTGAGATGTCATATAGCTATGTCTATTGTTTATTACTCCATCTGCTTCATTCCTAAATGCTGTTATAGGCAGTGAACATGAATCTTAAAATGCTTTCAAAGGAAAAAAGGCAACAATACTATTTTTGGCTTATTAAACTCTTAAGAAAATATGCAGTACCTGAGGCAACTATGTTACAGTGCAGTTTTTCCTCTACATATTAGGTTTTAAGATTTGTGTACAGTAATTAAAATTGTATCAAAAAGACTGCTATTTATTTCCTGTCAACTTTCATATACATACACTCATGAGTAAATGGCAAAATAAGCCCTTTCTTATACAGAGTTGGGACAAAGAAGTTAAGACTATACATCCAATCCTGTAGTAGTTGTTCTTTAGGTAAGAGTTATTATATTGATTTTGGAGAAGGCAATGGCACCCCACTCCAGTACTCTTGCCTGGAAAATCCCATGGACGGAGGAGCCTGGAAGGCTGCAGTCCGTGGGGTCGCTGAGGGTCGGACATGACTGAGCAACTTCACTTTCACTTTTCACTTTCATGCATTGGAGAAGGAAATGGCAACCCACTCCATTGTTCTTGCCTGGAGAATCCCAGGGATGGGGAAGCCTGTTGGGCTGCCATCTATGGGGTCGCACAGAGTTGGACATGACTGAGGTGACTTAGCAATAGCAATTATATTGATTTATCTGCTGCCCTTAGGGAATTTCTACATATTCTTTAGTTGGCAGTAACTGCAGCTGTGATACCCCTTACCCCCAACTGGCTATTAAAGTATCATTGTGCAAAGCTACTTGTTCTTAGAACTTGCTCCATTGAGATCCTTCCAACTGACTGAATGTTAATAAAATTATAAGCAAGGTGAAAAGACAGCTTTCAGAATGGAAGAAAATAATAGCAAGTGAAGCAACTGACAAAGAATTAATCTCAAAAATATACAAGCAACTCCTGCAGATCAATTCCAGAAAAATAAACGACCCAATCAAAAAATGGGCCAAAGAACTAAACAGACATTTCTCCAAAGAAGACATGCAGATGGCTAACAAACACATGAAAAGATGCTTGATATCACTCATTATCAAAGAAATGCAAATCAAAACCACAATGAGGTACCATTTTACACCAGTCAGAATGGCTGCTATCCAAAAGTCTACAAGCAATAAATGCTAGAGAGGTTGTGGAGAAAAGGGAACCCTCTTACAGTGTTGGTGGGAATGCAAACTAGTACAGCCACTATGGAGAACAGTGTGGAGATTCCTTTAAAAATGAAATAGAGCTGCCATACAACCCAGGAATCCCACTGCTGGGCATGCACACCAAGGAAACTATAATTGAAAGAGACATGTGTACCCCAATGTTTATCACAGCACTGTTTATAATAGCCAGGACATGGAAGCAACCTAGATGTCCATCAGCAGACAAATGGATAAGAAAGCAGTGGTACATATACACAATGGAGTATTACTCAGCCATTAAAAAG
>SJYW01007818.1:15020-26899 GCA_006410735.1 Raphicerus campestris
CTGGCAGGTTGTTTGTTGCAGGGGTGAGGGGGAGGGGGTGGGCGGCTCTGGTGTAGTTAACTGGAATGGAGTTCACACTTCCTCCGCCACATCACGCCTTAGATCAGCTGTCACATACAGGCCTCTCATTTAGCGCTTTGGATTGTCCCCACATGAGAGAGAAGTGAGTACATATAAGAAGTGAGTACATATTTAAAGTCATTCGGATGCAGGTGAAAAGGACTGGCAGAGCTATGTCCAACGCATTAAAGACATTAGAGAGGAAGGAGCTGCTAACTTGCCTGGAGTCTGCAAGGAGAGAATAGTGTGTAGGGGAGATTTTTCAAGGAAAGTGACATTTCATTTAAGCCAAGTGTTAAAAGATACCTGGAGATTCATGGTCCCAGCAGTGTGTGCAGGGACCAGGGGAGAGTATGGTGATGGCCAAGGGCTGGGTCTGGCTGGAATGCAGGGGTCTTGGGGACGGGGAGTTGCAGTGAAAGTAAAAGTCGCTCAGTTGTGTCCAACTCTTTGCAACCCCATGGACTATACAGCCAATGAAATTCTCCAGACCAGAATACTGGAGTGGGTAGCCGTTCCCTCCTCCAGGGGATCTTCCCAACCCAGGGATCAAACCCAGATCTCCCGCATTGCAGGCGGATTCTTTGCCAGCTGAGCCACAAGGGAAGCCCAAGTTGCAGGAAAGCCTGACCCTATTTCCTCAGGTCTGCCAGCCTACACACAGGCTGCATCTCTGGGTGGGCTGGCACACTGGTGGAGGGGTTCTGACAGGCAGTGTGTTGGTCACATTGGCACTTTAGAGAGAAAACTGGGGAGGTGCTGGGCAGTGTGGACTGGAGATGGGAGAGGAAGTAGCTGGGAGAGTTGCCAGTCTCAGGGCTCCGTGGTTGATGACTAATTGGCCAGGCACCAGGAACTTCTAGTAGCTCTTGGAAAGGGGCAGATGGGCCCACCTCATGCACACTCTTTGAGTTGGGCCGCTGTAGACTGGGTTGGCAGCAGAACTGACAGAAGAGCCAAGTTTCCTTTCAAAGAAAACTCTTGTGTGTTATGGAAAGCAAAATGCTAGGAGTCAGCATTCGTCTATCTATATCAATAGCTAGGGTTAGGATGAAGAGATAAGAAAGTTAAGCTAAGAAAGAAGAGATAAGAAAGTTAAGATAAAGTTTAATGCATTTATATATGTGTTAAACACATTTATATATGTGTTAAATACATTTATACATATATACATATATATGCAGATGTATATAGTCAGAACATCATGTGTGTCTATAAATCCCGTATATACATTTATTTATATATACATGTACATTCAGTAGGCTTATCTTTCTAATTAATTTTTAAAGAAAAATTTAATTTTAGAATAGTTTTAGATTTATAGAAAAATAGTGAAGATAATACAGAGTTTCCACATATCTCACTGCCAGTTTCTTCTGTTAGTAGCATCTTACATGAATATAGTAAGTTTATCATAATTAGTGAACTAATGTTGCCATTAATTAAAGTTATCCTCTTTTCAGATTTCCTGAGTTTTTACCCAAAGTCCTTTTTCTTGTCCTGGATCTTATCCAGGAGACCACATTACATTTGCTTGCCCTGGTCTCCCTAGGCTCCCCTTGGCTGTGACAGTTTCTCAGACTTGCCTTGTTTTTGGTAACCTTGGCAGTTTTGCAAAATTTTGTAGGATGAACTCAAGTTGGCATTTGTCTGATGTTTTTCTTGTGATGGAATGAAATGATGGATTTGGGAGGAGATCCACATAGGTGGAGTGCCATTCTTATCCCATCAGAGAAAGGGTCCATGGTCTGAACATGACTTTTCATGGGTGATGTTGACCTTGGTCTCCAATCTGAGGGAGCGTTTAGCAGTTCTCTCCACTGTAGAGCTGGTCTGTTTTTTCTCCTTTTCCCCATCAACTCTTTGGGAAGAAGTCGCTGTACATGCCTCGCTCTTCAGGAGTGGGAAGTTGAGCTCATCTGCTTCAGGTTGGAGTATCTACATTAATTATTTGTAATTCTAATGCAGAGATGATTTGTCTTGTCCCTCCCATCCTAATTAGGTTTTGATAAGGGGATTTCTCATCTGTCCTCTAAATTCAAAATGCTAATTCTGTGGCACATGCATCATACTTGCCATTTTCAGGCAAGTGACATTTCCCACATGTGTTTTCTTGCCTGATATATAAGCAGATCTATGCCTTATTTACTCAAGCAGATTGCAGGTTTCTTGAGGACTGGGACAGCATCTTATTCACAGCCCTTTATTACTGTAGGTAGTTAATAAATACTGAATAAATGGTTTTTGAATGAGCTTAATTTAAAAATTAGCCATAGTTAATAACTGAAGCCAGTTATCAGAATCTCCATACATGAAAACTGTAGTAAGATGAGGATACTATTCAAGAGAGCTTGAATTTGTAATAGTCACGCATAGGGTACTTCCTGTGTGCCAGGCACTTTTCTAAGCAGTTTACATATATTACCTATGTAATCTGCCAGATAGCCCTGTATCATTGTGCTATTATACCCATTTTATAGATAAGGAAACTGAGGTGAACACAGTCTAAATAAGTTGCTCAAGATCACACAATTAGGAAGTGGTTCAGCTGGATATTTGATCTTAGACGCTCTGGCTATAGAGGTGTGAACTCTTAAACACTGGGCTCTGAATTCATCATAGTGATAATTAAAATGGTATCTCATTTAGGCGAAAAACAAGATTCCTATTTAAGCACTTTATTCCTGTCTGTTAGGGTACTCCCGGTGGCATGGCTGGCAGCAGTCTGGCTGTATTTTTCCTAAGGGAAGTGTTTCTATAAAGGCATGGCTGCTGCTCCTTCTTCAGATTTTGTCTTTTTTAAATGAGGAATTTTTGTGTTTTACAACTATTTTATTTCTTTAAAATACACTCTCATGATGGGCATTTCATATACAAACCATATCTTAAGACATCTCTCACTCCCAAATCATGTCATCTATTGAAAGATAGTGGGTTCTTTATTTTCTCTCTGACGTTTTTAACCAGAAGTGGTTGCCGAGTCCTGCCAAATAAACGCTCCTTGAGTGTGTTGCTTGTCCCAGTGGTCACACCTGTGGGTCTGAGGAGGCAGCCTGGATTCCTGCGGCAACGTAGGCGAGGGAGGAGGACTTTTCGTGAAGCCACCCAAGCCATGAATCGGCCCTGGCTTCCTGAACCACAAACAAATGGGAGCTTTGTTCTCCCCGTTGCTCATTTGGTCCCAAGTATGACTCAGGGTTAGGCTGGGTCCTTCAGGCTCCGTGCCTTTGGCTGTTGGAAGGAAGTGGGAGGGCTCCAGGGAAGTTCTGGGACCTTTTCAAACTGAAAAGAGGAGGCTGCCTACATGATGGGAGAAGAGGTATTTCTTTTTTCTTTTTTTCTATTTTCTTTTAGAGATGGAATAAGTTCCCTTAACTTGTATCTTACCTATACTATTCTCTAACAAGCTTTGTGATGAGTTTGCATTAGTAGGTTAAAATGAAGTGTTTGCTAGCTAGGATCCCCTGTGGAGGTGGGAGGGGGAGTTGCTGTGAATGGGTTAAGGAACAACCTATAATGTGGAGGATTATTTTCTACAATCAGATGTGACACTGGAACTATTTAGCTGTTTTAACCACCCCCCACCACTTAGGTCAATTTGGCCATTAATTTTTACAGATGTTTCTAATTTCTCTGTGTCTGGGGTTTTCCTATGCTCATACTGCAGAGAGTAATTTGGATGGGCAGCCTGCACAAGCAGTAACTGTTACACCATGTCACCGAGATGTTTAGCAATTACAGATGTTTGTGTGGTAAACAAATGCAGCTTGCTCTTCAGGTTAGCTTAGGAGAGAAGACCACATCTACACAGAGTGAGCCAGCTATGGGGTGTTTCACTCTGGGGTGGGGGGCATGGACGTTGGCGTTTTCCTGGTGAATGAAGAAGCTGTGAGTAGTGACTTCTGGGTGCTGTTGAATTGCTTTTTTTTGAGGTAAAGATCTTTGGCTGATTTTGTAGTACTGGACACATTTCTGTTCATTTGCTCATATATAGAGTAAAATAGAGACACTAAATTATTTGATTTTCTAAGAGTTTGCTAGTAATAGGTAGTCTGGTTTCTCTCTGTGAGTTGTTCATATTTGTCTACCTAAAAGCAGAAGTCTGTCATTTTCCAAACACAAAATAAAATTCCCTAAATAAGCCACAGGACAAGTAAGGCTTCCAATGTGTCATATGTCTTCCATATTCTTGTTTTTGTTGCAAAAAATTTTTTTAAGGGACAACTTGATATCTATAAAATATATCCCTCTATGTCTTTTTCTGTCAGCTCTAACATAATAATTCCACAATTACATAAAAAGGAAAATAGCATGAAAAAAGGAAACACACTGTTTTAACACAGTATTTTAAGAGTAGGAGACTTCTTGATAAGTTTTTTGAATGGTTTGTTGCTTGCCTAGAAGGACATGAGTGCAGGCAGCAGTTGGCTAAAATAAAAAATATATTCATCTGCAATGGCTTGAAAGAATTTTCCTATTGAAAGATATCTTAAATTTGCTGATTATTCTTATCACTGGATGTCACTGATCTGAGTTGTGAAAAGTAAAAATGAGAATTAGGTATTTATATGCAAAATTCAGATGGTGACTCTTCATTTGGGAAATGAGTAAAAGCTTGATGAAGCATAAGTTGGAAAAGTCTTGGTGATGAGATGAGGGCCTGGAGATGGGCCCCTTAAAGGTTAGTGACCTGTAAACTACTCTTTGCACTGCTGAGTGCCCCCCAAATCCTTTGCTTGCTTGTTTCTCAGAATGGAAATAGCTCTGTTATTCCTCTGCTTATTGAAGCGCTTTGCAATAAGTATTATAATAATAACAACTCCAAGTTAAAAAGAAACAAATAGAAATTGTCCTTAATTCTATGATCCAGGAATAACTATAGTCAACATCTTATATGCATCTTTTATCTGATCCTGAATGTGCATGTAGCACACGTCACTCTCCATACAATAATTAGGTTATATTAAATGTCACCAGTTTTTAAAACTTAATATGAGTTCTCCTTTTCTCTCAGNACTTGTATCTTACCTATACTATTCTCTAACAAGCTTTGTGATGAGTTTGCATTAGTAGGTTAAAATGAAGTGTTTGCTAGCTAGGATCCCCTGTGGAGGTGGGAGGGGGAGTTGCTGTGAATGGGTTAAGGAACAACCTATAATGTGGAGGATTATTTTCTACAATCAGATGTGACACTGGAACTATTTAGCTGTTTTAACCACCCCCCACCACTTAGGTCAATTTGGCCATTAATTTTTACAGATGTTTCTAATTTCTCTGTGTCTGGGGTTTTCCTATGCTCATACTGCAGAGAGTAATTTGGATGGGCAGCCTGCACAAGCAGTAACTGTTACACCATGTCACCGAGATGTTTAGCAATTACAGATGTTTGTGTGGTAAACAAATGCAGCTTGCTCTTCAGGTTAGCTTAGGAGAGAAGACCACATCTACACAGAGTGAGCCAGCTATGGGGTGTTTCACTCTGGGGTGGGGGGCATGGACGTTGGCGTTTTCCTGGTGAATGAAGAAGCTGTGAGTAGTGACTTCTGGGTGCTGTTGAATTGCTTTTTTTTGAGGTAAAGATCTTTGGCTGATTTTGTAGTACTGGACACATTTCTGTTCATTTGCTCATATATAGAGTAAAATAGAGACACTAAATTATTTGATTTTCTAAGAGTTTGCTAGTAATAGGTAGTCTGGTTTCTCTCTGTGAGTTGTTCATATTTGTCTACCTAAAAGCAGAAGTCTGTCATTTTCCAAACACAAAATAAAATTCCCTAAATAAGCCACAGGACAAGTAAGGCTTCCAATGTGTCATATGTCTTCCATATTCTTGTTTTTGTTGCAAAAAATTTTTTTAAGGGACAACTTGATATCTATAAAATATATCCCTCTATGTCTTTTTCTGTCAGCTCTAACATAATAATTCCACAATTACATAAAAAGGAAAATAGCATGAAAAAAGGAAACACACTGTTTTAACACAGTATTTTAAGAGTAGGAGACTTCTTGATAAGTTTTTTGAATGGTTTGTTGCTTGCCTAGAAGGACATGAGTGCAGGCAGCAGTTGGCTAAAATAAAAAATATATTCATCTGCAATGGCTTGAAAGAATTTTCCTATTGAAAGATATCTTAAATTTGCTGATTATTCTTATCACTGGATGTCACTGATCTGAGTTGTGAAAAGTAAAAATGAGAATTAGGTATTTATATGCAAAATTCAGATGGTGACTCTTCATTTGGGAAATGAGTAAAAGCTTGATGAAGCATAAGTTGGAAAAGTCTTGGTGATGAGATGAGGGCCTGGAGATGGGCCCCTTAAAGGTTAGTGACCTGTAAACTACTCTTTGCACTGCTGAGTGCCCCCCAAATCCTTTGCTTGCTTGTTTCTCAGAATGGAAATAGCTCTGTTATTCCTCTGCTTATTGAAGCGCTTTGCAATAAGTATTATAATAATAACAACTCCAAGTTAAAAAGAAACAAATAGAAATTGTCCTTAATTCTATGATCCAGGAATAACTATAGTCAACATCTTATATGCATCTTTTATCTGATCCTGAATGTGCATGTAGCACACGTCACTCTCCATACAATAATTAGGTTATATTAAATGTCACCAGTTTTTAAAACTTAATATGAGTTCTCCTTTTCTCTCAGAGAGCTGTGTGATCATTCATTGTCGAGATGCACCACCATCTATTGAACCATTCCCTGTGTGATAACCATTTAGGTTGCTTCCAGATTGTTGCTATTAAAAATAATATTTGGTATATGCATCATTGTACCTTCTCTGATTATTTTCTTTGACTGAATTTTTAAAAGAGGAACTTCCAGATTATAGTGTGACTTAATTCTGGTTGTTTTTGTTTTAAATGAAAATAACCCAAGTAAGATATATGATTAAAAAAAAATTCCAACAGAACAAAACCAAGACTGTCTCAATCCCATACTTTACTTCCCAGTGGAAATCCCCCATAAGAGCTTTCTGTGTACCCTTCTAAAAGTATAAAATCTTTTCATTGTGGTAAAATATATATAACATGACACTACTTTATTCCTTTTTGAATGTACAGTTCAGGGTTGTTAAATACATTCACATTGCTATACAACCATCATCACCATCTATCTCCAAAATTTTATGTCTTCCCAAACTGAAAACTTTGTGCTTATTAAATGCTAACTCCCAGTCCCCCCTCCCCCACTTAGCACTTACCTTTCTACTTTCTTTCTTTTTCTTTGACTACTCATGTGAGTGGAGTTATAAAATATTTGTCCATTTGTGGTTTCATTTAGCATAATGTCTTCAAGGTTCATCCATGTGCCTGAATTTCCTTCCTCTTTAAGGCCGAATAATACTCCATTGTATCAGTAAATCACAGTTGGTTTAACTATCCCTCCATTGCTTCCCTGGTGGCTCAGAGGGTAAAAAACCTGCCTGCAATGCAGGAGACCTGGGTTCGATCACTGGGTCGGGAAGATCCCCTGGAGAAGGAAATGGCAAGCCATTCCAGTGTTCTCGCCTGGAGAATCCCATGGACAGAGGAGCCTGGCAGGCTACAGTCCATAGGGTCACACAGAGTTGGACATGACTGAAGCGACTTAGCACGCGTGCACACACACACACCCTTCCACTAATAAACAGGTTGTTTCCCTCTTTTTAATACTGTGAATAATGCTACAGTGAACACTGCCATACTGATCCCTACTGTCAGTGTTTTGGGGATATATCCCCAGGAGTAGAATCACTAAATCATCTAGTCATTCTCTTTTTAACATTAGAGGGAACCTCCATACCGTTTTCCACAGTGACTGCAGCATTTTACATTCCCACCAGCAATGCACAAGAGTTTCAGTCTCTCCATTTACTTGTCAACACTTGTGATTTTCTGTTTGTTTTTCTTTTTTTAATAATAGCCATCCTATTGGGTATGAAGTAGTGTCTCATTGTGGTTGGGATTGGTGTTTAACATGTGTTCATGTTGCCTATCACTAAAAGGAAAGGATATTATTCTTCTCATCTTAGAATGATGAGTTGAGAAAAAAGTCTTCTGAGAATCCCTATGAACTAGCAGATCAGGTACATGATCCCAAGAGATTGTAAAATTGCTTCGAGGAAGAATTAGTTCCCCCTGTTCCTGTGGCTCCTGCAGAACAGATGAGCAGAGAGTTTTGGTGGTTGCTGAGCTTCAGAGGTTTAAGGGTGATAGGTTTATGAAGAGTGGATTCAAAGCCATTCTTTTGAGAAAAGATGAATTTCTCTTTTGTGCTGTTTTCATTCTATCTAAAAATTTTTATTGGAGTGTAGTTTCTTTACCATGTTGTATTAGTTTCTGCTGTAAAGCAAAGTGAATCAGCCGTGTGTGTCTATATACATACATATACACACATATATATATCTCCTCTCTCTTTTTGGATTTCCTTACCATTTATGTCACCACAGAGCATTAAGTCGAGTTCCCTGTGCTATACAGTAGGTTCTCACTAGTTGTCTGTTTTATGCATAGTAGTGTATATATGTCAATCCCAATTCATCCCACCCCTCCTCCCCCAACCCCATACTCTTTTAATTCTAAACGATAGTACTTNATGTTTCTAATTTCTCTGTGTCTGGGGTTTTCCTATGCTCATACTGCAGAGAGTAATTTGGATGGGCAGCCTGCACAAGCAGTAACTGTTACACCATGTCACCGAGATGTTTAGCAATTACAGATGTTTGTGTGGTAAACAAATGCAGCTTGCTCTTCAGGTTAGCTTAGGAGAGAAGACCACATCTACACAGAGTGAGCCAGCTATGGGGTGTTTCACTCTGGGGTGGGGGGCATGGACGTTGGCGTTTTCCTGGTGAATGAAGAAGCTGTGAGTAGTGACTTCTGGGTGCTGTTGAATTGCTTTTTTTTGAGGTAAAGATCTTTGGCTGATTTTGTAGTACTGGACACATTTCTGTTCAT
The DNA here is from genome assembly GCA_006410735.1 of Raphicerus campestris. NCBI lineage: Eukaryota > Metazoa > Chordata > Mammalia > Artiodactyla > Bovidae > Raphicerus > Raphicerus campestris. The sequence goes on from SJYW01007818.1 coordinate 24,027, forward strand.
TTGCTCATATATAGAGTAAAATAGAGACACTAAATTATTTGATTTTCTAAGAGTTTGCTAGTAATAGGTAGTCTGGTTTCTCTCTGTGAGTTGTTCATATTTGTCTACCTAAAAGCAGAAGTCTGTCATTTTCCAAACACAAAATAAAATTCCCTAAATAAGCCACAGGACAAGTAAGGCTTCCAATGTGTCATATGTCTTCCATATTCTTGTTTTTGTTGCAAAAAATTTTTTTAAGGGACAACTTGATATCTATAAAATATATCCCTCTATGTCTTTTTCTGTCAGCTCTAACATAATAATTCCACAATTACATAAAAAGGAAAATAGCATGAAAAAAGGAAACACACTGTTTTAACACAGTATTTTAAGAGTAGGAGACTTCTTGATAAGTTTTTTGAATGGTTTGTTGCTTGCCTAGAAGGACATGAGTGCAGGCAGCAGTTGGCTAAAATAAAAAATATATTCATCTGCAATGGCTTGAAAGAATTTTCCTATTGAAAGATATCTTAAATTTGCTGATTATTCTTATCACTGGATGTCACTGATCTGAGTTGTGAAAAGTAAAAATGAGAATTAGGTATTTATATGCAAAATTCAGATGGTGACTCTTCATTTGGGAAATGAGTAAAAGCTTGATGAAGCATAAGTTGGAAAAGTCTTGGTGATGAGATGAGGGCCTGGAGATGGGCCCCTTAAAGGTTAGTGACCTGTAAACTACTCTTTGCACTGCTGAGTGCCCCCCAAATCCTTTGCTTGCTTGTTTCTCAGAATGGAAATAGCTCTGTTATTCCTCTGCTTATTGAAGCGCTTTGCAATAAGTATTATAATAATAACAACTCCAAGTTAAAAAGAAACAAATAGAAATTGTCCTTAATTCTATGATCCAGGAATAACTATAGTCAACATCTTATATGCATCTTTTATCTGATCCTGAATGTGCATGTAGCACACGTCACTCTCCATACAATAATTAGGTTATATTAAATGTCACCAGTTTTTAAAACTTAATATGAGTTCTCCTTTTCTCTCAGAGAGCTGTGTGATCATTCATTGTCGAGATGCACCACCATCTATTGAACCATTCCCTGTGTGATAACCATTTAGGTTGCTTCCAGATTGTTGCTATTAAAAATAATATTTGGTATATGCATCATTGTACCTTCTCTGATTATTTTCTTTGACTGAATTTTTAAAAGAGGAACTTCCAGATTATAGTGTGACTTAATTCTGGTTGTTTTTGTTTTAAATGAAAATAACCCAAGTAAGATATATGATTAAAAAAAAATTCCAACAGAACAAAACCAAGACTGTCTCAATCCCATACTTTACTTCCCAGTGGAAATCCCCCATAAGAGCTTTCTGTGTACCCTTCTAAAAGTATAAAATCTTTTCATTGTGGTAAAATATATATAACATGACACTACTTTATTCCTTTTTGAATGTACAGTTCAGGGTTGTTAAATACATTCACATTGCTATACAACCATCATCACCATCTATCTCCAAAATTTTATGTCTTCCCAAACTGAAAACTTTGTGCTTATTAAATGCTAACTCCCAGTCCCCCCTCCCCCACTTAGCACTTACCTTTCTACTTTCTTTCTTTTTCTTTGACTACTCATGTGAGTGGAGTTATAAAATATTTGTCCATTTGTGGTTTCATTTAGCATAATGTCTTCAAGGTTCATCCATGTGCCTGAATTTCCTTCCTCTTTAAAGCCGAATAATACTCCATTGTATCAGTAAATCACAGTTGGTTTAACTATCCCTCCATTGCTTCCCTGGTGGCTCAGAGGGTAAAAAACCTGCCTGCAATGCAGGAGACCTGGGTTCGATCACTGGGTCGGGAAGATCCCCTGGAGAAGGAAATGGCAAGCCATTCCAGTGTTCTCGCCTGGAGAATCCCATGGACAGAGGAGCCTGGCAGGCTACAGTCCATAGGGTCACACAGAGTTGGACATGACTGAAGCGACTTAGCACGCGTGCACACACACACACCCTTCCACTAATAAACAGGTTGTTTCCCTCTTTTTAATACTGTGAATAATGCTACAGTGAACACTGCCATACTGATCCCTACTGTCAGTGTTTTGGGGATATATCCCCAGGAGTAGAATCACTAAATCATCTAGTCATTCTCTTTTTAACATTAGAGGGAACCTCCATACCGTTTTCCACAGTGACTGCAGCATTTTACATTCCCACCAGCAATGCACAAGAGTTTCAGTCTCTCCATTTACTTGTCAACACTTGTGATTTTCTGTTTGTTTTTCTTTTTTTAATAATAGCCATCCTATTGGGTATGAAGTAGTGTCTCATTGTGGTTGGGATTGGTGTTTAACATGTGTTCATGTTGCCTATCACTAAAAGGAAAGGATATTATTCTTCTCATCTTAGAATGATGAGTTGAGAAAAAAGTCTTCTGAGAATCCCTATGAACTAGCAGATCAGGTACATGATCCCAAGAGATTGTAAAATTGCTTCGAGGAAGANAAAGGATATTATTCTTCTCATCTTAGAATGATGAGTTGAGAAAAAAGTCTTCTGAGAATCCCTATGAACTAGCAGATCAGGTACATGATCCCAAGAGATTGTAAAATTGCTTCGAGGAAGAATTAGTTCCCCCTGTTCCTGTGGCTCCTGCAGAACAGATGAGCAGAGAGTTTTGGTGGTTGCTGAGCTTCAGAGGTTTAAGGGTGATAGGTTTATGAAGAGTGGATTCAAAGCCATTCTTTTGAGAAAAGATGAATTTCTCTTTTGTGCTGTTTTCATTCTATCTAAAAATTTTTATTGGAGTGTAGTTTCTTTACCATGTTGTATTAGTTTCTGCTGTAAAGCAAAGTGAATCAGCCGTGTGTGTCTATATACAT
>SJYW01007826.1:0-27350 GCA_006410735.1 Raphicerus campestris
GGAGACAGGCCCCACCTTGCCCTCCGTAGGGACCGTGAGGACCCCCACTAGGGAGAGACACTGCTCCCCCACACCGGACAGGAGGCACTTGCTGGTCTGGGTGTGGTTTCTCAGTTTTTTTTAAGCAGAAGCTCAACCAGTTTGACATTTGACGTTTCCAGTTTGACGCTGGAAACTATAAAGTGCAGCGGCTCCACCTTGGAAGCTCCGCAGGCCTGGCCCGTCACCCCCAAGTCCTGCAGACCGGGCCAGTCCCGGGCGCCACTGGGCTCTCAGGCTGCGATCACGTCTCGCTTTCCCATGTTCCCTTTATTTCTCCTGTTCCAATTTATTAATTAGCCTCTGCTCACAACAGTCTCAGCCCTGGATCTTCTAACCCAGCCGCGGTCTCTCAGTGTGTCCTCTTCCGGTGCGTCCTGGCGGGGACGGGAGAGTGGCGTGGGAGCCCTCCTGCCGTGATGGAGCCTCCCCAGGGGAGCCCCACCCCACTCCTAGGTGTGCAGGTTCGGCCCCAGGGGTTACACCCCCTCTGAGCTCTGACTTCATCGTATCTGTTTTGGAACAAAGGCTCCAAGGGTGCCCCTCCCCGCTCACTGGGGGTTCCCACCAGAGCCACCCCCCTGCCTCCTCCCGGGGACTGGGCCTCCTCCCAGGAGTCAGGCTGGGTGCTCCAGCTTCAGTCCATCTTCTGNACAAAGGCTCCAAGGGTGCCCCTCCCCGCTCACTGGGGGTTCCCACCAGAGCCACCCCCCTGCCTCCTCCCGGGGACTGGGCCTCCTCCCAGGAGTCAGGCTGGGTGCTCCAGCTTCAGTCCATCTTCTGAAGGAGCCTCCCCTAGCTCAAGACCCCACCCCCGCGGGCGTGAGCCGCAGCTTGCTCAGCCCCTGGAGGGTCCACACTTTTGCAGGGGGTGTGCAAGTTGCTCCTGCACAACCAACAAGGCTAAAGCCGTGGGTCAAGGTCTTCTCTGAGCGCACCAAACGGCTACAGTTTCTCTCTCTCTTTTCAAATCCCCTTGGAAGACACTCTCCCAGCGGGCAGTGCTCATTCAGCACTTTCCGGCCCGGAAGGATCCGCAGCCAGATCGGCCCCCTCCCCTGGGCCTGAGCACCTCCCTCTTGAGATCCCCACTGACTTCCTGAGCCTCTCCCGAGCCTGAGTGTTCGAGCGACTCATCCTTCCCTCTGAGCCCCTCACACACTGGATTCTTGCTGAATTATTTCCTCCCATCCTGGGAAGATGCCGGTTATAAGGTGTCAGGGAACGAAGCTGCCCCCTCCCCAGCAGAGTCCCTGGGGCCTAGGGTCTCTGGCACCAACCCAGCCAACCTGAGCCACTCGGGCTGTATCTCTGTGCTGGGCACCAGCTTCCATCCGGCCACACCTGAGTCCCTGCGAGCACCCGTCTGGCCTCTCTGGGGCCACTCAGGTCTCCTCATGACCTGAGCAGCAAAACCACGACCCACAAAACCATCCCTGCACCAACAGCAATACCTTCCCATCGAGTTTATTGCTGGTCAGGTTCAAACCCTCCCGCAGTTCACCTGCAGACCACACCCAGGAGAGCGAGGGACCCTCAGTCTGATCTGCTCCTTCTGTCTTTAACAAGAGGGTCCAGCTCCCCGGAAAACCAGTGGGCTTCTACGGCTCACTGGCCAAATCGAGCCTATTGCCTACTTCGGTATAGCCTGCCAGGAGCAGAGATCAAATAGACGATAACACTTGGTGTCATGCGGAAATCAACGTGACAGTCACACATCGGTGTCCAGGAGCGAAGGCGCACTGGAACACAGCCGCGTCCGCTTCCTCTGCACCGTCCACAGCTGCCCGACAGCCGCAGCCCTGGGTGGCTACACCAGACGCCCTACGAGCCACAAGGCCCAGAAGACGCACCGTCTGGCCCTTTCCAGGAAGCCTGTCGAGCCCCCAGCTAAGCAACGACAAAGGCCGTGTCCATATCCAAGCGTGTATACACACGTGTGGACACTGTGTTTCTTCCCAGGCCTGCCGGTGTCCCCAGAGGACACTTGGAGGTCGCACGGGGCTAAAGCTCAGGTCACTAGAGCTCACTGTCCACAGCATGAGGGAGGAAGGGCCTTGACTGGACCAAGGGCCCCAGAAAGGGCACCCAGAGGGACAGCTCCCCCACAGCGCAGGTGCAATTACACGAAGCCCAGCTGACTCGGAACCCAGGGCGCTGGGTGTCAGNTTGACTGGACCAAGGGCCCCAGAAAGGGCACCCAGAGGGACAGCTCCCCCACAGCACAGGTGCAATTACACGAAGCCCAGCTGACTCGGAACCCAGGGCGCTGGTTGTCGGGAGGGACGTGAGGGGCGCGTTTCAAAGGCAAACACCAACTCGGCTGATGAAGCTGGAAGCAGAGGCGGCTCCAGGGCAGAGGAGGGGGCGGTCTTTTCACACGCGGAGGGCGGCCGGGGCCAAGAGGGGAGGGGGCTCAGGGCCCGGGCTGAGCATCCCATGGGCCCAGGTCTGAACCCCAGCTCTGTCCTTCGATACCTGCGAGGCTCGGAGGGGGCACATACCCTCCGGACCTCATCTCCCCCAGCGTCTACTCTTGAGGGCTCCGGTCAGGAAGAGAGAAGGCTCGCGAAGCAGCCGGGACCGAGTCCCACGCGGGGCTCGTGCTCAGGACGCTGTGCGCTGGCTAATTATCTGCTACTGAAACATAACTGACGCGCAATGTTGCATTAGTTTCAGGCGTACAACAGAATGGTGTGATGTTTGTCTACGTTGTGGAGGGATCACCAAAATGCCTGNAAGGCTCACGAAGCAGCCGGGACCAAGTCCCATGCGGGGCACGTGCTCAGGACGCTGTGCGCTGGCTAATTATCTGCTACTGAAACATAACTGACGCGCAACGTTGCATTAGTTTCCGGCGTACAACAGAATGGTGTGATGTTTGTCTACGTTGTGGAGGGATCACCAAAATGCCTAACGATCATCTCTCACTACACAGTCAGAGCTCCTTTTCTTGTATCTCAAAAGTCATTCCCGTCTTTCCTACTCAGCTCCTCTCCAGGCAAGACTTGCGAAGCCTGGCCCTCCTCCTCCCGGGAGATGGCACCTCAGTGTTTCCCCGAGGAGCCTGGATCTCCGGCCCTCGGGGCCAGCCTGTTGGGACGTTGCTTCGGGACATACACGGAGCCTCTGCTCCCGTTTCCACTTTTAAGGTCCACTCGGTTGGCATCTTTCATATATACCATACAGTATCAATATATTTTCAAATAGATGCAGAGAGGGGATGTGACCTGCCCAAGGCCACCCAGCAAAATGCAGCTGACCTGAAGAGACCTGGGCTTCTGACACCAGATCTATTCACGCGCATGTCCTGGGGAGGGGGCCTTCCACCCCCACCAGACGGGCGGCGGCAGAGCCGGCCTCCTGGAGGATGGGCACCAGATTGGGCACTTCAGTTGGGCTTTGAAGAAGGGGCCGATCTTGACAGAAGGTGCGGGGGCTACCCTCCAGGGACAGGCAGAGGAAGCCCAGGGCAAGGAGGTGGAGTGGCATGGGGGACAGCAGGGTCGCGGCGGGGGTGTGGGCAAGCGGCTGGGTGGGGCTTCCCACCCGGCAGCCACAGTCACACTCAGCTCAGAGCAGCCCCTGAACAGACCGGCAATCCAGCTGAGGGTCAGGCCTGTGTGGGCACAGGGGCGACACGGTCCCTGCTCAGGAGCAGGGGTGGCTCTGGGCTCGGACGGTCTGGCAGAGTCCTGCTCACTCCTCCTCAGCTGTGTGACCTCAGGAAGGTCCAAAACCTCTCCGGGCTTCAGGTCTGGGCAATCACGACCTGTGACCACCGGGCGGTTGTAACCACTAAGTGCGATGATACGGGAAACGGGGGCAGAGGCTCCGTGTATGTCCCGAAGCAACGTCCCAACAGGCTGGCCCCGAGGGCCGGACATCCAGGCCCTTCTCGGGGGAACACTGAGGTGCGGTCTCCTGGGAGGAGGAGGACCAGGCTTCGCCAACGGGCCGGGGGAGGAGCCGAGCAGGAAAGACAGAGAGCGGCCCCAACCAGCCCGGGCAACAGATTGATGGGGCGGAGGCCTGACCCGGGGCCAGAGTCGGGACGTGTCAGCATCGCGTGGGCATCTTTTCCTCATCACTCAACTCCTAACGGGATGACAGCTGGGATTCAATACAAAGTCATCTCCAGCCCCATTACGGCCCCAGCAAGATGGCTCCAAATTAAATCTAACAGTCAATGAAATCGTCAATATTTAATTTACTCATTGCAGGTGGCAATTCAGCTCTCGCAACGCTATTGTTTAATGGCAGAAATATTGGGATTTATCACGCATTACGGGACTTGGAATTGCCAGGCTCTCTCAGTGAGGCTGCCTCCCAGGGGGTGGAGCCCCGGAGGGCCCTCCAGGCAGGGCCACTGCTGGACCCTCCCAGGGCAGGGCTTCCCATTTCCGAATCCACTGGGCCTTTTTTTGGCAAGAATTAAGGGGTGGGTGGTCCCTCCTGACCATCTCAGCCCCCGCCCCCACCCCCTGGCCTGGTCTCCCCGAGCAGGGAGCATGGGAGGAAGTGCTCTCCTGTGGGCAGCACCCCAGGTGCTCGGAGCGTCACTTCATCACCCCACACTCTGCTTCCCCAGGTGGGAGCCGTGCCTGGAGGCGCTGCCCCCAGCCCGGCGCCCTCCCTACATCCTTCCTGCCCCCTCCCTCCCTGGGCTTCCTCCCACTCTGCCCACCACCCAGGCCGCTTCCCTGGGCCTACAGTCACCTCCAGGCCCACCTCTGCCGTTCCACAGAGGGACCACACCCCAGGTCCCCGGGCTGCTGCTGCGAGCACAACGAAGTCCCCATCAGCGCTTTCGTGGGTCAAGCACAGGACTGAGTTCTTTACAGGAGTTAAAATGAAAGGGAAGTCGCTCAGTTGCGTTCAACTCTGTGCGACCCCATGGACTGTCGCCTACCAGGCTCCTCCATCCATGAGATTTTCCAGGCAAGAGTGCTGGAGTGGGTTGCCATTTCCTTCTCCAGGAGAGCTTCCTGACTTTCCCACATTACAGCAAGCACTTTCCTGTCTGAGCCACCAGGGAAGTAACTCTCTTTAAAAAGTTTCTCCCCCTGATTGCGTGCGTGCCTGCTCAGTCACTTCAGTCGTGTCTGACTCTCGTGTGACCCCATGGACTGTAGCCCAGCGGGCTCTTCTGTCCATGGGATTATCCTGGAAGAATACTGGAGTGGGCTGTCATTTCCTCCTCCAGGGGATCTTCCAGACCCAGCGATCAAACCCGAGTCCCCCGTGGCCCCTGCACTGGCAGGTGGATTCTTTACCACTGAGGCCCCTGGGAAGCCCTTCCCCTGATTACTTGCACGGAAAACCTTATGAACCAAAAGCAGGTTCACGCAGGGAGTGACAGGAGTCCAGGGAAGGGCTGGTGGGCAAGGCCCCACTTTGCTCCTGCTCCTCCACACCGCCTCCAGGGGGAGCGTCTAAAGAAACTTCTATGATGTCCGACTCTTTGCCACCCCACTCTTTGGCCTGTCAAGCTCCTCTCTCCATGGGATTTTCCAGACAAGAGTACTGGAGTGGGGTGCCATTTTTCCTTCTCATCTCCTGCATTGGTAAGAGGATTCTCTACCAATGAGCCGCCTGGGAAGTCCCCCAAATAAGGCTGTATTTGCATTTAAATAGCACGTGTCCCCTGAGAGTCCCTTGGACTGCAAGGAGATCCAACCAGTCCATTCTGAAGGAGATCAGCCTTGGGTGTTCTTTGGAGGGAAGGATGTTAAAGCTGAAGCTCTAGTACTTTGGCCACCTCATGCGAAGACTTGACTCATTGGAAAAGACTCTGATGCTGCTAGAGATTAGGGGCAAGAGGAGAAGGGGACGACAGAGGATGAGATGGCTGGATGGCATCGATGGACATGAGCCTGAATGAACTCCGGGAGTTGGTGATGGACAGGGAGGCCTAGGGTGCTGCGATTCATGGGGTCGCAAAGAGTCGGACACGACTGAGCGACTGAACTGAAATGAACTGATGATCAAGTCAACTCTCCCTATCTCACAACTGCTTTTTTTCTGCCTTGAGTTTTCACGGACTTGGTTTTCTATGATCCTCTTGCTACCTTTTCCTAAATTCCCTGACCGAATTAGAAAACCCTTCTCTGTACAACCAGGTGCCAATTTCTTTCTTTTCTTTTTTTTTTTTTTCCTTCTGGAAGCTTCTGTCTCCTGCTCCAACCAAAATGGGCTTCTTTCTCCCAAGGTTAAGGGGCCACCCTCTCCTGCACTTAGATGTCCTGAAGATGAGGAAACTGAGTTCTCTGGTTGCAAGTTGCTCACTCCAGGCCTCACCTCATCACAGAATCAAGGTTTTGCTAGAAGCCAAGCGCCCCCTCCTCGGGGACCCTCTGCCAGCCCCTGCTCTATCTGAGGATGAGAAGGGAAGGGTCATGTCAGCTGGGACGTGGCCCATGGAGTGAGGCAGCTGCTGCTGAGCAGACGGTGGAGGTCACAAGGGAACACGGCCACGCAGGGCGCTCTGGACACAGCGACTCGCTGCTCCAGCACCGATGGATTTGTTTGCATCCAGCAGGAAAGTAACTGGTATGAAAGCGCCTGCAGAGAGCTGGTCTGGTGGCCCCGAGGTGGCTTGATGGGGTTTCTCTAAGCCTTTCCCAGCGATCACAGTCATTACCACCAAGGCCACCGTCATCCCAGGTCAAAAGGGCAGCTCAAAGAAAGAGTGACACCAAGGTGCTTCCTAAGCAGCCAGGCAGACTTCAGTCGCTACCTGCNGAGCTGGTCTGGTGGCCCCGAGGTGGCTTGATGGGGTTTCTCTAAGCCTTTCCCAGCGATCACAGTCATTACCACCAAGGCCACCGTCATCCCAGGTCAAAAGGGCAGCTCAAAGAAAGAGTGACACCAAGGTGCTTCCTAAGCAGCCAGGCAGACTTCAGTCGCTACCTGCTCACGAAGCACAGACTTCACTTTAATTTCAGTGCCCAAGGCCTTTCCCTGACATCAGGACCATCACAGGGGGCGAGGTGGGGGGTGGGCACAGAGAGGGGTTTCTGACTGATGTCCCTCCAGGCCTGGGCCCCAGAAACACGTATGGGGGCAAACACCCCCAAAGTTCAAAGAGGGCCCCCCCAAGCCCTCTGCTCGGGGCTTCTCCACGTGGAGTAGGAGACAGAGGACCAGCCCCACAAGGCATTTTTAGAGATTAGCTTTGTGACCGTAAGGGTGACCTGCCCTCAGCTCAACTCTCTGGATCCCTGGTGATGGAGAAAGGCCTGGCAGACTGAGGGCATCACAGTTCTTCCCTGAAAGGGCGCTGGCTCCCGCCTCAAGCCCCGCCGTGTCCAGCTGTGAGTGTCAGAACCTGGAGGCCCCGGCTTCTCTTTAGCACCAGGAAGTCAACGAGGAGACACTGACCAGACTGCGGCCGTATTCTACAATTCCTGATGGAGGTCCTGGCCCCTTGTCCTCCCTACATGGTGTTTACCGTTATTTTCCTTAAAACACAGACCACCCCCCACCACCTGCCCCCTGAGACACGCTTCACAGTCAAGCCCTGCTTCTAACGGAGTGCTCCCTCCCCGAGAGAAGGCAAGGACCCTGTGTGGCCCACCTGCAGGCCCCATGAACTGCCCATCCTCCCCACCACCCCGGCCCTTCAAACTGAATGGCAAAAAGGGGCTTCCCTGTTGGCTCAGAGGTTAAGGCGTCTGCCTCCAGTGCGGGAGACTCAGGTTCAGTCCCTGGGTTGGGAAGATCCCCTGCAGAAGGAAATGGCAACCCACTCCAGTATTCTTACCTGAAGAATCCCATGGATGGAGAAGCCTCGTAGGCTACAGTCCACGGGGTCGCAAAGAGCAACTTCACTCAATGTTGAAAAGATCTGCAAATCCTGACCCACCCCGTGTTCGAGCCCCTGGACTTCTTTCCTGCACTCTATTTTCTCAGAATGGACTCCAGCAGGCCCCAGTCCATGCTGCAAGGCTACTGGGAAGATGCTGGTACCACTCCAGAGTCAGCATCTGAGACAGGTGAGGGTGGGGCTGGGCAGGGCCAGGTGTTCAGGGAAGCAGATCCCCACCCCCCGGCCCCCCTGCAATGCCTGCTGCAGAACCACCAGTGACTCACCGACACGGGCCCCTCGGGTCAACTCAGGACGGCACCTGCAGGCCACCTCTCAGTGCACCTCTGCACCGCTGCCACGCTCAGCAGCAGCAATTGCCCCGCCGGACTCACCCACCCTACCTGCAGCTGGACCCAACAGGCAGAGGCGGGCTGGGCGCCTGTGTGGTCGAGGTGCCTCCGGACGCTCTGATGCACCCACTCTCAGAGCAGCTCTGGGGACGACGGTGGCATCTGCACTCTGCCTCTGCTTCAAGAGCTCCCCGCCTTGCCCCGGGGGGCGAGTCAGGATGGAAGGGACTTCTAACACACCCTGGGAGACCTTCCCATTCACTGTTTCCTCATTCAGCAGCCCCACTCTGTGCCCCAATGCCCATTCACGGTGAGTGCCTCTCAAGTCCCTGGGAAATGGGCCCCCTCCCCGCACTGCGGCTGGTTTCAGGATTTCAGCCTCTTGCAGGGGCCAGTGAGGGCTGGCCGGCCTCAGGGCGGCGCTGGAGCCAGTGTGCCTGGGGTACCCTATGCCCAAGGCAGACCCTCCAGAGTCAGGAGGATGGAAAGAAGGGGTGAGCCACCCTGAGCGGCGTGTCCACTGTGTGTCCACCACTGCCCCCCGGAACCCCTGGGGGCCTCCAGGACCCAGTACAGCCCTGATCACCTCCAGGATGCTCAGTGCCTTTGGGGAGTCTGCCCCGCCCCCCCGCTGGAGAACACAGGCCCACCTGTGTCTCTGTCTGAAGAAACCCGTCCCTCTGCCACCATACGCCCAGTAGACACTCCGTTCCCTGGGGCACTGTCCCTTGCGTCTGCGCTGACCCTTCCCACACAGGGGCCGGGTCTGTCTCCCTGGCTGGACCGAGGGCACCCTAAGAGGTGCTCCATCCTACAGGCCCTGCGCCCCACCTGGGCCCTGGACAGATGCCCACAGCTGCTGACACACAGAATCTGTGATGCTAAGACATTGCCAGGTGAGGGTGGGGTGGAGGGTGAGGGGGAGGGTCCAGTGGGCTCACGAAGGGGTCTCCCACCCTGTGGCAGCGACCGCTTTGGAGCCCGATGCCATGTCGTTCACGTTCTCCAACTCCCTGAAGGACAGGGGCAGGCAGTGGGGTCTTAGGGGAACCCTCAGAGCAGAAAACATTAATGAGAGAGAAAGGCTGGGCTTTGAAATTCAAATGCCTCGGCATTCTCCATCAACTTCTTCCAAGATGACTATGATTCAGATTGCTTTTTCCAGACCTAATCGCTTTGATGCTGTTAATGAAAATATGAAAAGGTGATTAAGGAGAACTCTTTTTTCCCCCTCTCTCTCTCTCTTTTTTTTAAACTTTGGGGAAATGTATAATGAGTTCTGGATGTGAGCATATTTTGGTCTATTATGCATTTCATCATTTTGTTAAGGGCAGGGGGTGGGGGAAAACGTGAAAAGCCAAAGAAGTGCGGAACCTAGCCCTGGCTGAGCTGACTTTCCGAGTGGAGGCAGGAAACGGGTGGCCCACCTGGTTGAGCCCAAACTCCTGCACATGGCTCAGCTCAGGACTGCTCAGGCGAGTCGGTACAGCGCTGGCCCATGAGAGCCGTCAGTCAGTCACTCAACAAACACTGAAGGAGCACTTCCTTGGTGCCTGGCCCTGGTGGAGCTGACCCCCTGGGATGAACATGATCCCAGCCCGTTCCCTCTCCATCAGTGCACACCAGAGCTGTGTGGGTGTTTGTTTGCTCCGACAGCCAGGAAGCTCCTTTCTCAGCAGTGATGGTGTCTTTGCTGCCAGACAATTGGGGCCCCAGGAGAGGCTGGGCCCTGACAAGTCAAGGACGGGGGCAGGGGATGGAGGCAGGAGGCTGCCTGGACAGACACACAGGTGGCTCCAGAGAATCATGGCTTACCAGGAGCAGAAGCTGGGCAATTGGTCACTGGCAGGAACGCTTAAATGGTAACTTCAACAAATTGCTGGAGTCTCAGTGGAGAAAAACTTGAGAGTGAAAAACTCCTAGGGGCCAGTCTAAAAAGGGAGGCCCCACATTTGGGGAATTTACCTCCAGGAATCCCATCAGGTTCTCACAGCGAACCTGAAGAAAAATCCTCTCATGCCTGGTGAGGGGAGGGAAGAAGTACCTATCCTGAAATACAACATATAGAGAGCACCTACTGTGTTCTGAGCTTTGGCAAGGCATCTTGAGAGGGATGGAGCGTCATGGGAGGAGAGTGTGGCCCTGCTCCCAGAGCCAGGCAGCCAGCTGGGGAAGATCTAGCCCAGCATGGCGAAGTCAGGGAAGCCTTCTCGGAGGAGGTGCCAAAGTCAGGTTTTAAAGGATTAGCAGGAATGTTGGAGGAGAAAGGCAATGGCACCCCACTCCAGTACTCTTGCCTGGAAAATCCCATGGGCAGGGGAGCCTGGGGGGCTGCAGTCCATGGGGTCGCGAAGAGTCAGACACGACTGGGAGACTCCACTTTCACTTTTCACTTTCATGCACTGGAGAAGGAAATGGCAACCCACTCCAGTGTTCTTGCCTAGAGAATCCCAGGGACGGGGGAGCCTGGTGGGCTGCCGTCTATGGGGTCGCACAGAGTCGGACATGACTGAAGTGACTTAGCAGCAGCAGTGGAGGAGGAAGGAAAGGATGACACAGGCAGAAGGAGCAGAAACAAGACCAGGTGCGTGTGTTTTGGATGCTGATGAACCGTCCAAGGTTATGGCTTGGCAGGAAGAGCTGTGTTCCTGGAGCCCTGGCCTAAGTTGACCCCTTCTTGCCCAGAAGCACTGTAAGCCTCGGGTTGGGGTCACAGCAGGTGTGAGAGCAGACAGGCGTGAAACATCAGCTCCATCCTTGGCCCCATAGTGTTGGTGTGTAATGGTGTAAACACGCATGTGTGTAAGGACATGGGGTCTCATGAACATGCCCCGGTGTGACCCACACTTACACTCTCACCGACACAACCTGCACACCCAGACACGCTGGTGCCATGCAGGACGGGCCCCCACAGCCCTGGACTCAGGTTGAGTTTTGTCGCCAGACAAATGCACTGTCCCCACAGCTGGTCGCTTCCAGCCCTTGTCACCACCTCCCCAGCTTTGACTCCAGTGTATGTCATGTCAGGCTAGAAATCAAGGAAGAAGAAGGCTAGTTCTTCAAACAGCGGGGATCCTTCCACCCACGCCAGGCTCACAGTGCGAAACAGAGCTGCCCAGTGGGAATGTGACTGAGACTTAATGAGGCCAGGGTGGATATGGAGATGCAGATGCCAGCCCATCTTGTTTCAACTAATGGTATGTGCTCCTTGTTATCGAGCGTTTAGCTCATATAACACTCCCAGTACCCAACCGCTAAACANCCCCCCGGCCCCCCTGCAATGCCTGCTGCAGAACCACCAGTGACTCACCGACACGGGCCCCTCGGGTCAACTCAGGACGGCACCTGCAGGCCACCTCTCAGTGCACAGACGGTGACCTCTGCACCGCTGCCACGCTCAGCAGCAGCAATTGCCCCGCCGGACTCACCCACCCTACCTGCAGCTGGACCCAACAGGCAGAGGCGGGCTGGGCGCCTGTGTGGTCGAGGTGCCTCCGGACGCTCTGATGCACCCACTCTCAGAGCAGCTCTGGGGACGACGGTGGCATCTGCACTCTGCCTCTGCTTCAAGAGCTCCCCGCCTTGCCCCGGGGGGCGAGTCAGGATGGAAGGGACTTCTAACACACCCTGGGAGACCTTCCCATTCACTGTTTCCTCATTCAGCAGCCCCACTCTGTGCCCCAATGCCCATTCACGGTGAGTGCCTCTCAAGTCCCTGGGAAATGGGCCCCCTCCCCGCACTGCGGCTGGTTTCAGGATTTCAGCCTCTTGCAGGGGCCAGTGAGGGCTGGCCGGCCTCAGGGCGGCGCTGGAGCCAGTGTGCCTGGGGTACCCTATGCCCAAGGCAGACCCTCCAGAGTCAGGAGGATGGAAAGAAGGGGTGAGCCACCCTGAGCGGCGTGTCCACTGTGTGTCCACCACTGCCCCCCGGAACCCCTGGGGGCCTCCAGGACCCAGTACAGCCCTGATCACCTCCAGGATGCTCAGTGCCTTTGGGGAGTCTGCCCCGCCCCCCCGCTGGAGAACACAGGCCCACCTGTGTCTCTGTCTGAAGAAACCCGTCCCTCTGCCACCATACGCCCAGTAGATACTCCGTTCCCTGGGGCACTGTCCCTTGCGTCTGCGCTGACCCTTCCCACACAGGGGCCGGGTCTGTCTCTCTGGCTGGACCAAGGGCACCCTAAGAGGTGCTCCATCCTACAGGCCCTGCGCCCCACCTGGGCCCTGGACAGATGCCCACAGCTGCTGACACACAGAATCTGTGACGCTAAGACATTGCCAGGTGAGGGTGGGGTGGAGGGTGAGGGTGAGGGTCCAGTGGGCTCACGAAGGGGTCTCCCACCCTGTGGCAGCGACCGCTTTGGAGCCCGATGCCATGTCGTTCACGTTCTCCAACTCCCTGAAGGACAGGGGCAGGCAGTGGGGTCTTAGGGGAACCCTCAGAGCAGAAAACATTAATGAGAGAGAAAGGCTGGGCTTTGAAATTCAAATGCCTCGGCATTCTCCATCAACTTCTTCCAAGATGACTATGATTCAGATTGCTTTTTCCAGACCTAATCGCTTTGATGCTGTTAATGAAAATATGAAAAGGTGATTAAGGAGAACTCTTTTTTCCCCCTCTCTCTCTCTCTTTTTTTTAAACTTTGGGGAAATGTATAATGAGTTCTGGATGTGAGCATATTTTGGTCTATTATGCATTTCATCATTTTGTTAAGGGCAGGGGGTGGGGGAAAACGTGAAAAGCCAAAGAAGTGCGGAACCTAGCCCTGGCTGAGCTGACTTTCCGAGTGGAGGCAGGAAACGGGTGGCCCACCTGGTTGAGCCCAAACTCCTGCACATGGCTCAGCTCAGGACTGCTCAGGCGAGTCGGTACAGCGCTGGCCCATGAGAGCCGTCAGTCAGTCACTCAACAAACACTGAAGGAGCACTTCCTTGGTGCCTGGCCCTGGTGGAGCTGACCCCCTGGGATGAACATGATCCCAGCCCGTTCCCTCTCCATCAGTGCACACCAGAGCTGTGTGGGTGTTTGTTTGCTCCGACAGCCAGGAAGCTCCTTTCTCAGCAGTGATGGTGTCTTTGCTGCCAGACAATTGGGGCCCCAGGAGAGGCTGGGCCCTGACAAGTCAAGGACGGGGGCAGGGGATGGAGGCAGGAGGCTGCCTGGACAGACACACAGGTGGCTCCAGAGAATCATGGCTTACCAGGAGCAGAAGCTGGGCAACTGATCACTGGCAGGAACGCTTAAATGGTAACTTCAACAAATTGCTGGAGTCTCAGTGGAGAAAAACTTGAGAGTGAAAAACTCCTAGGGGCCAGTCTAAAAAGGGAGGCCCCACATTTGGGGAATTTACCTCCAGGAATCCCATCAGGTTCTCACAGCGAACCTGAAGAAAAATCCTCTCACGCCTGGTGAGGGGAGGGAAGAAGCACCTATCCTGAAATACAACATATAGAGAGCACCTACTGTGTTCTGAGCTTTGGCAAGGCATCTTGAGAGGGATGGAGCGTCATGGGAGGAGAGTGTGGCCCTGCTCCCAGAGCCAGGCAGCCAGCTGGGGAAGATCTAGCCCAGCATGGCGAAGTCAGGGAAGCCTTCTCGGAGGAGGTGCCAAAGTCAGGTTTTAAAGGATTAGCAGGAATGTTGGAGGAGAAAGGCAATGGCACCCCACTCCAGTACTCTTGCCTGGAAAATCCCATGGGCAGGGGAGCCTGGGGGGCTGCAGTCCATGGGGTCGCGAAGAGTCAGACACGACTGGGAGACTCCACTTTCACTTTTCACTTTCATGCACTGGAGAAGGAAATGGCAACCCACTCCAGTGTTCTTGCCTAGAGAATCCCAGGGACGGGGGAGCCTGGTGGGCTGCCGTCTATGGGGTCGCACAGAGTCGGACATGACTGAAGTGACTTAGCAGCAGCAGTGGAGGAGGAAGGAAAGGATGACACAGGCAGAAGGAGCAGAAACAAGACCAGGTGCGTGTGTTTTGGATGCTGATGAACTGTCCAAGGTTATGGCTTGGCAGGAAGAGCTGTGTTCCTGGAGCCCTGGCCTAAGTTGACCCCTTCTTGCCCAGAAGCACTGTAAGCCTCGGGTTGGGGTCACAGCAGGTGTGAGAGCAGACAGGCGTGAAACATCAGCTCCATCCTTGGCCCCATAGTGTTGGTGTGTAATGGTGTAAACACGCATGTGTGTAAGGACATGGGGTCTCATGAACATGCCCCGGTGTGACCCACACTTACACTCTCACCGACACAACCTGCACACCCAGACACGCTGGTGCCATGCAGGACGGGCCCCCACAGCCCTGGACTCAGGTTGAGTTTTGTCGCCAGACAAATGCACTGTCCCCACAGCTGGTCGCTTCCAGCCCTTGTCACCACCTCCCCAGCTTTGACTCCAGTGTATGTCATGTCAGGCTAGAAATCAAGGAAGAAGAAGGCTAGTTCTTCAAACAGCGGGGATCCTTCCACCCACGCCAGGCTCACAGTGCGAAACAGAGCTGCCCAGTGGGAATGTGACTGAGACTTAATGAGGCCAGGGTGGATATGGAGATGCAGATGCCAGCCCATCTTGTTTCAATTAATGGTATGTGCTCCTTGTTATCGAGCGTTTAGCTCATATAACACTCCCAGTACCCAACCGCTAAACAAATAGAAAAGAAATGTATGTAATCAAACGGGTGTGCCTGGGACTAGAAGCAAGTGCCCCAGAATTTATTTTAACTTTTTGACGGCACCACACAGCATGCAGGACCTCCGACCAGGGATCGAACCTGCACCCCCTGCAGCGGAGGCACAGAGTTTTAACTGCTAGGCTGCCGGGGAAGCCCCGAATGCCCCAGCATTTAGAACTGAGCAAAGCCTCTCCTCACGGATGACTCCCCACGCTCACCTCTGTCCTCAGGCCTCCTCCCAGCCACACAGGGGACGGACAGCTTGCTTCCTCACATCACTAAGGAAAAACAGAGCTTTTTAGAAGCCACTGCCACCATGGCCACGTGCATCAAGCCACCCTCTCCAGTGTCTGAGGGTCAAGGGTCCGAGTTCCTGGCTGAGACACCTCTGCTCCCTGCCTACCCCACACCTGGGACCAGCCTGAGGTGACGATGCCACCTGCTCGGCTTTGCCCTCCTCTGGCCACCCTGAAGCTGGTCCTGAGCAGGAAGTGCAGGTGATGGACGGGCCGCAGTGAGGCTCCTGTTTGCCCAGCCTGCTGTGCCAGCAACCTAGGAAGCCTGTGACAGGCCTGGCGACAGCAGTCACCACTCATGGCACCCGCTCCCCACGTGACATGAGACCCACAAGCAGGGCGAATCTGGCCTCTCCCACTCTGGCCTGCCCACCCCAGCCCCCCTGACCATCCTGTGAACTTGCCCACCCCTAGAGCACAGGCTGGGGGCGGCGGCAGTAGCCTCCCTGCTCACCGCCCCCTGCCAGGAAGACAGGAGGGAACTGAGGCTCCAGGGCCCTGAGAATATACCCGAGCCCACACAGCTAAGAATTCCAAGAGGCAGGATTCCAACCCGGGTCTCTAGGCTCCAGCCGTGCTCCTCCGGAAAGGGCCCCCACCCAAAGCGGCGCGAGCGCTGTCCGCGGTGCTGAACCAGCGCAGTCACGGCCGCCCTCCTACCGGGCTTGCAAAGGCTCCTTCTCACCTTTCCCAGGAGGGGGCGCTGATCAGTTTTGCTTCATTTCCAGAATTCCTGTTGGTTAAACGTCTAAATAAATTGTGGACTTCATGCTACTTTAGGAAAAAAAGCAAATTTATGACATGTACCACCACAGGGCAGGTGCCCCACAGCTGGCTTTGGACACTTTTGACCATTCTGTCTTATTTCCAAAGTTACACAACGTTTTTCCTCTAGTAACCAGGAGCTGCCTTGTTCCCCAAGGTTTTATGGCCAAGGACAGCCCCGACCCGATTGCCTAAGTTCAAAATCTCACAGTGGGTTTGACATAGGAAGCCCCATATGGCAGTACACATTTAGAACACGTGTGTGTGTTTATTAAGCACTGAGGAGATATTAGAAATAATAAAGTGTGTGGCATTTAAAGAATAACAGTATCATCTGTGTACAACATCCCAGCTTAAGAAAAGGAACACCAGTTTTGAAATACTCCTGCCTGCCTTCCTCACTTCCTCTCACATCTGAGTAACTACTATTTCATATTTATCCTCCCTGACTTTTCTTTAGAGTTGAACAAATACAAATACATTCCTGTTTGCCCAGCCCGCTGTGCCAGCAACCTAGGAAGCCTGTGACAGGCCTGGAGACATCAGTCACCACTCATGGCATATATTTTTGCACATTTTGAACTTTCTATAAATGGACTCATAACAAAGTATTTTTCTGCAACTTCCTTTCTGGACTTAAGTACAAATGCGACCTCAAGTACAAATGTATTCTTGCCTGGAGAATCCCGTGGACAGAGGAGCCTGCCGGAGCCCGCTACAGTCCATAGGGTTGCAAAGAGTCTGACACGACTGAGCATGCGCATTCCTTGGTTCACTGTTATCACTGGCGGCCTGGGAGCCACGGGGGGACAGGGAGGAGCTGCGGTCTGGGGGCTGCCTCTCTGGGTGGGTGCTGCTGCTGAGGCCAAGTCCACCTGTGATGCAAGGAGAGGGGCCCCACTCAAGAGGCTGCCATGGCCTCCATCATGCCTGGGTAGCCTGGGGGCATCAGGGCAGCCTCCTCCCTGGAAATACAGATGGCACATGCTGCCCCGCCCTGCAGTCCCAGGAGAGCAGCCAGAGGCAGACAGGAAGCCTGGTCTCACCTCTGCCCACTTTCTCTCCACCTCTTCTTCACCGTCCCCCAAGAGCTGCCCTGCACCCTTGAGCCTGGGTCTTCACCTTGCCCCAGGCATCACTGATACGCCTCTCCCCTCCTCACCCTTGTGGCTCTTTCCAGCCTCAGAGGCAGACTCAGCATCCAGGATCACCTTCGTTTACCAGCTCTGAGTTTTCAGAAACTTTGTCTTACTACAGATAAACTTATTTCACTAAATTCTCTGAGATATACCCAGTTTACAGTGTCTGGGTTTTGAAACTCTCTCTTAGCACTTGGCTTTTTTAAAAAATTGAGGTGAAACTGATAGAGCATAAAGATAACCATTTTAAAGTAAGCAGTTCAGCGGCATTTAGCCCGTTCACAAAGCTGGGCAGCCACCACCTCCAGTCCTGAAGCATTCTCATCGTTCACCACAACGCCCTCAGCTACACATGCAGGACGGATGCTTGTCTGGCGTCCCCATCGAAGCCCGGAAATTCCTGGAGGACGGGGAGTGTCAGTCATTTCCATTCCATCCTCCAACCTTGTTCAAAGTCACTGACAACACACGCTCAAGTCAACTAACTTGCAAACGCGTGGTCACGTAGTTTCGAGTGTCTCCTGAGCCTATGCCAACACCGTAAGGCACTATCGGCGTGCGCCACTCATTAGCAAAGTGCCCCCGGGGTCCTCGCTGCAGCCCTGGCTGGGCGCTGGGCACGGGGAACGAGGCCACAAGAAAACCGCAGTGAACAGGGCTGGGAGAGGCCGTGCTCAACCAAGGACCTGTAGAGAGATGCGGGTGTACAAAGCCAGCCACTGCTGCTGTCACCAGCAGTGCCGACTCAGGGCAGGCTGGGAGGGGCTCGGGCTCCCCGCAAGTCAAGCCCACTGTCCCCCAACATCACAGTCACTTTACACAGTACCAGCAGGACCCACACACACGTCTCTGTGATCTGACTAATCAGCTGTTACTCAAGACGTGCTGACAATAGGGCTGAGGTCTCAGGCACCACTCGCCCCGGCCCCACCTCCATCCTGGAGCTGAGTCTCTTCACAAAGGTAAAAGTGCCCTCTCCGTCTAACCCGGGACCAGGAAGCAACATCTGCCACCCAGCACTGCCACCCAGAGTCATCAGCACAGCTAATTACCACTAATTGTAATATCATTTCTGTCTCGCTGCTAATACATTTAGACTTGCTAATCAAATCAAACCATTCCACCTTGCCGCGCTGCTTGCCAATAAACATTTCTGCAAAGCAAGAAATAAATAACTTCCAAGCTTTGTTCTCTCCTCTCTGTAGCCACTCTCTGCAGAGACATGGCGGGTCGGGGAGGTTATTTATTTATCTCTGGGACCAAAGGCACAGAAGGAATCGAAGTGGAGCCAGCCTTTACTGTCCAGAGCTTCCAAGGAGAGAGGGAGACAGGGGAAGGCCTGCCTGGGGACTTGGAAGAGAAGGCGGGAAGTAGACAGGGAGAGAGGGGAGAGGGGGAGGAGAGAAACTGTCACACCGGAGCGGCAAGGTCTGTTCCCATGCACTTCCTCCCTCGCGGGGACGCAGTCTCCTGCCATTCCTGGCTGGACTGGTGGCTCCTTCACAGGACCCCTCAGATGTCTAAGCCCCCCTACTTCCACTCACCAAGTTGGGGTGCTTTGATCTGCCACCAAGCCCACCCACGAATTTGTCAAGGGCAGGGGCTCTGTGCTGCGGGGCTGCTTCCCCAGCGTCTCACATCTCAGGAAACACTCCCAAACACCCAACACACAGCCTCACGAGGAGACAGGTGCCACTCTCCTCCAGGCGACCAGGGCGCAGATGCTAGGCACCCGTCGAGCCACCATGGCCAGTGAAAAGCGCGACCTGAGAGTTGGCCCTGGGCATGTGCCCCTCCAGCAAGCAGGCCGAGGAGGAGCCTGAACAAGAGCCGCACAGGCAGCCCCGAGGAAATGTGAAGGCCACGGAGCGCTCCACTCAAGGACACGCCGGACCCAGCCTGAGAATTCTGGAACGGAAACGGACAAAAGGCTGACCATGAACGCAACTTATAAACGCGTCCAGTTACTATAGCAATCGTGCAGAAGAGTTTCCTCGCCCTACACACTGCCCCAGTGCTGAGAGAGGGGCTTGCTCCAGGAGGGCAGGCGATCGCAAGCCTGCCAGCCCCCTTCACCTCGGCAAACGCCGACCCTGACTGCCCTGCCGGCCTCACACACAAGGGCGGGGGAGCAGGGAGGTGGAGGCGACCCTCACCCGGGTCTGCAGGCCTGGACCAAGACGCCGCCCCACTCCCAGGGAGCGCTTTTGCCCAAACGACAGCAACTGCCTGGCGTCCCTGCCCTCTCTGCTTCCGGTCTGCTTCTCTTTACGTGGTGGCAGCAGCAGCGAGGGAGGGAGGGAATGAATGAAGCAACTCTGGCAAGGCCAGTCTGCAGAAGGGAGAGCGAGGGGGAAGACGGAGGGAGTGACAAACCCTGAGTGTTGACTCCAAGCCAGCATGTCCACACCATCATGACCAGCGATTCTGGGAGGTAGCTGTTGTTAATAAAGGGCTTTCCCGGTGGCTCTGCCAGTAGAGAACCCACCTGCTAATGAGGGAGACACAAGAGAGGTGGGTCCGATCCCTGGGTCAGGAAGATCCCCTGAAGAAGGAAAGAGCAACCCACTCCAGTATTTTTGCCTGGAAAACACGGACAGGGGGCCTGGTGGGCTACAGTCCATGGGTCACAAAGAGTCAGATCTGATTGAGCACGCACATATGCACACTGTTCACTCAGTTCAGTCCAGTCATTCAGTCGTGTCTGACTCTCTGCGACCCCATGAACCGCAGCACGCCAGGCCTCCCTGTCCATCACCAACTCCCGGAATTTACTCAGACTTATGTCCATTGAGTCAGTGATGCCATCCAACCATCTCATCCTTTGTTGTCCCCTTCTCCTCCTGCCCTCAATCTTTCCCAGCATCAGGGATTTTTCCAGTGAGTCAGCTCTTCACATCAGGTGGCCAAAGTATTGGAGTTTCAGCTTCAGCATCAGTCCTTCCAATGAATATTCAGGACTGATCTACTTTAGGATGGAGTGGTTGGAGCTCCTTGCAGTCCAAGGGACTCTCAAGAGTCTTCTCCAACACCACAGTTCAAAAGCATCAATTCTTCGGCACTCAGCTTTCTTATTGTCCAACTCACACCCATACATGACTACTGGAAAAACCATAGCCTTGACTAGATGGACCTTTGTTGGCAAAGTAATGTCTCTGCTTTTTAATATGCTGTCTAGGTTGGTCATAACTTTTCTTTCAAAGAGCAAGCATCTTTTAATTTCATGGCTGCAGTCACCATCTACAGTAATTTTAGAGCCCCCTCAAAATAAAGTCTGTCACTGTTTCCCCATCTATTTGCCATGAAGTGATGGGACTAGATGCCATGATTCCAGTTTTCTGAATGTTGAGTTTTAAGCCAGCTTTTTCACTCTCCTCTTTTCACTTTCATCAAGAGGTTCTTTAGTTCTTCTTTGCTTTCTGCCATCTGCATATCTGAGGTTATTGAGGCACACTGTTACTAAACCCATTTCACACACGAGGGGCCTGATGCTCAGAAGGTCATCCAACAACCAAAAGAGGAGGGAGGGCTGCCAGCCAGGTCAGGGCAGCTCCAGCCCACGTTCTCCCCACTCCTGCACCACGTCCTCCAGCAACCCGCTTCCTCTTCCCACCTTGAATCTCCAAGCCACAGCTTTGGCCCGAGCAATATCCACACACGAGCTCAGACACATAACTAAAAACATGAGAAGCATATCCTACATCCAATGAGGCTGTCGATTTTAATTAATTTCAGACTTTGTGTGTTTCTGGCAATTATTTGTAACAAGGTTTACGGAGGGCATTTAAAATTAATTGTGATTTTTATCTAGAAATCAATGCTGATTTTTTTAAGTAGCTCATTAGGGGTGAGGATGTACTACAGGAGCAGCAGGCTGGGTGGCAGGAGGGAGGCACCTGGGGTGAGGGAGGAGCCGCCAATGGAAGACATCACAACTGCAAAGACAAGATCAAAGCCAGGGGAAGCAGGAGATGGAGTTCTGGGGACAAAACAGAACCCGATTCAGATGGGGCCAAGTGGGAGGAAGCCCATTTAATAACCTAAAATGGGAAAAGAGAACCAGGCTCCTTTTACTCCGTGGCCTTGGCTGGTGATTCTCAGGCAGGTGCAGCCACCCAGGTCACTCAGCCCGGGGAGCTCAGCGACCCTGGATGCCAGCGGCAAGCCTGGAAGAGGCAGGACAGGGGGCCAGGGACCCGGGCCACAGGGCTGGTGATGAGGACTCTGAGATGATCTTCTGCCCCTTCTGGGATTTTTTTTTTTAATTTTAAAAGAAATATGCGTTAAAATTCATCCTGAAAGGATCCATGCAGATGAACAGAAATGTTTAAATACATCAAATATAGGTGAAAAGAGCCTGACACCAGACTATTCACCAACTGTCAGCCCTCCTTCCACCTGGACATAGAGAAGTCACAAGACTAGAATCCAGTGTCGTCTTCTGAGTTTAAATAATAAAACCGCTGATATTTGCAGAGGCCTTCCAGCTAGTAAAGGTGTTTGCTGCTTCCACTTTGCAGGCAAGGAAAATGAGGTTCAGGAAGTCTCTGTGTCTTATCCAAGTGTGTGAGATGAGTAATTGGGGCGGGGTCTCTCCCTCCAGGCTCCAATATCCTTATCTTTCCCTGAGGTTAGCAAGGGCTGACAACCATCACCTCCAGCATCACAAAATCACTGCCGTCACCACCACCTCCACCTCCATCATCACCATTATCTATCTCCACCACCATCATCGCAGCATCACCACCACCAGCATCACCATTATCTATCTCCACCACCATCATCGCCAGCATCACCACCACCATCATCACCATTATCTCCACCACCACCATCGCCATTATCTCCACCACCATCATCGCCAGCATCACTACCACCATCATCACCATTATCTCCACCACCATCATCGCCAGCATCACCACCACCATCATCACCATTATCTCCACCACCATCATCGCCAGCATCACCACCACAAAGAAGAAAGGACTCAACAAGGGCTGAAGAAGCATGCCATCCATACCTTTCCACTTGGACAGGTGGCCAGGGAAAGGGTGACCCTCACCCAGAGCCCTGGTTCTCAAACTCCAGGGGCCCCAGAATTTTGTGGGGAGTGTGCCCTGGGCCCAGTGGTGGGGCTCCTGCTTCCACAACTGTGGGGTGATGCCAGGTTTCTGCTGGCAGAGGAGCTCCTGGGAGGTGCAGATGCAGACGGTCAAGGGGCAGCCTCTGAGGACCCTGACTGAAGGTGGAAGCAGGGCCCGAGTCTTCGCAAAGTCTGAAATTACTAGTGGAGAGGAAAGGGCCACCCGAGAGTTTAAAAAAATGTATGTTACGTGGCTATTACATCTGTGGACGCACTTCACACATACACTTATCTGTATTAAAACTCGCTCCACAATTTATCAAGTACATTTTTAAGGTGGCAGGATTACTTAGTCTTGTCATTTTTCATTTAAAGTTTTAAATTCCAAGAAAAATCAGGTACCATTTCCGGCACCTGTGATTTCTTTCCCAAACATCAGTGGTGCCTGCTGGAGGCCAACAGAACATAAGAGGAGCAGACAGCTTCCAAGAGCTGACCCAGGATGCTCAGACGTACGGAGTGACATCAGACGTCACAAAAATAACCGCCTGGAAAGACAGACCTGTGCTGAAGCGTGGTATCTGAGCCTCACAGCTTTTAAAGGTAGCGTCAGCAGCATTTTGTGCCATCTTGCCATCAACTCTGGATGGGTTCCCAGCTGGGACACAAGGCGCTCTGCTGTTTGGGTGCCAGCTTCAGGAACTTCATGACTTTTAAAGCTTTTTGCTTCTTTACACAAGCATCTCGTCTTCTTGTCTTTAGGGTATAGCAGCAAGAGCATGTCCATCACATTCACAGTTTCTAAGGCACATCCGCTATCTAGTAATTCAAACGTCACTGCCATGAGCCTGTGTGTGAGACACAGACATGACTCAGTGGCACCGGCCCCTGACACACGTCCCTGCTCCTCCAGGGTGTAGTGGGCATGACGCTTCCTCAGAGAGACGTGCTGTGATGGTGAGTTACACTGGAGACACTCAGACCTGCCACTGGAAGCAGCTGATAGTGAAAACCATGATCACCACTGATGCCACCATTATAACCATTATTATCACCATAACCACCACAACCTTTACCATCACTAGCATCGTTACATTAGCATCCTCACCACCCACTTTATCACCAGCACCATCACCATCCTCACCACCAACATCACCATCTTTGACATCACCTTTATCACCATCCTCACTTCATCACCATCCTCACCTTCATCTCCATCCTCACTTCATCTCCATCCTCACCTTCATCACCTACATCACCATCCTCACCACCATCACCCTTATCACCATCCTCACTTCATCACCACCACCACCTTCATCTCCATCCTCACCTTTATCACCTTCATCTCCATCCTCACCACCACCACCTTCATCTCCATCCTCAACACCACCTTCATCTCCATCCTCACTTCATCTCCATCCTCGCCACCATCACCTTCATCTCCATCCTCACCTTTATCACCTTCATCTCCATCCTCGCCACCATCACCTTTATCACCATCCTCACTTCATCACCACCATCACCTTCATCTCCATCCTCACCTTTATCACCTTCATCTCTGTCCTCACCACCATCACTTTTATCTCCATCCTCATTTCATCTCCATCCTCGCCACCATCATCTTCATCTCCATCCTCTCAACCATCACCTTCATCTCCATCCTCGCCACCATCACCTTCATCTCCATCCTCACTTCATCTCCATCCTCGCCACCATCACCTTCATCTCCATCCTTGCCACCATCAGCTTCATCACCATCCTCACCTTCATCTCTATCCTCGCCACCATCACCTTCATCTCCATCCTCACCTTCATCTCCAACCTCGCCACCATCACCTTCATCTCCATCCTCGCCACCATCACCTTCATCTCCATCCTTGCCACCATCACCTTCATCTCCATCCTCACCTTCATCTCCATCCTCACCACCATCACCTTCATCTCCATCCTCACCACCATCTCTATACTTGTCACCCCTTTTTTCCCCATCATCATCATCATCACTACCACCATCACCACTGTGACCATCATTACCTCCAACCTAAATGAAGCCAGAGGTGTCTTTCCAGAGGGTAAGGATCTGACCTGGGCTTTGGGGGATGAGCAGTGTCTTGTTCAAAAGAAAAGGATTAGTCCAGGCAGGAGCAATGCCTTAGGCTAAGACCAGTGACCCACAGGCATTTAGTATGTCTGGGAAACAGTCAACAGCTTTGTTGTCAAGAGATGAGGTTGAAGAAGTGATCTGAACCCAGAAAATGAAAGGTCCAGTCTATTGACTACAAAGAATTTCTGAATCTTCTTCCTTAAGGCACTGACTTATAGACCGTGTTCCCTGGTGCCCAGGTGTCTCCCACCTGCCAGTGGTCCTGGAGTTGAGGCCAGAGGCTAGACTGTAGGGTAGGGCTCCAGGCCTGGCCCCAGCTTCTGCACAGCTCCTCTGACTCAACTCACTGGGGCAAGAGGCTGAGGCAGACGTGAAGCTCTTGCTGTGGGCAGTGGGGACCGGGAGATGATTTTAAAGCACAGAAACGTCATGTGAGGGCTCTACTTTAAAAAGATAATCTTAGTGATAGTATGGAAGACAGACCCTAGAGGCAGTTAGGAGGCTGCTGACAAGTGAACCAGAGGCTCAGAGGTGGAGAAAAGTGAGGGAAATATTTAGTAGGTGAAACGGGCGAGATGATGGTAGGGAGCTGGGGGTGGGGATGAGAGCTGAGGCCAGGGGCACCCAGAGAGATGGGTGTCTTAGAAGCTTCACCGTGGAGGATAATGGTCTGGGCTCAAGACACAGGGGGAGAACTCGCCTCTCTGGGGCCCCCACCATGAACCAAGCTCTGTGCTAAGCACCTACTACCCTTCACTCTGCCTCATCCTTCAAGTTCTACAAGCAAGTGTTTGGATTACCTCCACTTCTCAGGTGAGTAAAAAGGAAGCTGAAGGATCATCAGTAACTTGCTCAAGATCATAGGATGAACAAGGGTCAGAGAAGGGATCTGAGAGCTGAAACCACAAAGAAATTTTCAGGGTCAGAGTTACTGTAGAAAACAGAACTGCAGTTATCTGCACGCACACATACACACACATGCACACACATGCACACGCACGCACACGCGCACACATGCACATGCACACGTACACACACACACACACACGGAACACTGGCAGACGTCCTCCGAAATCTTCAAAATAATCACAGCCAACTGCACATTCCTGTCCACTACTCCTTATTTTGTCCTCTGTGAGAGCCCAAACAACAGAAGTTTAAGAAATATTAATACCAATGCCAGAAGAAGGAGTCTCTCTGAGAAGAGTCCGCGGATCACTGCTCTTCCCTGCACCTTGGGAGCAGCCTGCATTGATGCTGGCAATGGGGGCCCCACCCCAGGGCCAACCCAGACCAGCAAAGAACGGGGACTACTCGCAGAGCTGCTTGATTAGCAGACTGGGGGAGCCTGTCCACAGACAGCCTTGAGCCCTTCAGGTCAGGGGATGACGAAGACTCGGACGTGGTAGGGGGCGGTGGGTGACAGTGGCTCCAAGAAGTGGCCTCCCAAGCCCACAGGACCCCCTGTCTCTGGGTTCTCATCCGTGGGGCCCGTGCACATGGTTTTTTCACCCGTGAAACATGACCTTCCGGTGGGTTAGCATATGTGGCAATACCAGATACACAAAAATGCCGCTGTGTAACGTGAGTTGTTAATGAGTGAAAGGACTCTGGGGAATCGGTGCCACATCTGCACTGACTGATCATCATAAGAGAGAAAATGGAAAATAAATCACACACTCTAACACTGCAAGGTCTGGACTAACCACCACCAGCAGGTCACACTGTCAACGTCCATGCTTTTAATGTCCACACAAAACTCTAGCGGGAGAGCCTTGCAGCTGTGCCCGCCCCTTTGTAAAGTTGTATATGAAGTAGCCAAACAGGCTGCATCCACGTGACCCCCACCCACGTCCACTCATGCCCACACCCACACCCACAGGGCAGAGATCCGTCAGGAGCCGGGAAGCCAGCAGGGATACAAGTTCCCTGGAAGGTGATGATGTCAAAACTAGGGATCCCAGGGTCACAGGATGTCAGTCAGAGGGGGCTAACCCTAGACTGTCTCCACTAGGGGACGACCTGGGAAACCCCGCAGGCTTCTCTCTGCCACAGGCCTGCCTAAGGTGTAAAACAAACATCCAACCCAGCAGCCCCACTTCTGGATATGTGTTCAAAATAAGTGAAAACAAAGACCCGAACAGACACCTGTCACCCCACGTTCACAGCAGCTTTATTCACATGAGCCAAAAGGCGGAAATGACCGCACTGCTGATCAGAGGGTGAACGGGAAGCAAGAGGCGGCGTGCTCACAGGTCGGGATGTTATCCAGCCACGGAAGGGAACGGAGCCCCAGCACAGGCTGCAACACGGATGAACCGCAAGGACGCTGCTCAGGGAGGCGAGCCAGGCACGAGGACGAGCACTGGGCGACCCCACTCAGACGGGGGACGGGGGCATCAGCTCCAGAGCCAGAAAGAGTGGTGGGCGGCAGGGGCTGGGGAGGGCCACCAGGAGGCAGTGTCTGTTTAGCAGGGACAGAGTTTCAGCTCTGGAGGAGAAGAGGGTGATGGCTGTACAACATTGGGAGCGCACTGACCACTGACTCTCCCACTTAAAAATGATGGAGATGGTAAATTTTATGTACTTTACCACAATAGAAAAGTCAGTGTTACTTAACAAATCTATGCTGTTAAGAAAAGAACACGCAAAAATCCTCTAACTCTTCATCCAAGATGAGCTCTGTGTGCCCCCGAATGGAAGCTGCAACGGTCAACGGCGAAGCCAACAGAGGCTCCCCGCCTACGTCCAGGCCGGGCCGCTACAGGGGACCTGCCCCCCCCCAGGCTGGGGCCAGCCTCGGGCACTGTCCAGAGCAAGGCAGCCAGGCTTTACCGCAGTCGGGGCACGATTCAGTCGGGAATGCTGGTGCTTTTCACCTCTGTGCACCGAGGAGGTGAAGTGAGAATGAATCAACTTTCCCAGAGAAGGAGAGAGCCGTCCAGGGGCCGTGTTCTGGCTGGCAGCTCCGTGCCGCCACTCATCACCTCCCCCACCTCCACGACCTCCACAATCTCCCTGACCTCTTCCACCTCCATCACCTTCTCCATCACCTCCCCCAGCTCCATCACCTTCCTGCTCCATCACCCACCCATC
>SJYW01007826.1:45951-58382 GCA_006410735.1 Raphicerus campestris
TTGTTTTCTTTCCTGGGGCAAAAAGCTTCTCCCCAAGTTGATGATGGCGTCCCCCACAGACAGCCTGCAGGTATGCAGCCCCCACGGAGGTCCCAAGAGACACCTCACATCTGCCATCTCAAGAAACTTCTGAGGCCTCCACCCAAGAGCTCAAAAGACAGCCATCATTTCCCCTGAAGATTGAGCTACACACCCCCCTCTCCAAATTACTCTTTTATCGCCTTCTCTATGTTGGAGGGTGACTTGGCAAACCCTGACAGACGCTTTCCTGTCTGTGAAAGCTTCATTACTTCCAAGAGCGGAGTCACGTGCAGGCATGGACCTTTCTGTAATTCATCTCCACCTACAGATCAAAGGTCAATCTGATGGAGTACGTCCCATAAAACAAACAGTTCCAGACGCACCAAGTCCTGCGGAGCAACTGCTCTGAAAGTCTGATCCCCTTTTGAACACCACCGCCTGAACACCACCGCGCAGAGCTCCCCTCAGCCCAGCTGTTGGAACAAGGACATCACGTGTGGGACCCCGGAACGTCTCACCCAGCAGCCACTCGTGTGGGCAAGCCGCCTCTGAAACAGCAGTGAACAGAATTCAAGGCTTAAACAAAAACAGTGGGTTTCCCGGCCCCCGAGTGCCATCATCCCCCTGACTCGGGGCCAAAGTTTCAGCTGGGAGAAGGGGGCTTGAGGAGGCACCCTGCAAAGGCCTCCTGGTCTCGCCTACCCTACGCTTTATGCCGTCAGACCACGTCTGGGGGACTCATGCCCTCAATCTCTACCGAATCCCAAGCTTCAGGCCCAGTCCCAGCTGTGGACACACACAAATCCCAGCTTTGTCCATGGAGACAAAGCGCAACTCGGGGCTTCTGTGCCGACAAAAAGCCACAGGTGCCCAGCTGCTTATCCAGGCAGTAGCGTCTCGGGGACACCACCAGATTCCTGCTTCTCATATGACTGTTAATATCCTGTTGATAACATCTCCCTCTAACAGCTGTCCCACTACAGGCGGGAATAGCACCCAGCACGCGAGACACGTGCCCTCAAGATCCTCAGGACAGCCTTGCCCGGGAAGCAGCACCGCCCCCATTTTAAACCAAGAACCCAGACAACCAGCTCCTCCTAGGCTACTGGGGGCTGACGACTACTCAACCTTGAACAAAAAAAAGAAAAATATTCCCCATGAATATACTTCTTTCTGCTGCGCTTTAACAAGACCAACACAGGTGCAAAGCAAAAAAACTAAAAGCAAGATGCAGCCCATCTGAGACTTCAGGGACGCCCGCTGGTGGCACTCAGAGGTCATCATGGGAAGGAAGCTGTATCAGCAATTCCTCACCACACTCAGGAAACTGCAACACTCGGGAAACAATAAGTAATGAACCCAAAGCGGCGGGTGGGGGTGGGGAGGCCGGGGAACCCAACTCAAGGAAGCATGTTCGTTCCCTTGGAGAACAGAGGCCATTTCAAAACAAGAAGATGCCTCCCCCTTACAAAACAACAGCAATAATATTAAGAAGAAAAACTGAAGCGGCCAAGCAGGGAGGGGCTCAGGCCACAGCAGGATGAGAGGCGAGGCTGCAGGTGCCTTTGCCAGGGGTCAAGTCCAAACCTCCTGCCGTGGACTCAGCTTCTCCACTGTGGAGACCCCCCTCTGTAGCCAGCCTGCCCCAGGCTCCCCACCCAGATGCCCAGCCCCTCCAATGTTCCACGACTTTCCACCGCAGCGTGAAGCTCCCACTCATCATCACCAACCGTGAGAACTCGCGGGCGGTTCCCTCTGACGTCCTAACTCCGTTTTCTTTTACCGGGACCTGCGCCCAGGCATGGCATGACTCCGAACTCTTCGTATGCAGAGCCAGAAGGGCTGTCCAGCACAGGGGCTAAGACTGCGAGGTCACAGTGACCCCGAGCTGGCCCACGGCTCCTCCACGTGCCAGCTGTGTGACCTCGACAGGCCACTCAACCTCTCTGGGCTTTCACCACCTCCCAAACAAAAAGGCAGGGGCTCCCACAAAGGGCGGGGCGAGCAGGGACCCAGTTGGCCCATGGAGACCACTGGCAGGGCCTTGCCCAGGGTCAGCATCGGATGGGAAAGCTGTGACCTTGACGCCCAGGTCCCAGTTGTTGAAGACTTGCCGTAGCCAGAGCTTCACATTTCGTCTCATTTAATCCTGGCGGATGCCGCATCCAGGTTTCCGGAGCACGCCCCACACACCAGCACGTGGCTGCCTCCCACGCTGTGCCGTTGGTTATTTCATTTTACAGCCCTCGAAGCACGGAGTTGGGTTTACAACTCCAGCCTGCCCCACTGTAGAGTCTGCGCTCAACCCGTTTCTTACACGCCACTCAGAGACAAAAGCTGAAAGCCTGTGAGGACCTCCCTGGCATCCAGCGCTTAAGACTCCGGGCTTCCACTGCAGGGGCACAGGTTCGATCCCTGGTTAGAGAACTAAGACCTCGCGGACCACCAGGTGGCAAAAAAAAAGACCTTCTTAATGGGACTAAAGAAACTCAGAGACTGCAAGGAAAATCAAATCCAGGGTCCTATTTCCTTAAAAGCTGTAAATTCCAAACAGGGTGGGGAAGGTGAACAGTAGCTGCCCCTCCTCCCCAGAAAGCTGCCTGTTTCCCCAAAGTTCTTCCATGTCTGGGGCAAGGGTCTCAGAGCGCAAGCCAACACACAATCCTCAAGCTCCCCGTGTGTGACCTGAGACGCTGCCCCCGCGGAAGGGCCCCCACCATAAGCATGGCCCCGTGATGGGTTTCAACGGGCAGACCAGGAGGCGGCCACGTTCAGCATCACTCCCATGAATGGGGTGAAAACCTGCAGCGACCCCACGACTCGGTCCTGGAAAGACAAAGGCGCTGGAGAAAAAAACTTGCTAAACCACAGAGCTGATCATCGTAGCCAGCAGTCCTAATGAGGCATTGTGGGATTACCAAAGTTATTATCAGAGTCATCGCAGTGAAAAAAATTCCGAGTTAATTGAAATCAATGGTACCGTTCCGACAGCAGGTGTTTTAAGAGGCTCGTGAAACAAAGTCAACTCCTTGGACTGGGAGAGAAGATGGCACTGCCATCGTCCACCTCTACCAGGAGTGACGAGCAGCAACGCCCCGAAGGGGGACCAGCAACAGAGCAAAGCTTCCAACCCCACAGACACAGGGTAGAGTGTGACAGGCGCGTCCTGGGAGCACCGAGGCCGCCAACGCATCCTAAGTCATTTCAGTCGCGTCCGACTCTCTGCGACCCCTTGGACTGTAGCCCCACAGGCTCCTCTGTCCGTGCGATTCTCCACGAAAGACTACTGGAGTGGGTTGCCGTGCCCTCCTCCAGGGGATCTTCCCAACCCAGAGATCAAACCCAGGTCGCCTGGCAAGAATACTGGAGCGGGTTGTCATTTCCTTCTCCAGGGGATCTTCCCGACCCAGAGATGGCACCCACGTCTCTCACGCCTCCCTGCATCAGCAGGTGGGTTCTATACCACTAGCGTCACCGCAGCCAACACAATTCTCTTCCAATCAGCCCCTTCACTCTGCCTGTTGGTTTACATACACTTGCTCATCTGTGATCCGGATTCATTTCAACAGCCCAGCGAGGCAGTTTTAACCACTACACCCGCTTTATGGAGGACGCACAAGGACTTGCCGGAAGCTACTCCACCAGAGGCAGGGAGCTGGGAGATGAACCCTGGTGTCACCTCCAGCCCTCTGCTCTCCTGGCCACGCCGTGCTCTACTCCAGAGGCAGGGGGCCAACTAGAGGCGGGGCAGGGGCTGAAACAGAGGGCACCCTCTCGGGGCCCCGAGCCACCTGACCTTGGGGAGCTGCCCTTCTCTGACCTGCGCCACAGGGAAGACCCATCCACCCAGGCTGAGCCAAGTCACGAGATGACCCCGACAAATCACAACGTGTGTATCAAAGAGGTGTCGGAAAGGCTCGCTGGAGAACACGGGTGCTGGACACAGCCGGGTGCTGGGTGTACGATCAGACTCTTGCTTCTCGCAGACTCGGGTGTCACCTTCTCAGGGCAACCCCGGGTGCCTCATCACAGCACATCGCCGCCGGCTGAGCCCGCTGCGAAGCCCCTCCCATGCAGAGAGCTCCTGGGACAGGTCATGGGGTTACACGTGTCTCCCCAACTACCTGTGAGACTTGGTGTGAGCAGAGACCCAGGGAAACCACTTTGGAAGGGTGGTGAAGCCTCACACCATCNAAAAAAACTCGCTAAACTACAGAGCTGATCATCGTAGCCAGCAGTCCTAATGAGGCACCGTGGAATTACCAAAGTTGTTATCAGAGTCATCGCAGTGAAAAAAATTCCGAGTTAATTGAAATCAATGGTACCGTTCCGACAGCAGGTGTTTTAAGAGGCTCGTGAAACAAAGTCAACTCCTTGGACTGGGAGAGAAGATGGCACTGCCATCGTCCACCTCTACCAGGAGTGACGAGCAGCAACGCCCCGAAGGGGGACCAGCAACAGAGCAAAGCTTCCAACCCCACAGACACAGGGTAGAGTGTGACAGGCGCGTCCTGGGAGCACCGAGGCCGCCAACGCATCCTAAGTCATTTCAGTCGCGTCCGACTCTCTGCGACCCCTTGGACTGTAGCCCCACAGGCTCCTCTGTCCGTGCGATTCTCCACGAAAGACTACTGGAGTGGGTTGCCGTGCCCTCCTCCAGGGGATCTTCCCAACCCAGAGATCAAACCCAGGTCGCCTGGCAAGAATACTGGAGCGGGTTGTCATTTCCTTCTCCAGGGGATCTTCCCGACCCAGAGATGGCACCCACGTCTCTCACGCCTCCCTGCATCAGCAGGTGGGTTCTATACCACTAGCGTCACCGCAGCCAACACAATTCTCTTCCAATCAGCCCCTTCACTCTGCCTGTTGGTTTACATACACTTGCTCATCTGTGATCCGGATTCATTTCAACAGCCCGGCGAGGCAGTTTTAACCACTACACCCGCTTTATGGAGGACGCACAAGGACTTGCCGGAAGCTACTCCACCAGAGGCAGGGAGCTGGGAGATGAACCCTGGTGTCACCTCCAGCCCTCTGCTCTCCTGGCCACGCCGTGCTCTACTCCAGAGGCAGGGGGCCAACTAGAGGCGGGGCAGGGGCTGAAACAGAGGGCACCCTCTCGGGGCCCCGAGCCACCTGACCTTGAGGAGCTGCCCTTCTCTGACCTGCGCCACAGGGAAGACCCATCCATCCAGGCTGAGCCAAGTCATGAGATGACCCCGACAAATCACAACGTGTGTATCAAAGAGGTGTCGGAAAGGCTCGCTGGAGAACACGGGTGCTGGACACAGCCGGGTGCTGGGTGTACGATCAGACTCTTGCTTCTCGCAGACTCGGGTGTCACCTTCTCAGGGCAACCCCGGGTGCCTCATCACAGCACATCGCCGCCAGCTGAGCCCGCTGCGAAGCCCCTCCCATGCAGAGAGCTCCTGGGACAGGTCATGGGGTTACACGTGTCTCCCCAACTACCTGTGAGACTTGGTGTGAGCAGAGACCCAGGGAAACCACTTTGGAAGGGTGGTGAAGCCTCACACCATGAGATGTTGCTGTTACTAACAACATCACCCCCGCACTCCCACCAGGCAGGGGCTCATGAAATGCTTGTGGAATTAAACCGAGCTATTTCCAAGAGGTGCCCAGCACACGATGTCAAGGGTAACAAGCAAGCGTAGCGGTAGTATGCTCAGGAGTGTGCCCACAAAGCATGTTTCTCCATGTTACACACGCTGTGTGTGCACAGATCGCAGCCTACAAACACCCCGGAGCCAGCGCTGCTCTGGTCCACGTGCCTGGCGCGGGCAGAAGAGGGGTCACAGACTATAAGCCTCACACCTGCGCTGTGAAGTTTCCCCCCAACAAGCAGGTGTTGCTTTTACACTAAAAACTTTGTGAANAGACACACGCATAGAGAATGAGAGAGAGGAGGGCGTGCAGGACAGCCTCACGTGGCCGTGGACCTAGGACTGCTGACCACACGAAGCCAAGGGGGAGGTGTGGAGCAGATTCCTGCCTGGAGCCTTCAGAGGGAGCGCGGCCCTGCCAGTGCCTTAATCTTGAACGTCTGGCTCCCAGAACCTTGAGAGGACACATTTCTGCTATTTAAAGCTGCCCAACCTGGGACTATGTTACGGCCACCCCAGGACACCAACGTGCTCCCCTTCTTTCCTTCCTCAGTCAGGCCTCATCCTATTGTGAATTCCACCTCTTTCTCGGAGCCACCCCGATTCAAGTCTAAATCTCCTCAACTGGAGGGTTGAAGCTGGACCTAGCTCTCCTAATTAGTAGCACCCCAGCCTGACTCTGTCTTCCCTGGTGGCTCAGACGGTAAAGAATCTGCCTGTAATGAAAAAGACCTGGGTCTGATCCCTGGGTCGGGAAGATCCCCTGGAGGAGGGAATGGCAACCCACTCCAGTATTCTTGCCTGGAAAATCGCTGGCAAGCTGCAGTTCATGGGGTCGCAAAGAGTTGGACACGACTGAGCAACTAACACACACGCAGCCTGGCTTTATCAGATGGCGCTTCTCTTATTCCCCAGGGAGTTGAGTTTCACATCCTGCCTCAGGTCGTGATGGGGGAAAACCATCTTCAACCTCGGTGCTCCGTTGTCCTTAAATTCAACGACCTCTGCCTTCAGTGGCTGGTGTTTGCAGGCATAGAAAGTGAGCTCAATTATTCATTTGCATGTTCAGCACAGATTTTTTTCCACAGTTCATTGAAAACTTTCAAGGACTTGCAAAACAAACCTCTTTTATTCTCCACCCATTCAGTTAGCTGAATGCCAGAGCATCAGAAGAGTGCCTCGCTTCCTACCCTGCACCCACCCTGCCTCCCCGCATCTCATCTGAGCCTACCGAGTCCAGATCAGAGAGTCCTTGTCAGCACCCTGCACGCGCCAGGCACCCGACAGGCATTTCAAGTTAGAATAACGAGGGGCTTGTTGAGCAAGTGCATATTAAACGGCAGACATCTAGATAAGGGCTTTCTGTGTTGGCTCCCTCACCCTTCAACCCCATTATATAGATGAGGAAACTGAGGCCAACTCATCTAACAATTTAGCTAAGGAGGTACAGCTGACACGTAATGGTTTCTAACCGAAACTAGACCAGGTCCAAGCTTGGTGTCCAACCGCCCACATCACAGCTCTGCTGAGCTCACAAAAGATGCCCAGTAATGACCTATATGGGAAGAGAATCTAAAAAAGAGTAGATACATGTATACGTCGGAGAAGGTGATGGCACCCCACTCCAGTACTCTTGCCTGGAAAATCCCATGGATGGAGGAGCCTAGTAGGCTGCAGTCCATGGGGTCTCCGAGAGTCGGGCACGACTGAGCGACTTCACTTTCACTTTTCACTTGCATGCATTGGAGAAGGAAACGGCAACCCACTCCAGTGTTCTTGCCTGGAGAATCCCAGGGACGGCGGAGTCTGTGGAGTCGCACAGAGTTGGACACGACTGAAGCGACTTAGCAGCAGCAGCAGCAGCAGCAGCATATGTATACGTATAACTGATACACTTTGCTGTACGCCTGAAACTAACACAACATTGCAAGCCAACTAGACTCCAATAAAAATTAATAAAAAAATTAAGAGATGCTTTCCACCATAGAAGATGCCCAACAAATACTGGCTGGGAGGGTGACCACTGTGGCCAGTGGGAAACACTGTTGGCTGGGAGGCAGGGGTCCAGGCTTCTAGGCCCAGCTTTGTCACCCTCTGTGGAGGACACAGGTGAAAAATCTTTCAGCCATCATGCGGCTGTCACTGGCGAAATAGGAGTTAAGGAATTAATAGTTATTAATAACACTTCCAATGACGAAATGAGGATCATTACTATTGCAATGAGACAGGCCAAGAACCAGTGTTAATGGCAATAATGACTCATTTATTGGGGAATTAGAAGATGGTTCAAGGTTTGTAAATCAGGGAGGAATGAGAAAGGTAAGTATACAAGAAAAATGTGAATTTGAAAGTTCTGAAGATTTGCCTGATGGTGAGAGAAGAATTTCAACACAGTTGTTGACCCAGGGCTAGGCAGCTGCTGATGTATCCCATCTCCTAAAAACACAGAACAAGGCTTCCCTGGTGGCTCAGTGGTGAAGGATCCACCTGCCCACACAGGAGACACGGGTTCGATCCCTGGCCCAGGAAGATCCCACACACCACAAGGCAACCAAGCCCGTGCACCCCAGTAGTGAGGCTGTGCTCTACAGCCCGGGAGCCACAACTCCCAAAGCCCACGCACCTACGGTTCACGCTCCAAAACCAGAGAAGTCAGCGTGCTGAGAAGCCACGCACTGTGGCTAGAGAGCAGCCCCACCCTCTGCAACTACAGAAAAAGCCCACACAGCAGTGAAGACCCAACACAGCCAAATATTAAATACAATAATTAATCAAATTATGAAAAAAAAAGAATCCTAGAGCAGGTTGCCATTTCCTACTCCAGGGGATCTTCCCAACCCGCATCCAGATCAAACCCGCATCTCTGGCGTCTCCTGAGTTAGCAGACGGATTCTTTACCGCTGAGCCACCTGGGAAGCTTGAGGCTCTCAACATTCTGTGAGGTAGGGCGTCTGGAATTCTTTCCTTCTACCCTCCCCCATCATCCAAGGGCACTGAGATCCTGGGAGTTTGACACCTCCTCTAAGTGAGTGGACGGTGGAGTTGGGCCCTGATCTGGCCTCCCCTGACCCCACACCCCTGTCCTCCCCTTGGACCACCCCCCAACCAACAAACATCAGCTTTCCCAGAGCCTGGGTGAGTTTCCTAAACTTCCAGCCCTAGTGTCCACTCCTGCAAAATGAAGTCAGTGGGCAGGGAGCCTGTTGCATAAGAGGGTCTCATCAAAATGTTAGCTTCATCTCCCTTTGGGGGAGGGAGGGGTGCTGAACCCCACGGCACTCAAAGATGTGGAACAGACGCTGAAGTCACATCCTGATGCCCAGTAAAGGGGGGGGGAGAAGAACTGGGAGCTGAGCCAGGCCATCTTGGGCACCCATGTTCACGGCATCTGTAGGCACTTCTCTCACCCAGCCGTGGTGGGGGTCTTACCCGGGGGCTGGGGCTCCCAGCTGCCCAGGACGCTGCAGGAACTGGAACAGGAGCCTCTTCACCAGGAGCCTCCTTGTCAAGAGCTCTTTCTGCTTGGCACACAGAAGGAAAGTCAGCTCTGTCCACATTCTGCAAATTTCCACCAAGGAAGCCGGATCGCTGGCCCCACTCCCTGTCCGTCTCCAGTCCCAGTGCCAAGAACACGCCTCAGCAGATGCACGCCGACCCCAATTCCAGGCCTGCTGGAGAACGACCTTGATCTGGGCCATGTGTCCAGGCCGTTTTCCTTGGCGGCCACAGAATGCGCGTCACACCTGCAACTTGCGGGGCGGCTCATCCTGGGTCTCCTTGACCTGTGGTTTGCAAGAAGAAAACGCTCTGGTTTGCCAGGGACACCCATCTCCCCGGGAACAAACGTTTGCATTCTCTGGTTCAATTGCTTCTAATGGAGGACACGGCCAGTCCCCTAGTCCCAGCTGAGTGAGCCGGAAGCCAGCCCCTGAGCGGAGGACTGGATGGGTTCAATATGGAAGAGGCGCCTCATCTGGTCTGATCCCCGCGTGATCCTGTGAGGGCAGCGGAGCCAGAGGGGCCTCTGAGCCTCTCTGCCCAGGTGGGAGCACTGAGGTTCAAGAGGTGAAAGCGTCTGCCAAGGTCCCTGCCCATAAGAGGTGTGGGGTGGAGCCATGTCCAGCTTCTGCCAGCTCAAGGCCTCTGTACCTCCCATCGCAGGATGCAGCTGAGGACAGAGGGTGCTCACCCTGGGCTCGAGCGCCCCCTCGGCTCCCTTCACCCTCCTTGCTCTGTTCTCCTCCCCAAGCCAGGCTCCCATCTGTAAAATGAAGGGGAAGGGTCTCAACCACAAGCCTCCCCTTGTCTGCAGCCATCCCGCCTTATTTTCCCAGACCAACCTGCCCCCCAAACCCACCTGCACGCTGAAAATCACTGGCTGCGCGCTCCCGAGCCCCGCAGGCCAGCCCTTTATTTCTCTCACTGCCTGGCTAACAGGGAAACAGCTCGGGAGCCGCCAAGGGGCACCCTGTGCTGGCCCAGTGGGACCCACAATAGCTACTTTCTAAAAATGTATTATTCAATTTCATTTTTACAGAAATCATTGATTTCTTTTTTTTAATGTGCTTATTTTTAATTGGAGGATAATTGCTTTACAATATTTTGCTGGTTTCTGCCACACAGCAGCATGAACCATAGGTAAACATGCGTCCCCTCCCTCATGAACCTCCTTCGCACCTCCCACCCCATCCCCACCTCTAGGCTTTCTCAGAGCACCAGTTAGAGCAAACTCCCGCTGGCCCTCGGTTTCGCATACGGTAGTGTGCACGTTCCCATGTCTCTCTGTGCGGCCCACCCTCTCCTTCCCCCACCATGTCCATGAGTGTGTTCTCTGTGTCCTCGTCGCTATTCCTGCCCTTGCACATGGGTTCGTCGGTACCATTTTTTTAGATTCCATATATATGCATTAATATGCGATAGCTGTTCATTGATTTCTTGTATCAAATTCTGGCCGCCCTGAGTTCTTTTCTGGGTAGTTAGTTACTTGGGGTTGCGCTGGGTCTTCGCTGGTGCATGGGGCTTTCTCTAGCTGGGGCGAGCGGGGACTTCTCACGGCAGTGGCTTCTCTTCTCGCAGAGCGTGGCCTCTAGGGCACGCTGTCTCAGTCGATGTGGTCCTCAGACCTCGCCACCCTGTGGCACGTGGAGTCCTCCTGGGCCAGGGGTCGAACCGGTGCCCCCTGCATTGGCAGGTGGAATCTCAACCACTGGACCATCAGGGAAGTCTAGCAGCTATTTTTGAATAAAAAATAAAAGGGAAGAGACGACACCCACAAGCCTGTCTCCCATGGCCAAGGAGGACAGCACTGCTCCTACCCTCCAGTGTCTCTGATGATGGACGGGCTGTAGGCAGGTGTGGTCCTACCCACCCAGGTGAAGAGATGGCCCTCCTTGTCCCCTGGCGTCTGAGGGTCCCACCCCATACAATCTCCCTGGGGATCCTCTGTGAAGCCAAGGCTTCAGTGGTCAGCCACGTGGCAACATCCCTCCAATCCCCAGAGAGCCTGCTGCTAACCGTCTCTGTTTGGATGTCCTACATGAGTTTCAAGGCCAACCCATCCTAAAGAACCTCTTTCCCCTTTGCGTCTATTCCTTTGTGCCAGGGTTCCATTGGCAAGTGATGCTTCATCCATGGATGGTACTGGTCCATGGGTGGGTGTCAGTGATCTACCAGGGTGGGTGACAGTGTCGCCTGGGGGCAGCGGTCCACTGGTGCTGGCAGAGGTGCCCAGTGCTGGAGAGGATCCCGGCTGGTCCTGAACTGGACAAGCTCAGCATGCAGTCCCACTTACCCCATGTGACCACAGATGAGTGACCCAGCCTCCTGGCCTTTTACCTGAAGGTGGTGAGGCCAGCTCACCCAGCTGATGATGGGCCTCAATGGGGGAGTGTCAGCAGGGCAGAGAAGTTCCTGCAGCTGGGCCTTCTACTGAACAGCAGTCTGGCCTGGCCGATGGGGGCACGGCCCCAGGAGCTAGCCTGGATGCAGAGATGACGTGGGTGGCAGCCTGCACACAGGAGTCACAACGGGCACCTGCCGAGGGGCATGGAGCAGCCCTGCTGCGCAAGAGCCTTGGCTGTTAAACTGATTTCTTCCTCTTTTTTTAATTTTAATTTTAATTTTTATTTATTTATTTATTTTTTTGGCCACATCACAAGGCTTTCAGAATCTCAGTTCCCCAATCAGGGACTGAACTCAGGCCATGGTGGTAGTGAGGAGTCCTAACCACTGGGCCATTGGGGAGCTCCCAGGCTGGTCTCTTCTACTGTCATTGCCATGGGCTTCTTCCTGACCTTGACCGTGGACTGTGCTCCAACCTCCGTCCCTCCCCAGCCTCACTTCCCATCTTCCCGAAGTGCATCAGTAGCCACAAACCTCCCTCCCTCCAGGGCTCTGCTCCTGGCCTGCAGGGTCCATCCCTCCAGCCAGCCCTTTGCCTCAGCCTGTCCCTCCTGCCTGTACAGTGTCACGAACCTCATTCCGTAGTTTATCAGGCACTCTATCAGATCTAGGCCCTTAAATCTATTTCTCACTTCCACTGTATAATCATAAGGGATTTTATTTAGATCATACCTAAATGGCCTAGTGCTTTTCCCTACTTTCTTCAATTTAAGTCTGAATTTGGTAATAAGGAGTTCATGATCTGAGCCACAGTCAGCTCCTGGTCTTGTGTTTGTTGACTGTATAGAGCTTCTCCATCTTTGGCTGCATAGAATATAATCAATCTGATTTCGGTGTTGACCATCTGGTGATGTCCATGTGTAGAGTCTTCT
Organism: Raphicerus campestris; assembly: GCA_006410735.1. Lineage (NCBI taxonomy): Eukaryota > Metazoa > Chordata > Mammalia > Artiodactyla > Bovidae > Raphicerus > Raphicerus campestris. The sequence goes on from SJYW01007826.1 coordinate 58,367, forward strand.
CTTGTGTTGTTGGAAG
>SJYW01007829.1:0-23009 GCA_006410735.1 Raphicerus campestris
ATATTATTGACTTTTGTTCTGGGAGACAGTTTGGTTACTTGAAAACTGTTTGATACACTTGGCTCTTAAGACTTGATAAGATGACATAATCAGATTTTATCAAAGAGCTAGTCATTCCACACTGCCAAGAAAAATTTCTTCTAGAGAATGCATCCAGTTCCCCATGAATTATCAAAATTTTCCTGTCTAACTTTTGACAGTTGGCACTATTCCTAGTACTATATAGGATATTGGTACTGTTTTCTCTAATACTTTCTGTTGTTCTTTTTTCCTGGCCTTAGATAATTTTCTGAAATATCAGTCCGGTTCAGTTCAGTTCAGTCACTCAGTCGTGTCCGAATCTTCGCGACCCCATGAATCGCAGCACGCCAGGCCTCCCTGTCCATCACCATCTCCCAGAGTTCACTCAGATTCACATTCATCAAGTCCGTGATACCATCCAGCCATCTCATCCTCTGCCGTCCTCTCCTCCTGCCCCCAATCCCTCCCAGCATCAGAGTCTTTTCCAATGAGTCAGCTCGTCGCATGAGGTGGCCAAAGTACTGGAGTTTCAGCTTTAGCATCATTCCTTCCAAAGAAATCCCAGGGCTGATCTCCTTCAGAATGGACCGGTTGGATCTCCTTGCAGTCCAAGGGACTCTCAAGAGTCTTCTCCAACATCACAGTTCAAAAGCATCAATTCTTTGGCACTCAGCCTTCTTCACAGTTCGACTCTCACATCCATACATGACCACAGGAGGTATCAATATTGTCTGGGTACTTAGGGGTTCTGCCACAGTTGTCTGGAGTCCTATCTCTGAGAAGCTCTCTTTCCCTGATACTTTGTCTTGCAAACTCCAGCCTCCCTGCTTCCTCTAGACTCCTAAGTCTTCAACTCAGGGAATCTAACAGACTCCAACTGACACCTCTGTCTTTGACCCACAGCCTGAATATTTCACAAAGCAATAAGCTGGTACAATCATTGTTTTCCCCTCATTTGATATTTAGTTCTACTTTACAATATAAAGAATATTGATAGAACAATTAAAGTAATAATTATGCAGTGAACATAACTTTGGATAAAACAATAAGAAAGGTTAGACAAGCTTCATTAAAGTAATCAAATATAATTAAACAAAATGCCTATAGTTAATAAATATATATATATAAATTAATTTGACTGTGTTATTTAAAATTGCTTGGAGAAGGCAATGGCACGCCACTCCAGTACTTTCACCTGGAAAATCCCATGGACAGAGGAGCCTTGTGGGCTGCAGTTCATAGGGTTGCTAAGAGTCGGACAGGACTGAGTGACTTCACTTTCATGCATTGGAGAAGGAAATGGTAACCCACTCCAGTATTCTTGCTTGGAGAACTCCAGGGACAGGGGGAGCCTGATGGGCTGGCATCTATGAGGTCGCACAGAGTCAGACACAACTGAAGTGACTTAGCAGCAGCAGCAGAAATTGCTAAGATGGTAAAAGACATAGACAGTGGTTAGCAGAATTAGATGGTCTCTATGTATTTAAAATCAGCTTGAGAATAATGTATTATTTCATGAAAATTTTTTCAAGCACAAATTTGATATTTAAAAATCACTGATGAAAATTTTTTTAGTAAATCTTAAAAAATGCATTTGTTTTTCCAAATTAAAATCAAGGTCTCAAAAATTAACCACTAGGCCCTTTATATTTTCTAGTCTTCTTTTTTTCCTGTCAACTCACTTAAGGATGCTGAGTCAAATAATGTCTTTTTTAAATAACCAGGGCTTCCCTGGTTACTCAGAGGGTAAAGCATCTGCCTGCAATGCAGGAAACCCAGGTTCGATTCCTGGGTCAGAAAGATCCCCTGGAGAAGGAAATAGCAACCTAGTCCAGTACCATTGCTTGGAAAATCCCATGGATGGAGAAGCCTGGTAGGCTACAGTCCATGGGGTCGCAAACAGACACGTCTGGGCAACTTCCCTCACTTTTGTAAATAACAAGCAAGTTAAAGCCTATTATCTTTAAGATATTAAATTGTATTTAGTTTCATTTTTTAATTTAAGATTAACTATTTGAGACAGTCAATCTACTGATAATTTTTGTTCTAGCGGATTTTGGTGAATGTCTGAAAGTGTCAAAAAAGAGCCATGGTCAAAAATATCAAAATTTCAGTTGTAAGGAGCAAAGGAAAGGAGATATTTACCAGTATGTAAAATCATTAAAATGCATTTTAAAATGTCAAATAATCCAAGATGTTTCACGTTATTATGAACTGTTATTATTATTGTATCCCTGAAACATTGTTTTTCACTATTCAACATTTGGAAAAGTTAGACCAAAAATATGTTTGTTGGGTAAATGGTCAAATCAATAAATAAATGCAGCTTGGCTGGACTGCATATTTCATCTTAAAGTGCAATAATACAAACAAAAGTCATAGGAGTTATTAAAGTGTCAATAAAATCAAATTATATTTCAATAGAGTCTTCATAAATCATTGTATTAATATCATATTATTAAAAATGTATAATTATATATTACAAATATTACATAATAGAAATACAACTAAGAAGAGTATCAGTTTTACCTGCTTTTTCAAAACAATAATCATTACAATTTATTAATAATTGTTATTGGTTACAATTATATGCTATATTCCTTGCTAAATAGGATATTGAAAGAACTTCACAAACCTACCATAAAGCCATTTAACAGATTACTGAACTCTTATCCAATAAGAGTAAAGGAGTGATTTGATATTGCATTACTTCCTATGAGATAAACTATGAAAATCACAAGAACACAGTTCAACTTTAGTGTAAATGGATATATTTAATCCTATCTCTTCATAAAGACATACACTTCCAAAGAGGAACTCTGCTTATATTTATACCAATAATACACTTTTCTTGGTATATCTCCTAGAAAACAATGTTTACAAGTGTGGTAAAACTTCTGAAGGAAAATGTGATGGTAGTAGTGTCATTATTTTATTGGAATTTTTTGGTCCATAATGTAAATGTTTAGATATATAGCAATACCCAGGGATGGAAATGGGAGTCACTGATTCTGAGAAGCTTAGTAACTTGTGAAAATCAAAGTGAAGTCGCTCACGAGTGTCTGACTCTGCGACTCCATGGACTGTAGCCTACCAGGCTCCTTCATCCATGGGATTCTCCAAGCAAGAATACCGGAGCGGATTGCCATTTCTTTCTCCAGGGAACTTGTAGTAAGTAGTATAAATAAGAATGTGACAGACGTGAAATTTGGATACATGCCTGAGACATTGAAACACACAACCATCCACTTATTCAAAGCTCTTGTCTGTGTTAAAACAAAAATATCTCAGAGACAGGAAAGCTGATTGTTCCAAATCACATCAAAAAATGCTCAGCTACCTCAGCTGTCACTAATGAAGAGATCTATGAAGTCAGTTGAAATTATAGAAGGTAATTTTCTTTCCTGTCATTTCTCCTCGCCACCATCTAGTGAAGGTATAAAGAGAAATCTTCACAAATGTTTGGGTGTTTTTATAGGCATACATATGGAATTTTTTCAAGTTTGCTTTCCACCAACTTTGATTTATACTTAGCTTTAAAACATATTGAGTCTTATTCTCCTCTTACTAGCAGAAGTAAGCTGCTGCCATAAATCCTTGATACTGCCACTTACACAAAGAAAAGGACTGTTCTGGATTGCATGACAGATATAATACCAGCTCAGGGGCAGGAAAAATGTGATGGGAGAATTCTCTAGTGTTCTCTAGGTAAAGAAAAGTATGGAATAGGCCTTTCATTACCAAGGAGAAATTAAGCTAATTTATTTGTAGTGCTAAAATTGTACAATGGAGAAACATTATTTTCAAAGATCTAGCCATAAACAAAACAAATAGAACATTATTTAAACCAATAGAATCCAAGTACTATCAATTACAGCTGCCCAGAAATAATTATTTTTGCAATCATATTCTACATATTATGAGGCATATCAGTTTTTCTCATTTATAACAAAGAAATAAGTGTCTGCATTTTCCAAAGCATTAAATAAACTAAAACAAAACAAAAACAAAAAACAAACAAACAAACAAACAAAAATGGAGATCTGATGAACATGACTTAGATCTCTATGTTTAAAATTCCAATATAATTTATGAGTAAATACAGAGTACATAGTTTATCACAAAGTACTACATAGTTTTTAGGTGCATCTAGTTATTATTAATATTATTATTTAGACTCATTGGAAAAGACTCTATGATGGAAAAATTGAGGGCAAAAGGAGAAGAGGATAGCAGAGACTGAGATGGTTAGACAGCAGCACTGACTCAATGGCCATGAACTTGAGCAAACTCTGGGGATATAGTGAAGAACAGGGAAGTCTGGCATGCTGCAGTCCATTTAGTTGCAAAGAGTCAGATGTGATGTAGTGACTGAACAACAGCAAAATTGTTATTTATTCCCTGAGACGTGGCAAAGATTGTATGTATGCCAATGTAATTTGGGGTCTGCAGAGTTGGCAGGATTATGTGATCATGAGAAATACATTTTATTTTAGATAGAAAAATGTTAAGATTATTTTATAAAAAATGCACAGATTGTTTCAGCTATAATAAGACATCCTAGAAAATATGCTTATAAAAATATTCCATAATACTCAGTGGTTTATTTTTGTAGAAACTATTTTTTTTAAAATGAACTCACTGGAGGGCAGTCACTGAGAAAAGTTAAAACTCATACATATATTAAACTTTGCTCTAGTCTCATTTAAATTCAGACAAAATAATCTGTATTGAGTAAAGGAAAAGTGAAATTCCACGCATACTTTAGTATTTTCTAGTCTTCTTATTTTTGATTATGAATTGTAATTTCATCAGGTTTTTAGGCTAATTCTCCAATAGCTTACTTAACTGCAAATTCTCTTAGGCAAAGATAAATGTTTATAAAGGAAATTTGTAATTTAACTGTAATAATGTGGTTTCTAAGTTAACTTTTACTGGATATCCTGTGAAATCTAGAATATTCATAATGTCATTACTTTTTTCTAGCAAATATAAATTAGTCATTATAAAAATGCTAATAAAACAATTCATGCTACATGTTTTGTTTAAAGAAATCCAAACTGCTCACTTTAATCTGATTTATGATGGAACTTAATGGCAATAGCTCATAGTGAAAAATATGAAAATAAAAATACTGCATATCAAAAGAGTAAATAATTTGGGTTTTTTGCATTTCAACAAAAATACATACTCCTCATGATCACATAGAATATCAAAATGGAAATAATGCAAGTTCATTTCTTTCATGTTTATAGTTACTGTATGATCACTTTTTTTTTCAATATATTGCTTAAATATAGGAATATGTAGCCCCACAGTATTGGAGACAAGGGTCCAAACAATTATCAACTTGCTCTTGAAAAAAAAACAAAACCAAACATGTAGTTGAGTGTGAGGCTGTATTGGAGGATTACTGTAAATGTTTTCAAATTAACTTCCACATAGAATATAATAAATTTATTAACAGAAAAGCAACAAAATGCACTATTTAAAGTATGTGTATATATGTATATAATTTTGCACAATAGAAGGTACTTCTGAAAAGCATGCATAATAATTATAAAAGAATGCCTAAACAGCAGTATGTGCATGAGTTAAGTAGAAGAAACAGAAACCACTTAAGGTAACAAACATGAATGATTTTATATCAATGTTGATTTATGTAACATTAATTTTAATATAAAAAATGTTAATAACTCAGACCAGAAAAGAGTTTGGGGGAACTATATTTTATCTGTTTTTTAAAAAAATTGCTAGTACAAGGCTTAATAAATAGAACACACTTTNTTATGAATTGTAATTTCATCAGGTTTTTAGGCTAATTCTCCAATAGCTTACTTAACTGCAAATTCTCTTAGGCAAAGATAAATGTTTATAAAGGAAATTTGTAATTTAACTGTAATAATGTGGTTTCTAAGTTAACTTTTACTGGATATCCTGTGAAATCTAGAATATTCATAATGTCATTACTTTTTTCTAGCAAATATAAATTAGTCATTATAAAAATGCTAATAAAACAATTCATGCTACATGTTTTGTTTAAAGAAATCCAAACTGCTCACTTTAATCTGATTTATGATGGAACTTAATGGCAATAGCTCATAGTGAAAAATATGAAAATAAAAATACTGCATATCAAAAGAGTAAATAATTTGGGTTTTTTGCATTTCAACAAAAATACATACTCCTCATGATCACATAGAATATCAAAATGGAAATAATGCAAGTTCATTTCTTTCATGTTTATAGTTACTGTATGATCACTTTTTTTTTTCAATATATTGCTTAAATATAGGAATATGTAGCCCCACAGTATTGGAGACAAGGGTCCAAACAATTATCAACTTGCTCTTGAAAAAAAAAAAACCAAACATGTAGTTGAGTGTGAGGCTGTATTGGAGGATTACTGTAAATGTTTTCAAATTAACTTCCACATAGAATATAATAAATTTATTAACAGAAAAGCAACAAAATGCACTATTTAAAGTATGTGTATATATGTATATAATTTTGCACAATAGAAGGTACTTCTGAAAAGCATGCATAATAATTAAAAAAGAATGCCTAAACAGCAGTATGTGCATGAGTTAAGTAGAAGAAACAGAAACCACTTAAGGTAACAAACATGAATGATTTTATATCAATGTTGATTTATGTAACATTAATTTTAATATAAAAAATGTTAATAACTCAGACCAGAAAAGAGTTTGGGGGAACTATATTTTATCTGTTTTTTAAAAAAATTGCTAGTACAAGGCTTAATAAATAGAACACACTTTGGGGCTTCGCTTGTTATTATTTAAAAGTCATAATAAAACAATGCACATATTTACTACCTACTTGCAAAGTAAACAACTCTGTCACTTTACCCTTGTTCCACTACTGCTAACAGATGAATTATACTTTGGTACATGTTTGTGTGATGGAAGTTCAACATTGGAATTATATTTCTTTCAAGCATTCCCTCTCATTTTATAGCATAGGTATTTATTGACACAACATTTCTAATTAAGATCTTACCTACTTACGAGACCATGCATTAGACCAAATGGCTTCTATTTTTGGATATCACTCAAATGCAAACATACTATGAGCAAATATATGCATCTGATTACTCTGTTTTTCTTTCTAGTATAGTCATGTCCAAATATTACATACTGTGAAGCATGTCATGATTTGTCTCCTTCAGCTTTCATTCTCTTCCTTTTAGTTTGAAGAGATGGCTGTATAAAGGCTGTATACCATAGGCATCCCCACTTCTGGTTTTCCAGCCAGTGCTAGATTTTGATAACAGTTGCACTCACATGCAGCTCAAAAAAAGAGATATTAGGCAGAGAACATTTTGTTGCTTTTGTGTTTCTTTATGGTGACCAGCATGGTTATACAAATGAGAGTTCTTTGCAAAAACATTATGATTTCTGCATCCCAGTGTTGTTAATGACTAGAAATAATTTGGTGGTGTTGATGATGTCATCTTGATTTTACAATACAGTTTTTTTTTTTTTTTTAAATTCTGGGTGAACGATATGTCCATTCTCTACCTTCCCAGGTGATGACAGGAAGCTGTAGCCATAGCACAGGCAAGGTTGTGTTTGAGTATAGTTTCATGGTGTTTTAACAGATATGCTGTCATCTAATTCAATGTGGTAGTGATCTGATGTCTTTCCTGGAATCCCATTCTAGTGTTTTACTTCAAATTTCCAATATATTTATACACACCAATTCTTAAATCATTTATGCTTAAGTTACCTTAAGTGGCTTATGTTTCTTGCACTTAATTATAATTCATTCACACTTGGCTCTTTAAACATTCTGCTAAAATTATTATATATGCTTTTATAAAATGCATTATGTTGTGTAAAATCATGCACTGAAAACAGATCTTTGGGGAAGACTGAGTTAGGAAAAGACCAATAAATGCTGAAGAGGGTGTGGAGAAAAGGGAACCCTCTTACACTGTTGGTGGGAATGCAAACTAGTACAGCCACCATGGGGAACAGTGTGGAGATTCTTTAAAAAAACTGGAAGTAGAACTGCCTTATGACACAGCAGTCCCACTACTGGGCATACACACTGAGGAAATCAGAATTGAAAGAGACACGTGTACCCCAATGTTCATCGCAGCACTACTTATAATAGCCAGGACATGGAAGCAATCTAAATGTCCATCAGCAGATGAATGGATAAGAAAGCTGTGGTACATATACACAATGAAGTAGTACTCAGCCATTAAAAAGGATACATTTGACTCAGTTTTAATGAGGTGGATGAAACTAGAGCCTATTATAGAGTGAAGTAAGCCAGAAAGAAAAACACCAATACAGTAAACTAATGCATATATATGGAATTTAGAAAGATGTTAATGATAACCCAGTATGAGAGACAGCAAAAGAGACATAGATGTATAGAACAGTCTTTTGGACTCTGTGGGAGAGGGAGAGGGTGGGATGATTTGGGAGAATGATATTGAAACATGCATAATATCATATAGGAAACATATCACCAGTCCAGGTTTGATGCATGATACAGGATGCTCGGGGCTGGTGCGAGGGATGGTATGGGGAGGGAAGTGGCAGGAGGGTTCAACATGGGGAACACGTGTACACCCATGGCGGATTCATGTTGATGTATGGCAAAATCAATACAATATTATAAAGTAGTTAGCCTCCAATTAAAATAAATAAATCTATATTTTAAAAAAAAGAAAGAAAGAAAGAAGAGAACTGACACTGGCTCCCACAAAGGAGAAAAGGGAAAGGAAAATTTTTTTTAAGTTGTACTGACTCAGAAATGAATGCTCAGATGTTAACAAGAGACTGTTTACAATAAAATCCTCAGGTTTGCACATGAAAAACAACAACNTCACTGCAGATGGTGACTGCAGCCATGAAATTAAAAGACGCTTACTCCTTGGAAGGAAAGTTATGACCACCCTAGAGAGTATATTGAAAAGCAGAGACATTACTTTCCCGACTAAGGTCTCTCTAGCCAAGGCTATGGTTTTCCCAGTGGTCATGTATCGATGTGAGAGTTGGACTGTGAAGAAGGCTGAGCATCAAAGCATTGATGCTTTTGAATTGTGGTGTTGGAGAAGACTCTTGAGAGTCCCTTGGATTGCAAGGAGATCAAACCAATCCATTTTGAAGGAAATCAACCCTGTGATTTCTTTGGAAAAAATGATGCTAATGCTGAAACTCTAGTACTTTGGCCACCTCATTGAGAAGAGTTGACTCATTGGAAAAGACTCTGATGCTGGGAGGGATTGGGGGCAGGAGGAGAAGGGGACAACAGAGGGTGAGATGGCTAGATGGCATCACTGACTTGATGGACGTTGAATATGAGTGAACTCCAGCACATGGTGATGAACAGGGAGCCCTTGTGTGCTGCGATTCTTGGGGTCACAAAGAGTCGGACACGACTGAGCAATTGAAGTGAACAGCCCACTGTACTTATTCTTTCATAAAGCATTTTTTAATGGAAAGCTGACAAGCAACAGGATTTGTATTTAGTAATGGATACTTCTATGAGTGATGTATTTATTCTTTGAGAAACATGATGATGATCTAAACAAGTAGTATTAATTTGCAAAAGAGAAAACCAAATTTTGCTGTGGAAATTAGAAATATTTTTGAGTATGCTATTGTGAATATAATTGAAACTTATTTTGGTAGCAGATATATAGTTAATATAAAGTTAGTATTAGTTTGATAGAGAATAGAAAGCTGAAAGTTAAAATTAGCCACATACATCTTAGATGTTTTTTGGGGAAATAGGACAGTTTATTTTATTTGTCTATAGACAAGCAGTATTTGAATTTAAGAAAAGAACAGTCTCTTGACTAACACTGCTAAAAGGGGAAAGTTCCCTAAACATTTCTGTTTAAGATTATTACTGATTATAAGATGTGCTGCTGCTGCTACTGCTAAGTCACTTCAGTCGTGTCCGACTCTGTGTGACCCCACAGATGGCAGCCCACCAGGCTCCCCCGTCCCTGGAATTCTCCAGGCAAGAATACTGGAGTGGGTTGCTATTTCCTCCTTCAATGCATGAAAGTGAAAAGTGAAAGTGAAGTTGCCCAGTAGTGTCTGACTCTCAGCGACCCCATGGACTGTAGCCCACCAGGCTCCTCCATCCATGGGATTTTCCAGGCAAGAGTACTGGAGTGGGGTGCCATTGCCTTCTCCAATTATAAGATGTACTACCATCTAATTATGAAGGAGACTTGAAGTCCACATTAATTTTTCATTATCCAGCAGATATATAATTGCCTTTGTGAAACTGAAAGATCCACCTAGAGGGAAACATTATTTTGTGATAAAATTAATGTAAAAAGACTGGATAAGAGGTGAAATATCATGATAACTATTCTATACAATGGCATATATATTGTTACTGAAACTTGGCAAATACAGATCCAGCATTCCCACCTTAAGATATTTGCAAATGACTCTAAAAGTCATTGATATGTAGTTATTTTTAGCTTTATAGGAGGCTTGTGAAACTGAACTCTTGGCTAAGAATGTGAACAGCTCTGGTGCTGAGTAGCTGCCTTACAATGCATTGCAACATTGTTTCCTCCTTTGTTTCTGCCTTTGGTATATCTCTTGTGATTAGACACAGAGATTTTTATTAATGCAAATGTAAAACAAAAATTCAATTGAAGGCCTGGTGTTAATGAAGAAGTTTTAGAAGTAGAAATTTTTGTGGAAAGTTGGATAATTTAAAGTGAAATTATATATATATGCTTTAGATAGTGCCCAGTAAGCATACCATTCTTCTTCAAATCAATGACAAAAAAGACGTAAGATGATGGATATGATGGATTCATTTATTTGATGTCAGAAGATATTCATAAGAAACGTGAGACTCTAATGGAGATATAGTAATTCTGGGTAAAAATCAAACTTCTGTATATTAATTATATGAAGGAGCTAATACTTAGAGGCCATATGTTTGAAAATGCTGACATGAATATATGCTTGTTGCTGCTGCTGCTGATGCTAATTCACTTCAGTTGTGACCAACTCTGTGAGACCCCATAGATGGCGGCCCACCAGGCTCCGCTGTCCCTGGGATTCTCCAGGCAAGAACACTGGAGTGGGTTGCCATTTCCTTCTCCAATGCATGAAAGTGAAAAGTGAAAGTGCATTTGCTCAGTCATGTCCGACTCAGTGACCCCATGGACTGCAGCCTACCAGGCTCCTCTCTCCATGGGATTTTCCAGGCAAGAGTACTGGAATATATTCTTATCAGGAGTTAAATCCTTTTGTGTGTAAGGAGGAGCTAAGAGAGGAGGAATGAGCTGCTCTTTTTTTTTTTCAAAAGAACGACTCCAAGATACTGAAGTATCTCCTAGAAGGAGTAAGTGTAATTGGGGAAAATAAAACCTCCCCAAGCAGTCCATTCTGAAGGAGATCAACCCTGGGATTTCTTTGGAGGGAATGATGCTAAAGCTGAAACTCCAGTACTTTGGCCACCTCATGAGAAGAGTTGACTCATTGGAAAAGACTCTGATGCTGGGAGGGATTGGGGGCAGGAGGAGAAGGGGATGACCGAAGATGAGATGGCTGGATAGCATCACTGACTCAATGGGCGTGAATCTGAGTGAACTCCGGGAGATGGTGATGGACAGGGAGGCCTGACGTGCTGTGATTCATGGGGTCTCAAAGAGTTGGACACGACTGAGCAATTGAACTGGACTGAAGCATACATATCTAAGGGTAAGCATGTCAAGGGTAAGATCACCTCATCAGCTAATAGGCAATATGACCAACATTTAGGTTGAGAGAAGCTTACCATATTATTCTAAAAATTGTAAATAATTAAGAGGTCAAAAAAAGGTCTCTTGCATCGGAGGCAGACGCTTTAACCTCTGAGCCACCAGGGAAGCCCTGTTATATGTTGAATTTCATAAAATAAATATTAGATCAAAATATAATAAAATTTATTTCCTCCTTTTATCGATTGGACATGGAAGTAGAAAAACACTTTTATTCATTCACAAGTTGCATACAGATACAGGGTCATCTGTAAGCNTAGATCAAAATATAATAAAATTTATTTCCTCCTTTTATCGATTGGACATGGAAGTAGAGAAACACTTTTATTCATTCACAAGTTGCATACAGATACAGAGTCATCTGTAAGCTATTTATGCATCTTACTGTTGAGATGTTTATTGGTTTGCTGTAACATCACATGGGCTTCCTAGGTAGCACTAGTGGCAAAGAACCTGCCTGTCAATGAAGGAGATATAAGAGACTGGGGTTCAATCCCTGGGTTGGGAAGATCCCTTGGAGAAGGCCATGGGAACCCACTCTAGTATTCTTGCCTGGGTTATCCCATGGACAGAGGAGCCTGACAGGGTACAGTCCATGGGGTCACAAAGAATCACACATGACTGAAATGACTTAGCAAACATGCACTCATAACATCATATACCTTAAGCCTCTTAACTAGGACACACTACATATTGTACAAGGATTACAGTTACTCTTTGAATATACTGAGCATGTTGTATATGAGGAAGTATTGAATGAAAATACATAATAAATAAGTATTTATATCAAGTGAAGTGTGCAACACTGAATAGTTTTGAAGAGCTATATGTAAATAAAATTATTCCAAGGAATTACCTCTTAAAAATAAAATATCCTGTTTTTAAGATAGCAGATGATAAAATTATTGAGTGCAACCCTCAGACCTAGTTGGAAGAGCTTATTCAAAGGCAACAAAAGAGAAGCTGTTGGAAGATCTAGGAAATGTAATTGAAACTGTCAAAAAGACAAAATTGCAACACTGAAAAATTAGGAGAAGCTATCTGGGAATCTTAAAAAATGTAGTAAACATTTCTAATACACTAAACTACTAACCAACATATCATTAGTTGTGATCTGCAAAGAAAAATGAGCACACTGATCTTTGATATCGTATAAATAAATCTCTTCTTTCCATGCCTTTAAATGTTGCTAATTATAATGCTCTGAAAAATAACATTCACTGCTTTGTAAATGACCATTCTCTTTGATCATTCATAGCCTTCATTTCAATTAACTTCCAAATATTTTTATACCAACTACTTCACTACTTTATTTGCACAGGATGATGCAATCAATTATCAGAAAAATGCATAGAGATTTGCCTCATCCTACTATTTGTCTACTATTTTTTTGTAGTTTTTCATCAACTTCAGCTATATTTAGTGAAAGATTCATAAGAATATAGTTCATCTATTTTCATCATCAAAGTATCCAAACACAATATCCTAACATAGACTCAAACAGAATAAACAGTCAAACAATATTCTTCAATAAATAAACTCACAGGTATATAAATATGCCTTTAGTGCAGCCATTATCTTTTATTTTCGTTATTCCCAATCTTAACGTTATTATCAATTTGATCATCAGCACTAATGGGCTGCAGAAATATGGTTTGCACGCCTGCAGTTAAGAGTATCACCACTACATTGGTAGATATAAAAGGCTAAGACANAAACAGAATAAACAGTCAAACAATATTCTTCAATAAATAAACTCACAGGTATATAAATATGCCTTTAGTGCATATTTATCCTTTATTTTCGTTATTCCCAATCTTAACATTATTATCAATTTGATCATCAGCACTAATGGGCTACAGAAATATGGTTTGCACGCCTGCAGTTAAGAGTATCACCACTACATTGGTAGATATAAAAGGCTAAGACATATATCCGCAGAAATGTGAACTGAATAGCCCCTAGTTTCATATGCAAAATAATAAAACATTTGTATTTTTAGAAGTCAAAAAATGTGGGTATATATGTGATTGCATGTATGTGTGTGTGTGTGTGCATATACACAGCAATTGTGAATAATGCTGCTATATACATGGATTGCATACATCTCATTGAAATAAGAGATGTTTTTCATTTCTTTGTGGTAAGTATATATACACTCAGAAGTGAAATTGTTGGATAATATGGCATGTTAAATTTCATTTTTTTGGAACCTCCATATTGTTTTCCACAGTGATTGGATCAATTTGCATTCCCTCTAACAATGTATAGGGTTCTTTTTCACCAGCATCTGTTATCTCTTGTCTTCTTCCTGATAGCAATTCCTGGATTGCCATTTGCTTATACAACTCTTGCATAGAAGAATTTTTTTTTTGTAATTGTTATGTATGAAAGAAAAAATAAAAATGTAATTCCACATTTAGCTTTTGTTCTTCTCCATTCTGTCCTGCAATACATATGTGTAAATACCAGTGAGAAAGCATTTGCTCCTTCCAATTTTTTTTTCAGTTTTGACCCAGTTATTTTTCCTTGGTTCTGATGTTCTTATGCTGTTTTCAGTTCAATGAGGCTAACAAATTCAAAATGAAAACTCACTTTTGATCTATCTAGTTCTAGATATTTTAGTTCAGTTCAGTTCAGTCACTCAGTCCTGTCTGATTCTTTGCGACCCCATGAATCTCAGCATGNAAAGCATTTGCTCCTTCCAATTTTTTTTTTCAGTTTTGACCCAGTTATTTTTCCTTGGTTCTGATGTTCTTATGCTGTTTTCAGCTCAATGAGGCTAACAAATTCAAAATGCAAACTCACTTTTGATCTATCTAGTTCTAGATATTTTAGTTCAGTTCAGTTCAGTCACTCAGTTGTGTCTGATTCTCTGCGACCCCATGAGTCTCAGCATGCCAGGCCTCCCTGTCCATCACCAACGCCCGGAGTTCACTCAGACTCACATCCATCAAGTCCATGATGCCATCCAGCCATCTCATCCTCAGTTTCTCCCTTCTCCTCCTGCCCCCCATCCCTCCCAGCATCAAAGTCTTTTCCAATGAGCCAACGCTTCACATGACTAGACGGACCTGAGTCGGCCAAGTAATGTCTCTGCTTTTCAATATACTATCTAGGGTGGTCATAACTTTTCTTCCAAGGAGTAAGTGTCTTTTAATTTTATGGTTGTAGTCACCATCTGCAGTGATTTTGGAGCCCCCAAAAATAAAGTCTGACACTGTTTTCACTGTTTCTCCATTTCCCACGGAGTGATGGTACTGGATGCCATGATCTTCGTTTTCTGAATGTTGAGCTTTAAGCCAACTTTTTCACTCTCCTCTTTTACTTTCATCAAGAGGCTTTTTAGCCCCTCTTCACTTTTTGCCATAAGGGTGGTATCATCTGCCTATCTGAAGTTATCGATATTTCTCCTGGCAATCTTGATTCCAGCTTGTGTTTCTTCCAGTCCAGCGTTTCTCAGGGTGTACTCTGCGTCGGTTAAATAAGCAGGGTGACAGTATACAGCCTTGACATACTCTTTTTCCTATTTGGAACCAGTCTATTGTTCCATGTCCAGTTCTAACTGTTGCTTCCTGACCTGCACACAGATTTCTCAAAAGGCAGGTCAGGTGGTCTGGTATTCCCATATTTCGAAACTATCAGATGGTGTTTTGTCCGACAGTGTTTTGAATTTTCAAAATTATTATAGAACTTCTATCTAAAAATATTTTTCTGTGATCAACAATCTATTGTTTGATTACTTTACTCAAAAGACAAAATAAATGTATTTTTGGTGTTCCAATATTTTGGGAAGCTAATCCCAGGTCATAATGATAAAAAATAACAATAAATGTATGTTTGGAGAAATATGTGAATGGTTCAGCTTCAGTTGTATATAGATGAATAGCATAAACTGACACACTGACAATATTGATAGACTTCTACACTTCCATACATATACGTATATATATATGTCTAGATATATATTTAATTTAAAAATCTGCGTTATGTTGTTCCTACTCTAAGGAAGTATATTAAGTAACCGTAAATGATATATTCCATAATGCTGATTTAGCTTCTTTCCTATATAATTTGACAAATACCTATAATTTAAAAACAGAAATAAAATACTACAATGATGAAAATTATCAACTCTATTAAGAGTAATTACATCAAAAATTTAACATTTTGTGGGTTATTTATATGTACCACTGAGTCAAATCAAATTATCATGGTTTATCATAAAAAGCCTGCTAGCTATTACTTTTGCTAATTTGTATATGAGATATCATAATTTAATAAAGGATTAAGTTATCCGTTGCTTCCCAGGTGGCGCAGATGGTAAAGAATCCGCCTGCAATGCAGGAGACCCGGGTTTGTTTCCTGGAGAAGGGAATGGCTACACACCCTAGACTGCTTGACTGGAGAATTCAATGGACACGGGAGCCTGGCAGGCTCTAGTCATAAGGTCTCAAAGAGTCAGACACAATTGAAGCGACTTAGCAGGTATACAATCTGTCGACAGTCTCAGGGCTTGTAAAACATGGAGTTGGAATTTGAATTCATTTCTGTCAGATCCCAGAGCCATATTCTTTCCTGCTAATCATGCTATTATCTTAATTATGCAGTGTTTTGATTCTCAGTCGTTTCCTTCATGTTTCCATGTAGTCAATACATTAAACAATTCATCAGTTTCGTAAAATAAGTACTGGCAGAGAATAAAAGAGTCAATATATCTTACTAAAAATATTCTCTGTTCAAATCTTGCCTTTTTACCTTTCCTAAGAACTATGCATTTTGAAAGGACTATTTATTAGTGTAAATTGTTTGTGAAAGTGTTTGAAAATGTTTTAAAATTTCCTTGTTTAAAGTGTAAAAAAAGATACATTGCCACCTTCTATAACCCTGTCAACAACTCATTTTTCACTATCATTTATTACAAAGAGGGTACTTAATGTTAGATTCATTATATAGAAATAAATACATCAATCCAAATTTGATATTTTAACTCAAAAGCCAAATCCTGGTTCAAATAAATATAACAAAATATTATTAGTAATTTGGGATATATTATATGGATCCATATTTTAGGTATGAATCAGAATGTAAAACACTGATTAAATATGAAAACATTAATTTCTCAAATCATGCTTATGTCATGAATGCTTCTATCAAAATTGTAAATAGTTTAAAATGTTTAAACAAAGTAAAAATTAAGAGAAGCTTGTGTGATATCTTTCAGTATACTGACATGTAAGAAGAATATGGGCATGAATTCTCTCAATGAGATTTATAACTTTAAAAAAACACTTTGCATTTATTTTAGTTTTTGATTCATCTAAATGAAATGTGAACAAACTTAAACTCACATTAGCATTTAACTATTTTTGCAACATTAAAATATTATAGGGAGACAGGTTTATGAACCTTTTGATGTCTATTTAAATCATGCTTTGGTTTAGATTTCTACATAGAAGGAAAATATTTCCATACATGTACAAATGTACCAGATTAATTTATCTTCATCTCCATCTGTGTGAGTGTGTATTAAAAAAAAAAAAAAAACTGTTGTTGTTAAAGAGTTTCACTTCTAGAGGTGAAGGTAAAACAAGCATTTCCCAGATTGCCACAGAGAGTTATTACAGTAGTTAATTTGTTTTTATTGACTTCAAGCTTTTCCTACTGAGAAATTTCCTGGCTGTTGTTCTTAAAACTGTAGTAAATGTTTTCCTCTTTGCTCATTCCTCTGAAGTTAAAATATGACTTTTCAAACTCCTTGAGGTTTATCAGTTTATTACATTTCTCAAAAACACAGAGTATGTTTCATTCAGTTCAGTTCAGTCCCCCAATCGTGTCAGACTCTTTGCCACCCCATGAACCACAGCAAGCCAGGCCTCCCTGTCCATCACCATCTCCCAGAGTTCACTCAGACTCACGTCCATCGAGTCAGTGATTCCATCCAGCCATCTCATCCTCGGTCGTTCACTTCTCCTCCTGCCCTCAATCCCTCCCAGCATCAGAGTCTTTTCCAATGAGTCAACTCTTCTCAGTGAGGTGGCCAAAGTACTGGAGTTTCAACTTTAGCATCATTCCTTCCAAAGAAATCCCAGGGCTGATCTCCTTCAGAATGGACTGGTTGGATCTCCTTTCAGTCCAAGGGACTCTCAAGAGTCTTCTCCAACACCACAGTCCAAAAGCATCAATTCTTTGGTGCTCAGCCTTCTTCACAGTCTAATTCTCACATCGATACATGACCACTGGAAAAACCATAGCCTTGACTAGACAGACCTTAGTCGGCAAAGTAATGTCTCTGCTTTTGAATATGCTATCTAGGTTGGTCATAACTTTTCTTCCAAGGAGTAAGCGTCTTTTAATTTCATGGCTGCAGTCACCATCTGCAGTGATTTTGGAGCCCCCCAAAATAAAGTCTGACACTGTTTCCACTGTTTCCCCATCTATTTCCCATGAAGTGATGGGACCGGATGCCATGATCTTCGTTTTCTGAATGTTGAGCTTTAAGCCAACTTTTTCACTCTCCTCTTTCACTTTCATCAAGAGGCTTTTTAGTTCCTCTTCACTTTCTGCCATAAGGGTGGTGTTAAACTCTGAATACATTTTTTGTTAATTCCCTTGGCCTAAACCCATCTAGGATATTACATATACAACATATACATACACAGGTATATATTTTAAAGTAAATTCAATAATTGTTCATTCAATTTTGTTTGCTTCTTTATGAAATATAAAAGACTCTAGATATAAGAATTTAAAGCCATCATTGCTTTATTTTTGATACCTGATAGCNTTAATTCCCTTGGCCTAAACCCATCTAGGATATTACATATACAACATATACATACACAGGTATATATTTTAAAGTAAATTCAATAATTGTTCATTCAATTTTGTTTGCTTCTTTATGAAATATAAAAGACTCTAGATATAAGAATTTAAAGCCATCATTGCTTTATTTTTGATACCTGGTAGCAGATTGCTGGTTATGGCACTGAGAACTACAGTAAATACAGGTGAAAGAAATTGTAACAAAATTAACAGTGGGGGAAAAAAATAAAGGCAATTAGCCATGTCTTAGTTTAGGTAGATAGCCTTCAGCGAAAATAATTTTGCAAAATTCTTACTAGCAAACATTTGAAAATCAATTTTTTCTTTTTTTCTCACATATTTATTTATTTATTTTATTATTATTATTATTATTATTATTTTTTTACTTTATAATACCGTATTGATTTTGCCATACATTGACATGAATCCACCACAAGTGTACTTGAGTTCCCAACCCTGAAACCCTCTCCCACCACCTTCCCCATATCATCTCTCCGGGTCATCCCAGTGCACCAGCCCCAAGCATCCTATATCCTGTATCAAACCTAGACTAGGGATTCATTTCTTACATAATAGTATACATGTTTCAGTGCCATTCTCCCAAATTATCCCACCCTCCCCCTCTCCCACAGAGTCCAAAATTCTGTTCTTTACATCTGTGTCTCTTTTGTTGTCTTGCATACAGGGTTATCATTACCATCTTTCTAAATCCCATATATATGTGTTAGTGTACTGTATTGGTGTTTTTCCTTCTGGCTTACTTCACTCTGTATAATTGGCTCCAGTTTCATCCACCTCATTAAAACTGATTCAAATGTATTATTTTTAATGACTGAGGAATACTCCATTTTGTATATTTACCACAGCTTTCTTATCCATTTGTCTGCTGATGAACATCCAGGTTGCTTCCATGTCCTGGATATTATAAAAAGTGCTGCGATGAACATTGGGGTACACGTGTCTCTTTCAATTCGGGTTTCCTCGGTGTGTATGCCCAACAGTGGGATTGCTGGGTCATAAGGCAGTTCTAGTTGCAGTTTTTTAAGGATGTTTTATTTTATTGGCAAACCATCACAAAACCAAGTAGGAGAGCAGAGCACTACTTAGGTTATAGTGTTGTCTCTTCCCAGTAGTTTGCATTTTGGAATAGATTGTATAAGATATATGATTACAGAAAGCAGATTTTAACAGAATGTCACCCATCACTAAAAAATCACTGTAGTTCATCTCTTTTAATTTTGGTAGTAGCAATGTTAAAATTAATAGGAGAGGCTTGTGCTTTTGTGAATATAGAGTAAATGTAATTTTCCCTATTTTGAAGGAATAAGTACAACAAAACAAAACTGAAAATGTTCTAACAAGGAGTCAGGGCTCTGGACTGCCTGAGGGCTCTGGCTCAGGGCTCTGATATAGGGCTCTGCAGACACAAGGAATGACTTAGTGGTGAGTTCCCTGGTTATCTTTTTGCTTTATATTTATCTTAGACTAGCAGCTGAAGAATCCAGCAATCTGAAAATAGAAATGGAGGCAGACAAAAATATGCCTTCCCAAAGCCTACTCTGCTTATGAATCAGGGAAGGTGAAACTTACCATGAAAGAAAATATTTATAAAATAACACTCCTTCTCTAATACTGATAAATTGCATAATTTTGGAATGAATTTTAAAATCCTATTTACAGTTGTTAACTACCTAATTACAAGTAATATTTCCCTATACAACCACATAATTATTTTAGCTAGATTGACCATTTTACCTAGTAACAAGATATTAATTTTTCAAAAGCAGTATAAATTATAATAAATAACTTCTTGAGTGACTTCATTTTAATGTTTCTGTTTGGCTGACAGGTTTCTCTGCTGCTGACAGTTCATTTCTACAGGATCAACACCTTGTAGAAAAAAATATATATATTATTCTGTTTGCACTATCAGGTGCATAAGGAAGATGTCAAATGCAATGAACACCCTTCTACCCTTAATGTGCTTTTAAAATTTTGAATGTTAAGTCAAATAAATATTCCTTTTTACTGCCAACAGTATCTCTCAATTGTACACTTAGGTTATGAACTCTGTATAAATATTATGGAAGTAGATTATTTGGAAAGTATTTCAGTTGGTCCATAGTCCTTTTGGGTAACTGATTTAGCAATATATACTATACATGATATATAAAAATGATATATCAAAAATGCAAGCCTAAATTTATTTTTGTTTATTCATTTTTAACATTTCTGGAATTTATGCAAAGCTCAGTAATTGAGGAGAATTAACAAAAACTGCTAAACACAACCAAATGATTGTTGGATGACTTTTCTGTTGGATGACTAATCTGCTCTTGTTATGAATTTTAAAAGTTTTCCAAAATATTTAAGGTAGAAAAAAGGCCTCATCCCAACACTAATATCCAATAGTTAACATTCTGTCATACTTGTTGGTTTATCCTTCGCTCTTGTTCCTTCTTTCTTCCTTCTCTTTTGTTTTGATTACAGATGGCTACATAATCTTCCTAATTTCTTAGCAAGCATTTTCCAATCTAATTTTGCAACTTCTTCCATCAAGAGGTGGAACACGTTTCTTTACACCTTGAATCTGAGCTGGACCGGTGCTTTGCTTTGCATCATAATACATTTAGGAAATATAACTGAAGAAGAGTCTTTAAGAGAGTTTGCATAATTGATATCTGTTTTCTTTTGCTATGTTTGGAACCCTGAGAAAGCTTGTGAGCAAAACTGAGCTAGAATCATGGAAGTAAAAATCTAAGTGCAGGAAAATCAGGGGCCAAAAAAAAAAACCTATCAACTTCTAGAACAATTGAAACCACTCTATATTCCAGAAATAAGCACAAACAAAAACATATAATAAGAAGGCCCAGTAAACATAAGTTTAGTTAGCTCCGTCAGGAACAGCAGAGCTTATCTACAAAATTGTAAACAAAATCAACAAGCTGCCATTTTAAGCTATCAAAATATTCTTCTTCTTTCTTTTCTTCCTTATGTCTTTTCTTCCGTATGAAAAGTGAAGTGAAGCCGCTCAGTTGTCTGACTTTTTGTGACCCCATGGACTGTAGCCTACCAGGCTCCTCTGTCCATGGGATTTTCCAGGCAATAGTACTGGAGTGGATTGCCATTTCTTTCTCCAGGGGATCTTCCCGATGCAGGGATCAAACCTGGGTCTCCCGCATTGTAGACAGATGCTTTACTGTCTGAGCCACCAGAAGGCCTGCATTTCTTCCTCAAATTGTTTTTTTCTTTTCTTAGTCATTTGATTTTTTTTATATTGTAAAATATTATTTTAAAAGCTCCTAAAACCATGTCTTTCTCAACAGTGCTTCTGTACATAGCTTAATAAATAAGGGCATTTTGAATTGTTAAGGCATTTTGTTAATACTATTTAAGGAGATCACAATAACATTATCTCATTAAATAGTATTAGCAAAAATGCCTTAATGATTAATATTTAATTGTTAATATTTATTATTAAGTTCAGTTCAGTCATTCAGTCATATCCGACTCTTTGCGACCCCATGAATCGCAGCACGCCAGGCCTCTCTGTCCATCACCATCTCCCAGAGTTCACTCAGACTTGTGTCCATTGAGTCAGTGATGCTATCCAGCCATCTCATCCTCAGTCGTCCCCTTCTCTTCCTACCCCCAGGCCCTCCCAGCATCAGAGTTTTTCCAATGAGTCAACTCTTCGCATAAAGTGGCCAAAGTACTGGAGTTTCAGCTTTAGCATCATTCTTTTCAAATAAATCCCAGAGTTGATCTCCTTCAGAATGGACTGGTTGGATTTCCTTTCAGTCCAAGGGACTCTCAAGAGTCTTCTCCAACACCACAGTTCAAAAGCATCAATTCTTTGGCACTCAGCCTTCTTCACAGTCCAACTCTCACATCCATACGTGACTACTGGAAAAACCATACCCTTGACTAAACAAATCTTAGTCAGCAAAGTGATGTCTCTGTTTTTGAATATACTATTTAGGTTGGTCATAACTTTTCTTCCAAGAAATAAGCGTCTTCTAATTTCATGGCTATAGTAACCATCTGCAGTGATTTTGGAGCTCCTAAAAATAAAGTCTGATACTGTCTCCACTGTTTCCCCATCTATTTCCCATGAAGTGATGGGACCGGATGCCATGATCTTCATTTTCTGAATCTTGAGCTTTAAGCCAACTTTTTCACTCTCCTCTTTCATTTTCATCAAGAGGCTTCTTAGTTCCTCTTCACTTCCTGCAATAAGGGTGGTGTCATCTGCATATCTGAGGTTATTGATATTTCTCCTGGCAATCTTGATTCCAGCTTGTGTGGCTTCCAGTTCAGTGTTTCTCATGGTTTACTCTGCATAGAAGTTAAATAAGCAGGGTGACAATATACAGCCTTGATG
>SJYW01007829.1:26005-49734 GCA_006410735.1 Raphicerus campestris
GTTTGAGCATTCTTTGGCATTGCCTTTCTTTGGAACTGGAATGAAAACTGACCTTTTCCAGTCCTGTGGCCACTGCTGAGTTTTCCAAATTTGCTGGCATATTAAGTGTAGCACTTTCACAGCATCATCTTCCAGGATTTGAAACAGCTCCACTGGAATTCCATCACCTCCACTAGCTTTGTTTGTAGTGATGCTTTCTAAGGCCCACTTGACTTCACATTCCAAGATGTCTGGCTCTAGATGAGTGATCACAACATCATGATTATCTGGGTCATGAAGATCTCTTTTGTACAGTTTTGTGTATTCTTGCCACCTCTTCTTAATATCTTCTGCTTCTGTTAGGTCTATACCATTTCTGTCCTTTATCAAGCCCATCTTTGCATGAAATGTTCCCTTGGTATCTCTAATTTTCTTGAAGAGCTCTCTAGTCTTTCCCATTCTGTTCTTTTCCTCTATTTCTTTGCATTGATAGCTGAAGAAGGCTTTCTTATCTCTTCTTGGTATTCTTTGGAACTCTGCCTTCAGATGCTTATATCTCCTTTTCTCCTTTGCTTTTTGCCTCTCTTCTTTTCACAGCTATTTGTAAGTCCTCCTCAGACAGCCATTTTGCTTTTTTGCATTTCTTTTCCATGGAGATGGTCTTGATCCCTGTCTCTTGTACAATGTCACGAATCTCATTCCGTAGTTTATCAGGCACTCTATCAGATCTAGGCCCTTAAATCTATTATTAAAGTTAATAGTTACTATATAAAGTTCTTCAGTTATCTCAAAATAAATTATATTGCTTTTATTTTATGAATAAATTATGAGATAGTGTTTTAAACTATATGTAGTGAAAGTCACTCGGTCATGTCTGACTCTTTGCAAGTCCATGGATTATACAGTCCTTGGAATTATCTAGACCAGAATACTGGAGTGAGTACCCTTGTCCTTCTCCAGGGGATCTTCTCAAACCAAGAACTGTACTTAGCTCTCCAACACTGCAGGTGGATTCTTTACCAACTGAACTATCAGGGACTCTCCAAACTATATATATAGATATATATATGGGTGAATAGTAGTGCTGCACTCAATTGTGTCTGATCTTTGCGACCCCATAAACTGTAGTCCACCAGGCTCCTCTGTCCTTGGCATTTCCTATCGATAATACTGAAGTGAGTTGCCGTTTCCTTCTCCAGGGAATCATTCTGACTAGGGATTAAAACAATGTTTCCTCAGTCTCTTACACTACAGATTCTTAACTGCTGAGCCATTTTAATTTATGTATGTATATATGCACATACCTACATATTAGGCTTTGTAGCTAGGTCAGAACACCAATGCTTCTCCCATACTGTTCACCTTTGAAATCTTTGTTCATTTCCTACCTGCCAGTAGTTGTTCTATTATTCCTTTTAGAGTCTGTTGCTATTCATGTGCAGTTAAGAATTCAGGCAAGCTGAAGGAACCCCTAAGAAGATTACTGGGACTCTTTTTGTGCCATTCTGTCATGTCTCTGCCTTGCCCAGAAACTCTAGCTTTCTTAGCAAGTCAGTTTGTCTCCATGTGGGCTCCATTTACTTACATATCAGTTTTGAAACTTCTCCTTGGAAGGATGAACCATTGAATCTGTCTGTGCTCACAAATGATATTATAGGCTTTCTTCAAAGTCTTTTGTTCTGTGTCTTACTACTAAATATCTAGGTCAAAACCATACATTGTTTACTGTGTTTATAAGGAAACAATATTTCTTCACTTGTAATTGCTGTCTCAGCCAGGGAGTTTCATTTATGCCAGATTAGGCTTTTTGTGTTGGAGAAGGAAATGGCAACCCATTCCAGCATTCTTGCCTAGAGAATCCCAGGGATGAGGGAGCCTGGTGGGCTGCCATCTATGGGGTCACACAGAGTTGGCCACGACTGAAGCAACTTAGCAGCAGCAGCAGGCTATTTGTGTAGTCATATCTGGCCAAGGCCTACAATTCATTTTGCATGCATATATATATATTTTTATATACAGAATTTTCATTTATAAAAAAAGATTTGTTTTAATTGTGTTAGATTAATGGTGGCCTCATTAGTTGACAATGGATTAGTTTAGAGTCAGGGTGAATTATAATCTTCAAAGTACATATATAAAAAATTTTTTTGCTATTGTATGAGAGCCAGAATCAATATAATCTACTGTAGAAAATTAATGCAAATGAATGAATTATTATTCTGGGATCNCCAGGCAAGAGTGCTGGAGTGGATTGCCATTTCCTTCTCCAGGGGATCTTCCCAACCCAGGAATCGAACCCAGGTTTCCTGCACTCCAGGCAGACGCTTTACTGTCTGAGCCACCAGGGAAGCCCCCAACTGGGACATAATTATTCCTCATGACAGTAATTAAGTGATGAGGACTTTCTCTTCACTTATTTTATAATTGGCTAGAAAGCTAAGTAAGACCTAAGAGGACCTTGTTTTACGATATGTAGCATATATTGTAGCTGGTTCCAGTGGATTCAGCAGCTCATAGATTCTTGGCATTACACAGTCAACAGTTGTTTATCTAGATATTTATTTATGCAATACAGATTGAATCAACCATAAACTTGGATTAGCCCTAAATTTATATTTCCTTGCCACGATCTTTTATGTTCTTTACTTGTGTTTCATTTTTAACAGATAATCAAGTCAGTGAATCTCTGCAGACAACTCATAAATGTTAATGAACATATCTGTTAAGAGTACACAAACACCTATCTTTCAATCTTTTTTTTCCAACTGTTGCTAGGTTGTTGCTATAAATAAGGAAATATTTTTACTGAAGACTCAACTAAATTTTTAAGGTTAAAAAAGGTTGCATTCATATTACAATGAAAGAAAATAGACAAAATAATCTTTCAAAGATAGAATAATAAAAGTAACACAGAACTGTGTTGGGAGAATGATTAAAATAAAAATGTGGAATAATGGGTTAGAATAATGACTTTAAAATGTGAATTATTTTGAATTCATTAGAGGGTAAGCAATGATACAAAAATATGTTGCTAAATAACAAAGTTCAGTTCAGTTACTCTGTCATGTCTGACTCTTTGCGACCTCATGAACCACAACACGCCAGGCCTCCCTGTCCATCACCAACTCCAAGAGTCCGCCCAAATCCATGTCCATTGAGTCAGTGATGCCATCCAACAATCTCATCTTCTGTCGTCCCCTTCTCCTCCTGTCCTCAATCTTTCCCAGCATCAGGGTCTTTTCCAATAAATCAGCTCTTTGAATTAGGTGGCCAAAATACTGTAGTTTCAGCTTCAACATCAGTCCTTCTAATGAACACCCAGGACTGATCATCAAAGAGGTGCTTGAAATTAAAAATTGGTCCCAAATGGCTAAGTTATTAAAACTAGTCATACAATTCATTTCTAAATAATAAAAATGAAAAAAATTAGGAAATAATGACAACTTTGCAAAAATTGTGTTGACAAAACACAGGAAGGGGACTAGAGTACTTGAATATGTGAACACACCCAAATCAGCAATTTGCACAGCCTGTTTCCAAGGGTACAGAGAACATAAGCTTCACTATGTTGCATGTCTTTCTACCAATCAAAGAATCAACAACAATAAAGATGTAAAAATAGTGTCTGAACATTTATATACATATATATTATAATAATAGATNACACACCCAAATCAGCAATTTGCACAGCCTGTTTCCAAGGGTACAGAGAACATAAGCTTCACTATGTTGCATGTCTTTCTACCAATCAAAGAATCAACAACAATAAAGATGTAAAAATAGTGTCTGAACATTTATATACATATATATTATATTAATAGATATGGCTTTAAACCATTTGTTCTCAATTAGTTTCTAATTTTTATTCAGTATATCTTTTAATATAATATTTTTTTTCCAGAAGCAAAAGTAAGAAATTTGTCACTTTTGTATTTTCCAGTTTTGTCAAAACTGCAATAATTAAAAGGAAAAATACTTTTTAATTAAAAGGATTGGATGCTAAAGAGAAATTGCCAAAAGTTCAAGATTGAAGGATTGAGTATTTGTTTTGTTTTGCTTTCTCCTCTACCAGAATAGCAAGGAACTACTTTCTAGTAGACAATACTTAGTCTGAAACCTAAAAAGGAAAAGGGTCCAATAATATGAAGTATTGAAGTAAGATCATTTCAGAAGAAGAAAACAGCATACCTACACCCCAGGTGTGAAAAGCTTTTTTGTTTAAAAATAAAAATTAAAAAAAAAAAGTCTTTTGGGCTGGATTTTAGTCCCTATAGGTGAGAGTAATAAGAAATGAGGTAGATAATTAGGGTTAGATCATGGATGGTCATAATAAGAAATTTGAATAGAAAAATGTGTATATAAATGTATAATTTATACATATAATCATCCTTAAAATAATTTCAGGTTATTTTTCCATTGAACAAAACTCAATGACTGAAGAAGTTATATTAACATGAGAAAATGTGTTTTATAAATTAGACAAAATGATGGAAATAGATCAAAAAAATAAAGCCCAATGGAAGGAATATATATGAATAACCTAAATCTCTAACAAGTAACATAAACAGACCTTCAGTGAGAAATTAGATCAGTTTTCCACAATAACTTTTGCCACAAATTCTAATGTACAATCCTCATTTTATATACACCACAATTAATCAATGGTTAATAGAAATGTGTGTGTGTGTGTTTTTTTTTTCTAATTTCTTTGGAACTTAATGTTTGTTTTTAAGATGGCATGATTTTTAAATTTTGTTGTGAGTATTTTGAAGAACTATAAACAAGGAGCTGAATTTGAGCCATCAATCAGCACTAGTAGATTTTATTTTACTCTGAATCAAAAATGTAAATATTTCAGTTGTTCCTATTTGGAGATAATATTTATTATTCCACTGTTTCCTTTAATATCAAGCAGGTTAGATCAGATATGGTTTAGCAAAAGCTGAAACTTTGCTCCAAGGATACTATTTACAAAAATGTTAACTCTGCAAATTTCACAGATACTCAACACACATTAGCCCACTCATGAAAAGCTATATATTTTTTTTAATTATGAAGACTATTTTCATATTTCACATATGCAAACATATTTTCATGTATGAAGACTATTTCAAATATACATTTACTCCTCCTATTCTGTCTCATTCCTACAACAAACAGTGTTAACAGTGTTTGGACAATGGAAGACATAATGATAAAAACCTAAACAAGGAGCTGGCAATCTAAGTTCTTATACCAATACATCTCCCTCTAACATTTGAGCATGAGAAAGTCATTGAGCATCAGAAACTTAATGGGTGAAACAAAGATCATCATGTCTTTTCATTTTGCTTAACTACCTCTATCTCTATTAATTTAGGTGAAGCAGCTACATATTGTTGTTTTGAAGGGGTGTCCATATGTAGGAGCATCTCTATAGAGGCTGCTTGTGCCTTTGGTTAGAAAGCTAGATTTGATGAGGATGCCAGTCACATATTTCCTCAGGGTTTATTGACCACTATCACCTAGGTAGGAGGTGAGGCTGGAGATGGAGCGACTGGGCTAGAGTTGAATGTATAGCTGGGCTTTCCCTTGATTCAGTGGCTATGATCACCCTATGTGGGGGGAGGGTTGGATCCCTAAGTTGTTGGGGCAGAAATCCTGAGGATCGGGTCTAAGCTCTTTAAATATGTGCTTTCCTCTCTCCCAGCACTGATACCGTTGCCCCACAGGGGTGCAATGCTGAAGCAAGTGGCAGGAGTCTCTTAGCTTATGATGGAACATGGGCCATAGTGATTCACTTTCAGACAGATATCTAAGTTGCCTCCTATGCATGCAGCAGCAGTTGTTGCCTTTGCTTTGCTCAGATACAGCTTTGAGTCTAAGTAATGTTTTATCTCTTTCAGCTGATCATTTTGTCTGGACTCTACCTCTCCAGCACTGCTGTGGATCCACACTGCAGGAAAGTCAGAATTCACAGGCTGACTTCTCTGATGTGTCTTGGGGCATTAGCTGTGCTGGACTAGCTTCCATCACAGTTCCAGGCTATGTCTGATGGGCAGAGGGAGTCCATCCCCAAAATGCCCTCCTTCCTTCCCCCAGTTGTTGCTCTAAAAGTGAGTCATCTCTGTGTCCTAGAGCTGACTTGGTCACAACCAGGTAATGCCTTTTCTATTTGAAAGCATGAGATTTTAAAATATATTCATAGAATTTTAAGAAACTCTATTCAATATTTACATTTCTTAAATTAAACATTTGTTCAGGTTTTAAGAGAGAAACCAAGGAGATAGGAAGAACCAGGAAAAAGAAAGTATAAGGCAGAGACAGACAGGAATGGTGGAGTGGGAAGGTGAGGGGAGGAAATTTCAGTATTATAAATCACTATTAAAATGGGAGACATAGCTCTGTAGAAGAGAGGGAATTATAAAAATACGCTTCTGCTCCTTGAGGGCTTTTGATTTTTTTTAATGGTTGACTGATGTGGAAGCTAAATGGTTAAAATGTATGTATGAAGGGCATAATTAGCAATTTTTCTATAGTTTTCTTCTTGTATTGATTTTAATTTCTGAATTCTCATTATGAGTGCATAGTGGGTCCAATTATACCAATGTTAAAATCCCAAGATTATTTCACAGCAGCTGGCACTGAAACCTGAGGTGAAGTGAAATCTATAAAAATTAAAGATAGAAGTGTCTGAGCTAGATGTGGAGAAACATCTCAGTTTGGTTATACAGAGTCCAAGCTTATAAGCCCTTTGAATAAACCATGTAGGTAAGAACTTGGAGAAAACTAGAGGTTTCAGACTTACCATTGCCTAGTCCATCTAGAAGTTCTTATTTATGCTATGATGTAGTCTGTGAAATCATGAACCATCTGACAAGAATAAGAAAGATAAAGAAAAACTTAATTGCTCCAGAAATCAAAAATGTCTTTCATCAATGAAGATAGAAGCAGAAATTTTAAGACTGAAATCTAGTTTGACATGTATCACTACATTTAACTACTACATGGATATAATCATCTAGAGAAAATAGTTTCATTTTAAGTAATTTTAGTAGAGAAATAATATTTAATATTTTTACAAAGTGTAAATCAAGAAATACTGAAAGCAAACATGAATACATATTATATACAAAATATACTGCTATATACTGAATTAACAGTGCTTGATACCAAGACTCTCTTATGGTTTTTTTAAATTGTTTATTTACTATTTACTTTTGGCTCTGCTAGGTCTTTGTTGATGAGCAGGATTTTCTTTAGTTGGGGCAAGTAGGGGCTATTCTCTAGTTGTGGTGCCCAGACTTATTGTAGTGGCTTCTCTTGTTGCAGAGCACGGGTTCTGGAGCGTGTGGGCTCAGTAGTTGTGATTTCCCAGTCTCTAGGGCACAGCCTCAATAGTTATGGTACATGGGTTTAGTTGTTCTGCAGCATGTGGGTTCTTCCCAGACCAGGGATCGAACCCACGTCTCCCGCATTGGCAGTCATATTCTTTATCTCTAAGCCACCAGGGAAGTCCCCTCCTATGATTTTTCAAAGCAATGTTTCATTTAATCTCACACAGCCTTATATAATCTTATCTCCATCACACAAATATATAAACTAAGCTGTAATGCTATTTAGAAGTGTTGTACCTTTATAAAAATTATAATAGACTGAATACACTTTAATCAGTCAAATATTTGGGGGTATTTAGGAGAGTATTCTGCAGGATTTGGAAGGGATTCTAAATCTGTTTGTAAATACTAGAAAGTCAGCAAACAAACAGTAGTTGTTGTTTTTTAAGAGCAGGTATTATATCACTCTATATGTTTATCATCTATATGATATGCTTGACTTTGCAAAATATTTGTGTATATTAGATACACAGTAATTCATAAAACGATAATACAGAAAAATTAGGAAAACTTTTTGATAAAATAATACCACCTTATTTATTTCAGCTCTAAGGATTTTGGTCTTTAATTAAGAAAGTTAAGTCAAGTGTCTGCTTCTAAAGGAGTAGTATTTCTACCACCCTGCTTTCTTTCACCTGTGATCTCCCTCTTTTGCCCCAGGTGTTAAGGGAGGAAACAGTTTCTTTTCTACCTAAGCAGATAGATCAGACTACCTCAAGAAATTCATATATTGAATAAGTGGATGATGAAGGATCACTCCCTGCTTTTGATCAGTAAATTTTAAACAGATTTGAAGGGTAAAGTATGAGTACATAGTGCATGCTTTATGCCTAATATATATTATCACTCAGTCTTCAATGCTAATTCTAATAATAGCTATCTACATTTTACAATTAAGGAAATTGAGGCTCAGGGAAATAATATTATTGTCTAAAATAATCAAGCCACTGAATAGTAGAGTCAGTTCTTGAATGTAAGTCTCTCTGACTCCAAAATTATAGTATAATTATTGATATTATACTGTGGAAACATTTAGCAAGGTGTTCATTGAAATAAAGTCTAAAAATGGAATTAATTGCAAAAACAATTTCTGTTGTCCCTAGTGATAATCATTTGGCTTCCAATACTTTTTTTACAGTTGATTTTTTAAAAACTTTACTAGAATTCCATCACTAGAAAATATTTGAATATAATAAGCTGGAAATTACTACTTGCAATGACATAAGATATTAATATTTATAGATTTTCTCCCTACAACTCACCACCAGTGCTGCTTAATGAACAATAGAGAAATTGGATGAGTGCATCCAAGATTCAAATGATATCCATTTTTCTGCAGTGGGATCTCTAAGGAACTCCAAGTCACTGNTAATGTTTTATCTCTTTCAGCTGATCATTTTGTCTGGACTCTACCTCTCCAGCACTGCTGTGGATCCACACTGCAGGAAAGTCAGAATTCACAGGCTGACTTCTCTGATGTGTCTTGGGGCATTAGCTGTGCTGGACTAGCTTCCATCACAGTTCCAGGCTATGTCTGATGGGCAGAGGGAGTCCATCCCCAAAATGCCCTCCTTCCTTCCCCCAGTTGTTGCTCTAAAAGTGAGTCATCTCTGTGTCCTAGAGCTGACTTGGTCACAACCAGGTAATGCCTTTTCTATTTGAAAGCATGAGATTTTAAAATATATTCATAGAATTTTAAGAAACTCTATTCAATATTTACATTTCTTAAATTAAACATTTGTTCAGGTTTTAAGAGAGAAACCAAGGAGATAGGAAGAACCAGGAAAAAGAAAGTATAAGGCAGAGACAGACAGGAATGGTGGAGTGGGAAGGTGAGGGGAGGAAATTTCAGTATTATAAATCACTATTAAAATGGGAGACATAGCTCTGTAGAAGAGAGGGAATTATAAAAATACGCTTCTGCTCCTTGAGGGCTTTTGATTTTTTTTAATGGTTGACTGATGTGGAAGCTAAATGGTTAAAATGTATGTATGAAGGGCATAATTAGCAATTTTTCTATAGTTTTCTTCTTGTATTGATTTTAATTTCTGAATTCTCATTATGAGTGCATAGTGGGTCCAATTATACCAATGTTAAAATCCCAAGATTATTTCACAGCAGCTGGCACTGAAACCTGAGGTGAAGTGAAATCTATAAAAATTAAAGATAGAAGTGTCTGAGCTAGATGTGGAGAAACATCTCAGTTTGGTTATACAGAGTCCAAGCTTATAAGCCCTTTGAATAAACCATGTAGGTAAGAACTTGGAGAAAACTAGAGGTTTCAGACTTACCATTGCCTAGTCCATCTAGAAGTTCTTATTTATGCTATGATGTAGTCTGTGAAATCATGAACCATCTGACAAGAATAAGAAAGATAAAGAAAAACTTAATTGCTCCAGAAATCAAAAATGTCTTTCATCAATGAAGATAGAAGCAGAAATTTTAAGACTGAAATCTAGTTTGACATGTATCACTACATTTAACTACTACATGGATATAATCATCTAGAGAAAATAGTTTCATTTTAAGTAATTTTAGTAGAGAAATAATATTTAATATTTTTACAAAGTGTAAATCAAGAAATACTGAAAGCAAACATGAATACATATTATATACAAAATATACTGCTATATACTGAATTAACAGTGCTTGATACCAAGACTCTCTTATGGTTTTTTAAAATTGTTTATTTACTATTTACTTTTGGCTCTGCTAGGTCTTTGTTGATGAGCAGGATTTTCTTTAGTTGGGGCAAGTAGGGGCTATTCTCTAGTTGTGGTGCCCAGACTTATTGTAGTGGCTTCTCTTGTTGCAGAGCACGGGTTCTGGAGCGTGTGGGCTCAGTAGTTGTGATTTCCCAGTCTCTAGGGCACAGCCTCAATAGTTATGGTACATGGGTTTAGTTGTTCTGCAGCATGTGGGTTCTTCCCAGACCAGGGATCGAACCCACGTCTCCCGCATTGGCAGTCATATTCTTTATCTCTAAGCCACCAGGGAAGTCCCCTCCTATGATTTTTCAAAGCAATGTTTCATTTAATCTCACACAGCCTTATATAATCTTATCTCCATCACACAAATATATAAACTAAGCTGTAATGCTATTTAGAAGTGTTGTACCTTTATAAAAATTATAATAGACTGAATACACTTTAATCAGTCAAATATTTGGGGGTATTTAGGAGAGTATTCTGCAGGATTTGGAAGGGATTCTAAATCTGTTTGTAAATACTAGAAAGTCAGCAAACAAACAGTAGTTGTTGTTATTTAAGAGCAGGTATTATATCACTCTATATGTTTATCATCTATATGATATGCTTGACTTTGCAAAATATTTGTGTATATTAGATACACAGTAATTCATAAAACGATAATACAGAAAAATTAGGAAAACTTTTTGATAAAATAATACCACCTTATTTATTTCAGCTCTAAGGATTTTGGTCTTTAATTAAGAAAGTTAAGTCAAGTGTCTGCTTCTAAAGGAGTAGTATTTCTACCACCCTGCTTTCTTTCACCTGTGATCTCCCTCTTTTGCCCCAGGTGTTAAGGGAGGAAACAGTTTCTTTTCTACCTAAGCAGATAGATCAGACTACCTCAAGAAATTCATATATTGAATAAGTGGATGATGAAGGATCACTCCCTGCTTTTGATCAGTAAATTTTAAACAGATTTGAAGGGTAAAGTATGAGCACATAGTGCATGCTTTATGCCTAATATATATTGTCACTCAGTCTTCAATGCTAATTCTAATAATAGCTATCTACATTTTACAATTAAGGAAATTGAGGCTCAGGGAAATAATATTATTGTCTAAAATAATCAAGCCACTGAATAGTAGAGTCAGTTCTTGAATGTAAGTCTCTCTGACTCCAAAATTATAGTATAATTATTGATATTATACTGTGGAAACATTTAGCAAGGTGTTCATTGAAATAAAGTCTAAAAATGGAATTAATTGCAAAAACAATTTCTGTTGTCCCTAGTGATAATCATTTGGCTTCCATACTTTTTTTACAGTTGATTTTTTAAAAACTTTACTAGAATTCCATCACTAGAAAATATTTGAGTATAATAAGCTGGAAATTACTATTTGCAATGACATAAGATATTAATATTTATAGATTTTCTCCCCACAACTCACCACCAGTGCTGCTTAATGAACAATAGAGAAATT
Organism: Raphicerus campestris; assembly: GCA_006410735.1. NCBI lineage: Eukaryota > Metazoa > Chordata > Mammalia > Artiodactyla > Bovidae > Raphicerus > Raphicerus campestris. The sequence continues at coordinate 37,535 of SJYW01007829.1, forward strand.
GGATGAGTACATCCAAGATTCAAATGATATCCATTTTTCTGCACTGGGATCTCTAAGGAACTCCAAGTCACTGTAAGTATATATCATTACTGGATATCAGGCAAAGAAGTTCCAAATTAGCACAGCCAATGCATCACGAATGTGCCTTCAGGTCACCTTCTTCTGCCACGGTAGCAGTATGAATCAGGATGATACTGCCACAGCAGGGAAATACTTGGAAAAAAAAATGTGGTTTTTTTTTGTTTGTTTGTTTGTTTGTTTTTTACCTCAAAATTAGTGTTCTTTGCTATGGTACATAGAGTCTTGCTAATAAAGTAGCTTCCAGGCTCTCACTCTCTCTGTCTCCTTTGTCTTGTTTTTTACTCCAATAATTCATATGACATATAAATATTATATATCTTTCTATGTAATGAAGTGCCAAGGGCATTCATAATTTATTCTCTTGAATGTAAGTGACAGCAATACTAGCTGTTTCAGAAGCCTGGACCTAGGGTTAGCATTGGAAATCTCCAGTAATTATCTTTGATGTTTGAGACAATATAAATTGGGACCTCAGTGACTCAGAATGGTTGAAAATTTAAGTTGAATATATATATATAACCAGAATGAGTAACCATCCCTGATTTTTCTGAAAATGAAGGGATTTCCTGAGACTTATGACTTTCAGTCTGAAAACTAGGACTCTCCTGGGCAAATCTGAATGGTTTGTTATGTTGCTACTGGTTAGAAAGCATTAACACAATCTTTGATTTTGGGGGCCAAATAAGATGGTAAATATACTATTTTGTGTGTTTTTAGTATTTACAAATATTAATTGTTTTGTGTTGGTTTATTGGTTCTGTAGGAGAAGAAGTATCTCCCTAGCTTCTGGGAGGCCAGTTGGATTTCTAAACATAGATACTTGCTGTAATTAGCATTCACACATACTTTCAAAGTCTCCCAACTTGTGTGGGGCTATGATTCTCCTGGGCAGTTTTACAGTTGTGACAGAAATATGGAGTTCAGTAGATTTAACTTCTTACAGCATCCTTCCCCATCTCTTGTAAACTCTTTAGGAAACTTACTGAATCTACTTTTCATGTGATGTTAATAATAAACAATAATATTGGCTCTGCTGAACTTGTATGCTGAACTTTGGTATGTTATTCATTTCTACAGATTTATTCAAAAATAGTTAATTCATCTGGTTTGCCACTAATACAAATTTAAATGTGATTTATACCTCTCTCAACCAAAATGACAATGAAACAATACAAAACAAGCAGAGTATAAAAAGACAAACTAAACCAATGTCAACCAACCAACCAAAGAAACACAGCTTTCTGACATTGCCCATAAAAATTTCTCCATAAATGCCCTCTCGTACTCATTTCACAGTCCATATTCTTGAAAGATCTATCACTATTACTTTGCAAGTAAGTCTTCTAAGCATAAATGAAGCTTTTTTTTTTTTTTTTTTAACCTTTACTTGTTATAATCTTTCACTAAGGCTTGGGCTCCAAAATCACTGCAGATGGTGACTGCAGCCATGAAATTAAGACACACTTACTTCTTGGAAGGAAAGTTATGGCCAAACTAGATAGCATATTAAAAAGCAGAGACATTACTTTGCCAAAAAGGTCCGTTTAGTCAAGGCTATGGTTTTTCCAGTGGTCATGTATGGATGTGAGAGTTGAACTATGAAGAAAGCCAAGTGCTGAAGAATTGATGCTTTTGAACTGTGGTGTTGGAGAAGACTCTTGAGAGTCCCTTGGACTTCAAGGTGATCCAACCAGTCCATTCTAAAGGAGATCATGTATGGCAAAACCAAAACAATATTGTAAAGTAACTAATCTCCAATTAAAATAAATAAATTTATATTTTAAAAAATAAATGAAGGAGATCAGTCCTGGTTGTTCATTGGAAGTACTAAAGCTAAAGCTGAAACTCCAATACTTTGGCCACCTCATGCGAAGAGTTGACTCATTGGAAAAGACTCTGATGCTGAGAGGGATTGCGGGCAGGAGGAGAAGGGGCCAACAGAGGATGAGATGGCTGGATGGCATCACTGACTCAACGGACATGAGTCTGAGTGAACTCTGGGAGTTGGTGATGGATAGGGAAGCCTGGCATGCTGCGATTGATGGGGTCACAAAGAGTTGGACACGACTGAGCGACTGAACTGAAGTGATCTGAAGTCTCTATCAAAGCTCCAAGAATTTTCTTTCATTGTCAAATTCAATGATCAGTTAAATTTGAATGAAAGAAGAAAACAGACCCCATCAACTAAATTACTCTAAGGTGTGATAACTAATTTCATAAGAATTCCAAATGAAACAAAATTATTATTTAAGGTGAAGATGGTCAGTCATTAAAGAAAATCTCACAGGTCCACCTGTAATCAAATGAAAAGAAACACTCCTTCCAGGGCACTTAAATTTAGAAACACACGTGGAAGAATTATGATGAACTGAAAAGTAGCCTGAAGACAAAATACAATATAGATGAAAAATTTAATGAGGTGTGCTTTCCTTATTTCTGAAAATCACAATATAAGCAATCAGTGAGTAAGGCAGATTTGGAAATCCACCTTGTTAGGAGTTCCCAAATCTTTCTGAAAGCATTTTCCTGAGAAATAACTTGGATAGCCTCAAAAAAGAGAAATTAATAATACTCTCACTGTTTGTTTTGTGGTGAATTTTAAGTGATTACAAATATTTTGAGCAAAATAAAATTAAGGAATCAATTTCAAAATTAAAGTCCTTCAGTATTTTCCATAGTGGTATCATATAGATTGTAGAATAGAAAGAGGACAAAAATTCAAACCAAGAAAATTCTAGTTTTGAAGGTAAAAGTCACACTATTTTAGAAATAATTGCCCCTAAATATATTAAGTCACTCAGTTGTGTCTAACTGTGACCCCATGGACTGTAGCTCACCAGGCTCCTCTGTCCATGGAATTCTCTTGGCAACAATACTGGAGTGGGTAGCCATTCCCTTCTCCAGGGCATCTTTCCAACCCAATTATCAAACCCAGGGTCTCTGGCACTGCAGGCAGATTCTTTATCATCTGAGGCACCAGGGGAAAAGACGCAGTGTTTTCAAATGTTTTCTTTGTTCTGATNAATAGAGTTTTGCCAAGAAAATGCACTGGCCATAGCAAACACCCTCTTCCAACAACACAAGAGAAGACTCTACACATGGACATCACCAGATGGTCAACACTAAAATAAGATTGATTATATTCTTTGTAGCCACAGATGGAGAAGCTCTATACAGTCAATGAAAACTAGACCAGGAGCTGTCTGTAGCTCAGATCATGAACTCCTTACTACCAAATTCAGACTTAAATCTGTCTCTTATACACATCTTTTGCAACATATAACATAGACTTTTCATTCTTTGAGGAAAGTCAGCCCTTTCCTATGATTATGGATAATGATATACCTACTGACTTAATGGGATGCTTGTGGAGTTATTCAAAGGCGGATGTGGTGTATTGCTCCTGATTCTTAAACACACACATACACATGCTTGCTGCCCTTTATCATGAAAATGCTGAAGTGATCTCAGATGCTTTAACAGACAGAATGATAGTCCCTTTAAAATGCTTATGAACTAATCTCCAGAGACTGAAACTTTCATCTAATATGCCAAAAAAAATTTCCAAATGTGATTTAGTAAAGGATCTTGAGGAAATTATCTTAAATCATCTGAGTGGATGCATTGTAATCACAATGGTCTTTGTAAGAGGAAAACAGGATTATCAGAGTCAGAAAAAGGAATTCTGTCAAAGGAAGCAAATTTTGGAATGATGGACAATGATGATAGAGGTAAAGCCATGTGGCAAAGATTACAAGCAGCATCTTTAGGGATTTCCCAGGTGACACAGTGGTAAAGAAACTGCCTGCAATGCAAGAGACATGAGTTTGATCCCTGAGTTGGAAGATCCCCTAGAGAAGGAAATGGCAACCCACTCTAGTATTCTTGCCAGGAAAGTCCCATGGAGAGGAGCCTGGTGGGCTACAGTCCATGGGGTCAGCAAAGAGTCAGAGATGAAAAAGACAAGAAAGCAAGACTCTCCACTAGAACCTTCAGAAAAAATGCAGCCATGCCAACAGCTTGATTTTAGCCCCATAATATTCATCTCTGATTTTTTACTTCAGGGAATTGTAGATAATAAATTTGTGTTACTTTAAGTCACTAAACTTATGATAATTTGTTAGAGCAAGAATAGGAAGCTAACACAAATATAAAATAATTNTGAAGGAGATCAGCCCTGGGATTTCTTTGGAAGGAATGATGCTAAAGCTGAAACTCCAGTACTTTGGCCACCTCATGTGAAAAATTGACTCATTGGAAAAGACTGTGTTGCTGGGAGGGGTTGGGAGCAGGAGGGGAAGGGGACAACCAAGGATGAGATGGCTGGATGGCATCACGGACTCGATGGACCTGAGTCTGAGTAAACTCCGAGAGATGGAGATGTACAGGGAGGCCTGGCATGCTGCGATTCATGGGGTCACAGAGAGTAGGACACAACTGAGCAACTGAACTGAACTGATAATCTATCGACTCCAGTAACATTGAGTATCTAAAACCAGAAGTCCACACAGGTTTTCTAATACTTGGCTGTAAATATCCATTTGAATTTCCACAATAGATTATTTATCACAATATCACTACATTTTATTAAAAACTGGAACAGTTTTAGTGGTTATAGTGGTAAGGTTGTTCTAGAATGCATTATGGGGATAATTCTCTATTCACTGAAATTGATTTTTTTTTAACATATTTATTAGAAGGAAAGCAGACTTAAAACTTTAAGGATCTCAATTTTACCTATTCCCTTTGAAAGGAAATTAAAAGACACTCTTTGGAAGAAAAGTTGTGACCAACCTAGATAGTATATTCAAAAGCAGAGACATTATTTGCCAACAAAGGTCTGTCTAGTCAAGGCTATGGTTTTTCAAGTGGTCATGTATGGATGTGAGAGTTGGACTGTGAAGAAAGTTGAGCGCTGAAGAATTGATGCTTTTGAACTGTGGTGTTAGAGAAGACTCTTGAGAGACTCTTGGACTGCAAGGAGATCCAACCAGTCCATTCTAAAGGAAATATCAGCCCTGGGTGTTCTTTGGAAGGAATGACGCTAAAGCTGAAAATCCAGTACTTTGGTCACCTCATGCAAAGAGTTGACTCAGTGGAAAAGACTCTGATGCTGGGAGAGACTGGAGGCGGGAGAAAGAGGGGACGACAGAGGATGAGATGGCTGGATGGTATCACTGATTTGATGGACGTGAGTTTGAGGAACTCCGGAGATGGTGATGGACAGGGAGGCCTGGTATGCTGGAATTCATGGGGTCGCAAAGAGTCGGACATGACAGAGCAACTGAACTGAACTGAACTGAGACCCTACAATGTAATTTAATCAGGTTCTTTAGATCTATCTATTACCTGATCTTTTCCTGTTTTTCTCAGATCAGCATCTCAGGTACATTGAATTTGACTTTTCTTTGCTGACTAAATTTAAACTTTTTGGAAATTGACCTTTCCAATAAATACTACATATGTAAAATATATCCCATCCTGACTAGACCATCACAAATTTCTCTGAGTCAGTTTTAATTTGGATTAAACATTTAATCCCAAATATTTAAATAATAAAAATATTTCCTTCATATATCTCACAAATCTCAGAAAGCTATTTTAGACCAGTTATACACTCTACCACCCTAAATGGGCTTCCCAGGTGGCATTAGTGGTAAAGAACCATCTGCTAATGAAGGACACAAACAAAACATGGGTTCGATCCCTGGGTCAGGAAAATCCCCTGATGAAGGGCATGGAAACCCACTCTAGTATTCTTGCTTGGAGAATCCCATAGACAGTGGAGCCTGGGAGGCTACAGTTCATAGGGTTGCAGAGTCAGACATGACTGAAGCAGTTTAGTACACATGCGGACACACATCATCCTGAATAATCTAAATGTAAATGTATTCTATCTTCTGATTTAATTTTAAGAAAAATAAAATAACTCACATAGATTTTGACACATAAAATTAATAATTGCTACCAGAAATAATAAGTAACACAAAGATAAAAGGGATTTCCTTTCTTTCAAAATCATATGACCTATTAAAGGAGTGATATTTGACTAAAATGTGATGTTGCATATATATCAGCTGTTTGATAAAGCAGGTGAGCCTGAACACAGTAATTCAAAAATAGAGAAAACAGAAGTGATAAAATCCAATGACACCACAAGATCTTCCAAAAAGAGAAGTAGAGAAAATAGGTAAATTGATCAACAAGGAGTTCTTCAAAAGGGTACTATGCTTAGAATTCCTGAGGAAATATTTCAAAACATAGTAAAATGGTGTGTTCCCCACACATTATGGAACAAATCATATTTTATGGGAATGGTTTACACTAATATACACACCAATTTTTTTTCAGATAAAGTATAACACTCATTAAGTAGACATCTGGGATCTCAAAACTATAAGGTTTGCAGCAGAATCTGTTGGAAAGGCAAAACATTTCCACACAGATTGACAGTCCATCACCCATGCAACCTTACCTTTTATCACTCTCCCCTTGCTTACTCAGGTGCTCACATGTAGTCCTCATATACATTCCTAAAATCTACCAGGGAAGATCCTGCTGAAGTGACTTTGCATTTAAGATTCTCTCTACCTAGAAACTCTTGTCTTAGGGACAGTCACATGATTGTCTATCTCACCTCTTTCAAATCTTTGCACACATATCCCCTTAGAGAAACTTTCTTTTAACAATTTGATGAAATACTGATTCCCCACACCCATATACCCTAACACTTTTTACTCTTTTAATTTTTTTCTTCACTGAACCTCTCATCTTCTACATACTACATAGTTTGCTGATTGATTTATTTTCTGTCCCCAGCCCTTGAGGCATATAGCAGACATTTTTGTACATTTTTCTTATGGCTGTAACACATGGTAGGTACTTGGTAGTTTTTTTTTAATGAAATGAAGTTCTTCTAACTCAAATCCTATGTACATGATACTTAGATGCATGTTCTAGAAGCCAAGAGACACTTGACTTCTTTCAGTTTTGTTGCTCTCATGTTTGTTAAGGTGAAAGGAAATGGGTGTCAAGGGTCAGAGTCATGTGCATAGAATCCAGTCTCCCATGTTATCTGATGGAGTCTCCTTACTATACTTAGAAAAATCTTTTGGGATTCTTCCAATGAACCTTGCAACTGTTCTCCCTGTCTCATACTTTCAACCATCAATTTCTGTTTTAGATCTTTTGGTCTCATCTTATACCTCAAATTCTTCTCTATCCAACTGAAATGAATTGAACTCTTCAATAAGATTTTCTATAGTGAACTTTAGGAATACAATGAAACTTTTTGCATTGTTCTAAATGCACAACTCTCGACTGAAAGTGGCAGAATGTGAGTTACAATTTCCTTGCAATTAGGAAAAATATAACACTGAAAGCAAAAAGTCTTTAGTTAGCTCTCATTTTTTATTATAGTAATATACAAAGTGCCACAATTAGTTGCTATTGAAGTCTTAGTTTTAAAAGTGAACATTTTTCTCATTTTCATTAAAAATGGAGCTGAAATTCTTTTTCAGATAGTCACCTGAAGTTTTAAACATGTACACACTCTATTGTACCTTACCTTTGTGTATGGAAGTATATGCTTCAATGTGGGGTTAGAGACTGCAGTTTCTGAATGAATCTAAACTTGGTCTTATTAGCTCAGCAATTTCAACAACTTAGCTGATTACTCATTAAATTATTTTAATCTTCTTAAACTATATAGAATTAAGCAAAACACAATCAAAGCTAGAAGGTGAAAATCACAAATATATGTATCATTACAAATATTANTTAAACTTTTTGGAAATTGACCTTTCCAATAAATACTACATATGTAAAATATATCCCATCCTGACTAGACCATCACAAATTTCTCTGAGTCAGTTTTAATTTGGATTAAACATTTAATCCCAAATATTTAAATAATAAAAATATTTCCTTCATATATCTCACAAATCTCAGAAAGCTATTTTAGACCAGTTATACACTCTACCACCCTAAATGGGCTTCCCAGATGGCATTAGTGGTAAAGAACCATCTGCTAATGAAGGACACAAACAAAACATGGGTTCGATCCCTGGGTCAGGAAAATCCCCTGATGAAGGGCATGGAAACCCACTCTAGTATTCTTGCTTGGAGAATCCCATAGACAGAGGAGCCTGGGAGGCTACAGTTCATAGGGTTGCAGAGTCAGACATGACTGAAGCAGTTTAGTACACATGCGGACACACATCATCCTAAATAATCTAAATGTAAATGTATTCTATCTTCTGATTTAATTTTAAGAAAAATAAAATAACTCACAAAATACTTTAGATTTTGACACATAAAATTAATAATTGCTACTAGAAATAATAAGTAACACAAAGATAAAAGGGATTTCCTTTCTTTCAAAATCATATGACCTATTAAAGGAGTGATATTTGACTAAAATGTGATGTTGCATATATATCAGCTGTTTGATAAAGCAGGTGAGCCTGAACACAGTAATTCAAAAATAGAGAAAACAGAAGTGATAAAATCCAATGACACCACAAGATCTTCCAAAAAGAGAAGTAGAGAAAATAGGTAAATTGATCAACAAGGAGTTCTTCAAAAGGGTACTATGCTTAGAATTCCTGAGGAAATATTTCAAAACATAGTAAAATGGTGTGTTCCCCACACATTATGGAACAAATCATATTTTATGGGAATGGTTTACACTAATATACACACCAATTTTTTTTCAGATAAAGTATAACACTCATTAAGTAGACATCTGGGATCTCAAAACTATAAGGTTTGCAGCAGAATCTGTTGGAAAGGCAAAACATTTCCACACAGATTGACAGTCCATCACCCATGCAACCTTACCTTTTATCACTCTCCCCTTGCTTACTCAGGTGCTCACATGTAGTCCTCATATACATTCCTAAAATCTACCAGGGAAGATCCTGCTGAAGTGACTTTGAATTTAAGGTTCTCTCTACCTAGAAACTCTTGTCTTAGGGACAGTCACATGATTGTCTATCTCACCTCTTTCAAATCTTTGCACACATATCCCCTTAGAGAAACTTTCTTTTAACAATTTGATGAAATACTGATTCCCCACACCCATGTACCCTAACACTTTTTACTCTTTTAATTTTTTTCTTCACTGAACCTCTCATCTTCTACATACTACATAGTTTGCTGATTGATTTATTTTCTGTCCCCAGCCCTTGAGGCATATAGCAGACATTTTTGTACATTTTTCTTATGGCTGTAACACATGGTAGGTACTTGGTAGTTTTTTTTTAATGAAATGAAGTTCTTCTAACTCAAATCCTATGTACATGATACTTAGATGCATGTTCTAGAAGCCAAGAGACACTTGACTTCTTTCAGTTTTGTTGCTCTCATGTTTGTTAAGGTGAAAGGAAATGGGTGTCAAGGGTCAGAGTCATGTGCATAGAATCCAGTCTCCCATGTTATCTGATGGAGTCTCCTTACTATACTTAGAAAAATCTTTTGGGATTCTTCCAATGAACCTTGCAACTGTTCTTCCTGTCTCATACTTTCAATCATCAATTTCTGTTTTAGATCTTTTGGTCTCATCTTATACCTCAAATTCTTCTCTATCCAACTGAAATGAATTGAACTCTTCAATAAGATTTTCTATAGTGAACTTTAGGAATACAATGAAACTTTTTGCATTGTTCTAAATGCACAACTCTCGACTGAAAGTGGCAGAATGTGAGTTACAATTTCCTTGCAATTAGGAAAAATATAACACTGAAAGCAAAAAGTCTTTAGTTAGCTCTCATTTTTTATTATAGTAATATACAAAGTGCCACAATTAGTTGCTATTGAAGTCTTAGTTTTAAAAGTGAACATTTTTCTCATTTTCATTAAAAATGGAGCTGAAATTCTTTTTCAGATAGTCACCTGAAGTTTTAAACATGTACACACTCTATTGTACCTTACCTTTGTGTATGGAAGTATATGCTTCAATGTGGGGTTAGAGACTGCAGTTTCTGAATGAATCTAAACTTGGTCTTATTAGCTCAGCAATTTCAACAACTTAGCTGATTACTCATTAAATTATTTTAATCTTCTTAAACTATATAGAATTAAGCAAAACACAATCAAAGCTAGAAGGTGAAAATCACAAATATATGTATCATTACAAATATTAAAAGAGTAACAACTGCTAATATTCAAGGAATGTCATATAGAATAGCTTAATTTCAGAGGAATATCTACAATCTACATGAAAATTATAAAAAATATATGACATTCCTATTTTAATTTCAAATTTAATTACTGCTATAGAATGCAAAAAAAGAATAAAAGAAAAGATTCAAACTCAGTTACATCTTTGGTCATTGGTTTTATGCTATACTAGATACTTAACAATAAAAGAATATTTGAAATCATCACTGCAGTGTCCTACATTCATTTCAGGTTATTGATTATTCAAATAGGAGAGGAAAAGTTAAACCTTGATCATTCTAGTAGTCTCTTGGTCAACTGACTATTCAGAAATCAAACCACTTAATTATTGGTTATAGAAAAGAGAAAAGTAAATGATTTTTCTGCTTGTATTATTTCTTCAAATTTTCCATGAATTTTTGTCTTTTTTTCCCAAAGGACAAAAAATCTGTTTAGCGAATTTTTTTTTTTAAAGCTCTATCAATAGCTTGATATATTTAATCTGTGATTCTGACAGGTAAATATACCTTATTTCAAGAGACAAAACAAGTTAAATACTATAGTAAAGATATATTACGTCCATGCAGTTCAGTCATATTGTCAAAGTGTTTTCTAAAATAGAACGTTAGAATGGGAGGTAGTGTGGCTAAGTGGTCTAAGGTGCTGGATTAAGAAGGTTAGAAATTCTCACATGCTAGTCACATTTTCCTTCATGTGTTGTCAAGGATAGTTAACAATTAAGGGTGATGTAAGGTTGAATCTGGAATCATATTTTAATAAAAAGGAAAGTTAGTCAGGCTAAATGTATAGTTTTACTGGGAAAGGGAAAGTAACATATTACAGGTCAGCAAAGTTCAGTCTCTCAGTCATGTCCGACCCTTTGCAACACCATGAACCACAGTATGCTAGGCCTCCCTGTCCATCACCAACTCTCAGAGGCCACCCAAACCCATGTCCACTGAGTCGGTGATGCCATCCATCTTATGCTCCATCGTCCCTTTCTCCTCCTGCTCTCAATCTTTCCCAGCATCAGGACCTTTTCCAATGAGTCAGATCTTTGCATCAGGTGGCCGAAATATTGGAGTTTCAGCTTCAATATCAGTCCTTCNTGTCAAAGTGTTTTCTAAAATAGAACGTTAGAATGGGAGGTAGTGTGGCTAAGTGGTCTAAGGTGCTGGATTAAGAAGGTTAGAAATTCTCACATGCTAGTCACATTTTCCTTCATGTGTTGTCAAGGATAGTTAACAATTAAGGGTGATGTAAGGTTGAATCTGGAATCATATTTTAATAAAAAGGAAAGTTAGTCAGGCTAAATGTATAGTTTTACTGGGAAAGGGAAAGTAACATATTACAGGTCAGCAAAGTTCAGTCTCTCAGTCATGTCCGACCCTTTGCAACACCATGAACCACAGTAGGCTAGGCCTCCCTGTCCATCACCAACTCTCAGAGGCCACCCAAACCCATGTCCACTGAGTCGGTGATGCCATCCATCTTATGCTCCATCGTCCCTTTCTCCTCCTGCTCTCAATCTTTCCCAGCATCAGGGCCTTTTCCAATGAGTCAGATCTTTGCATCAGGTGGCCGAAATATTGGAGTTTCAGCTTCAATATCAGTCCTTCCAATGAACACCCAGGACTGATCTCTTTTAGGATGGATTGGTTGGATTTCCTTGCAGTCCAAAGGACTTCCAAGAGTTTTCTCCAACACGACAGTTCAAAAGCATCAGTTCTTCAGCACTCAGCTTTTAGTTCAACTCTCACACCCATATATGACCACTGGAAAATTCATAGTCTTTACTAGGTGAATTTTTGTTGAAAAAGTAATATCTCTTCTTTTTAATATGCTACCTATGTTGGTCATAACTTTACTTTCAAGGAGTGTCTTTTAATTTTGTGGCTGCAATCACCATCTGCAGTGATTTTGGAGCCCCCCAAAATAAAGTCTGACACTGTTTCCAC
>SJYW01007833.1:0-29910 GCA_006410735.1 Raphicerus campestris
TCTAAGGGCCCACAGGATTACCCTGGGGCCAGGTAATCCAGGCCAGTCTCTTTAAGGTCAACTGACTGGCAACCTTGATTCCATCTACAAGTTAATCCTCTCCTTGCCATATGAGATAACCCAGGACATGTGCATCTCTGAGGGAGCCATTATTCTCTCTACCACATCACCCTTTGGGGATGATGGACCCAGCTGCTGGTGTACCCAGAAGGTTTGGCACACCTCAAGCTCCACAACAGACAAGCAAAAGCCATCTCTCTCTCTCCTAGGATCAAGAAAGGGTAAGCGAGAGGACTGAGCAGATGACTTCCTAACATCAGATTCTTTGGGAGGTAAAATAGGTTCCACGATCCTGAAGAGGGCATCTGACCCAGAGGTTCATGGACAGATTGGCCTCAGGCCTGTAGGGTACCTGGGAGGGGGTGGGGCCTGCTTGTACTCATTGGATGCAGACTCAAGGTTGGACTTAAGTTTCCGAAAAGCCAGCTATTGGCTGTTGGCAAGAGCAGAGGCCAAAAGACTTACAGAGAGAAGGGACGCAGACTNGGGGCCTGCTTGTACTCATTGGATGCAGACTCAAGGTTGGACTTAAGTTTCCGAAAAGCCAGCTATTGACTGTTGGCAAGAGCAGAGGCCAAAAGACTTACAGAGAAAAGGGACGCAGACATCATGAGGTACCAAGAACCATGAGACAGAGGTGCTGGGAGCAGGAGGCTCTAGTCCACTCGGGAAGAGAGTGGCTGAGCCACGGTGACAGGAAGGGCGTGTTCCTGGGTGCTCCACAGCCCCGGCCCTGCTCCAGCAGTGGCTACACTGACCAGTCCTTCCAGCCTGACCATCTTCAGCCTCTCACCCTCTCCTCCTGGCCTGGGGCTTTTCGGAATTATAGCATGAGCTGCCTGGGCGACCCTGCTCCACATTCCTGGACACATCCTGGAGGGTGGGGGGGACTAAAGTTTCATGGAAACCCTCCTGAAGTGGGGAAATGCCTCTCTATTGTCCNAGTCCTTCCAGCCTGACCATCTTCAGCCTCTCACCCTCTCCTCCTGGCCTGGGGCTTTTCGGATCTATAGCATGAGCTGCCTGGGTGACCCTGCTCCACATTCCTGGACGCATCCTGGAGGGTGGGAGGACTAAAGTTTCATGGAAACCCTCCTGAAGTGGGGAAATGCCTCTCTATTGTCCAGGGGCAGAAATTTCTGAGAAACGATCTGACCCATCTTAGAAGGTCCTCAAGGTGACAGGGGCCCAGCACGCACAGCGGTGGCCAGTGCAGGAAAGCATCTTGTGTCACCTCCCCTCCTAAGTAGCACCTCTCCCGCCAGCATCTCCTTTTGGTTCATGTGGTCACTGCCCAAACAGCACCTGGTCAGAAGCCTGCATCTCAATCTCTACTCAGAAGGAACCCAGGTTAGGGCTGTCCGTGGTGCTGGTGGCCCAGGTGGTGTCCCTTCTGGCCAAGGCCCTTCTAGTCATGGGTCCTGGGGCTGTGGGTGGCCACACCTCAACTGCGTGGTGTCCGCATTCCACAGTAGCCGCCTGGAAGCCCGAGGGCACTAACTGTTGGTCAGGGCCCCAGCCACTGCCCAGAGGAACGAGGAGATGAACGGTCCCTGGTGGCACTCAATCCCAGGTCTGGGCAGCTGAGAGGGTCAGGACCATCCGTTCTCCCACTCCCAGGAGCATCCCCCTCCCCATCTTTCCAGTGTAACCTAGTCCACGGTTTCTGTCTCTCAAAGCCCAGAGCCTGAGACCATCTGGAGGATGTGATGAGCTCCTGCACGTGGGCTCTACATGTCCTCCTGTTTCCCAGGCACCAAGCCCCTCTCTCGTTCCTGCTGCTCAGCTCCAATCTCCCTTCCCTCCATGAGGATACCAACAATCTCCCAGCACTTGGGTTACCCAGACAGCACTTGGGTTGCCTCTGACTCCTAGCTTCTACAAGCCCCCACCCACTCTAGATAGCCTCCCAGCATCCCGTGGCCCCTGTGCACGTGCACTGAGCCCTCGGAGTCCATCATTCAACTGGTTCCTTCCAGCACCATCTGCTTGAAGCTGCAGACAGAGACTCGGAGACCCTTTCAGGCCAGTAGGAGGGCAGGGGCATCCAGAGCCGATGTGGGTGCCGAGATCTCAGGCCTGATTTCAAGTGCGACACTTCCATCTCTTAGCTGTGTGACCTGAAGCAACTCACTGCCTCTCTCTGAGCCTCAGTTTCCTTATGTGTAAAATGGGACTAACCATATCTACTGCACAAATGTGCCTTAAGTATTAAATAAAGTAACAATTATAGAAAGCTTAGTTCTGTTGAATAGGAGATGCTGAATAATAGTTTATAATCACTTATTAGTATTGGTGGTGGGTGAGAAGATAAAACCTTCAGGGCTGGCTGGCTGGTTTTCACAGGGTGCAACCTTGGCATCTTCAGGGGGTCCTGGTTTGGATAGAAGCCCCCACAGCAGATGACTGAAGTCCCAGTGCTGTGCCTGCGCTCCCGTGACCTTGAACTGCAAAGGATGAAAGGTCTTGAGCTGTTCTGACGTTGTCCTGTGAGTAAATGAGAATGTCATTGACTGAGAATAGTGAATAGTGAAAGTTGTGTCAGACTTTTTGCGACCCATGGACTATAGTCCACCAGGATCCTCTGTCCATGGAATTCTCCAGAATACTGGAGTGGACAGCCGTTCCCTTCTCCAGGGGATCTTCCCAACCCAGGGATCAAACCCAGTTCTCCCATGTTGTAGGCAGATTCTTTACCAGCTGAGCCACCAGGGAAGCCCAAATGAACCCAAATAGCACTGAGGAAATATGCTGGGGCCAGAGTGACCGTGAGGGGTGGGGAGGTGGGGAAGGGAGCTCACATCCCTACAGTGGCTGGACCCGACCTCTGCATGGGGCATATGGCTGCCTCCACTCACACTCAGCAAGTGTGATACATTCTCATACATGATGGACAGAGGAAGGTAGTTCTGGAAGCTTCCTGCTGCCCACAGTCCTGGAGCATCTGACCCTGGACTGAGGATAATTACAAGGAACATGCCAGGTGCCATGCGATTATGGCCCACTAAGTCCTTACACAAGCACACCAGCTCAGTGCTGCTTCCGTCTACAATTGATGGATGAGGAAGCTCGTCCAGGGCAAGATAGGGACCTCGCTTGAGAGTCACTGCAGAGGTGGGGTGTGGAGCAAGCAGCCCACCACCCAGGCTGCATGCCTACCACTCAGGATCCATGACCAGGCCTCGATACTGTGGCAGAGGACCTGATGCCAGCATTCTGAGTTCAGAGGGTTTTGCTGAGACAGACCCAAGGCAGAGAGCCAGGGGCCAGATGGGCCACACCCTGGGTTCACAGCCTCTGGGCTGGATGGGGTGAGTGCCCACTGCCTCTGAGGCTCCAAACCACAGACACAGCTGATCTCAGCACCTCTGTGGCTGAGGGTGGAGTCGAGAAATCCATGCCTACCTGAGGGGCTATTGCTTCACCTCATGGAGCCTCCATCTGTAATTTCAGATTTTAATTTCTGAGCTGAGAATGGACCATCTTGTCTGTTTGTATGTGTGTGTGTGTGTGGTGGGATGTTTGTATGTTGGTGGGATGTTTGTGTGATGTGCACTGGGATGTGTGTGGTTAGGGCATGCATACACACGTGTGAGTTGGAGGCTACTTTCTTGAGGCATAGTTGATTTGCAGTACTGTGTAAATTTTAGGTCTACAACATAGTGATTCACAATTTTTAAAGGTTATACTCCATTTGTTGCTGGCATTGAGTCACTCAGTTTTGTCTGATTCTTTTGAGACCCCATGAACTGTAGCCTGCCGGACTCCTCTGTCCATGAAGTTGTCCAGGCAAGAGTACTGAAGTGGGTTGCCATTTCCTTTTCCAGGGATCTTCCTGACCCAGGGATCAAACCCACGTCTCCTGCATTGTCAGGCAGATACGTTGCCACTGCACCACCTGGGAAGCTATGCTCCACTTAGAGTTATTATGATGTGTTGGCTCTGCTCCCTGTGCTGTACAATATATCCTCCCCACTTATCTGTGTACCTTTTAATCCCCTCCACCATCTTGCCCCTCCCCCTGGAGGCTGCTTTAGACTGAGAGGTCCTTCCTCTTGGAGAGGTGGCATTTGAGCCTGAATGAGCCAGAAAAGCTGGCCATGAAAGAGGGGGAAATATGAGCAGACCTTCCCCAGGGCGCAGCTCAGGCATGTGGTGCCCCATCAACCCCACCTGTTACTTGGGGTCACCCCTGGTGAAAGGACATGAGGGGTACAGACAGAGCGAGGCAGCGGGCCAACACAGCAATGAGCCACCAAGTCCTCTAAGCCTCATGGAACAGAAATCCCTGGCCAAGCTTCCAAAGGAGCCCATGGAGCCCTGTGCTTCTGATGGCGCTTTTCTTCCAAGCACCACATCCTTTCTGATGACCTCACGCAAAGACCCGCCCAATGCGTCATGGCCCCCAGGCTTCCTCTCTTTTATTTCTTCCTTTCTGTTTTTTTTTTTTTTTCAATTGTCTCCCAGCATGTATTTGAATTCCTTACTCTCAAAGAACACGGTTAGGTTTTTTTGCTAGTTCTCCAACCAGTCATCTACCAAGGAGCTGCTACAGAGAAAAGTGAGTTACTTATAGTAGAAGAGCTGTGTCCTGAGAACCCTCTATCACCAGGAAGAGATTAGTGAGTCTTAGAATTGCCTTTCTCAAATATTACAGTTATTCTGATGTGACTTTTCTAAACAGATGAGATCTACACACACAAAATAGAATGCTTGGTGGTTCAAGGTTGGTGCAGACGTCAAGAACATGACTGATCCTGTAATCAGACATTAAAATACAGAATAGGGCTTCCCTGGTGGCTCAGTGGTAAAGAATCCACCTGTCATTGCAGGAGACACAGGTGGGATCCCTGATCCGGGAGGATCCCACATGCCACAGAGCACTTAAGCCCATATGCCACAACTATTGAGCCTGTGCTCGGGAACTGCAGCTCCTGAGCGCTGGCATCACAGCTACCAAAGCCTGTGTGCGCTACAACCAATATTCAGCGATAAGAGAGGCCATGGCGATGAGAAGCCGGCATTCCGCAACTAGAGAGTAGCCCCCGCTCACAGCAGCTGAGAAAAGCCTGCACAGCAATGAAGACCCAGTACAACCAGCAAATAAATAATTTTTTAAAAATACAGTATAAACAAGAGTCAGGTGATACACCATCAAAGTATCAATTCATTCCTCCAGTGGTTGTTCTGGGACTCACTGTGAGGTCAGGCTTCTTCTCCCTGGGGGGTGTCCCAAAGGCAGCCTGTGGTGGAGCTTATATTGACTTAGGAGGTGACAGCTTCATTTTAGGTCCATCTTAGACATTAGCCAGCTTTGCTGGGCATGACACGTTTCTGGGACTTCAGCATTACCATCTTTAGCTTGAAGTTATTGACTCTATCAGTGATTCTCAAGTGGAAGACAAACAGCATCAGTACCACCTGGACATTTGTTAGAAGAGCTGCTTCCCGGGCCCCGGCTTGTACTTAAACTGAGTTAGAAATTCTGGGGTTGGGCTTCAGCTGTATGTGGTTTTTCTTCCAGTTTTATTGAGATGTGAGTGGCAAGCCACACTATATAAGTAGAGCACAGTGACTTTTTTGAATCTTTTTTTTTAACTTTTTATTTTATATTTGATATAGCCAATTAACAATGTTCTGATAGTTTCAGGTGCAGAGCAGAGAAACTCAGCCATACGTACACATGGATCCATTCTCCCCCAAGCTCCCCTTCCATCCAGGCTGCCACATACAGTAAGTCCTCCCTAACTATCCCTTCTCCACATCCTTCCCCTTGGCAACCGTAAGTTCATTCTCTAAGNCTCAGCCATACGTACACATGGATCCATTCTCCCCCAAGCTCCCCTTCCATCCAGGCTGCCACATACAGTAAGTCCTCCCTAACTATCCCTTCTCCACATCCTTCCCCTTGGCAACCGTAAGTTCATTCTCTAAGTCTGTGAGTCTGTTTCTGTTTTGTAAATAAGCTCGTTTTTTTGTAGAATTTTTTCTGAATCCTGCATATAAGATTCTGCAAATAGTGATATCATGCAGTATTTCTCTTTCTCTAACTTACTTCCTTCACTCTGCACTCTAATTTGACTTACCTACTCTTGAAATAAGGACGCCCAGATTTAGCATTCCTCTTCTTTCTCAGAGAGCCCTGATGTATATTCTCAGAGGGGCCCTTGGGCTACTGGATGGAGCTTGGGTAGAGGAGGGGTAGATGGGGCTCTGGAGATGGTACCCAGGCTGGAGAGGAAGGTGGCAAGTCTAGGGTGATGAGAATGGGCAGACCCTTCATCCAGCAACTTTGGTTTTCCCTGTGAAGTAGCGGGAGGGTCGTTTACTTGGAGGAAGAGGAAGGTGTAGAATTTGAGGGAAAAGCAAAGGACCAGAAGTTGAGAAACCATGGGCAGCTCTAGGGGATGCTCAAGGCCCTGCTGGTTGGCAATTCTGAGTCGTCAGTGGNTCAGGTCCCACGGACCAACAGCCTCACACATGTGCTAAGCATTTAGCCACTGGTCCTTTTTAAAAGGGTCAATATTTTAAAATTGGGATATGTGAACGTGAAATTTGCTCAGTTGTGTCCGACTCTTTGCTACCCCGTGGACTCTACAGTCCGTGGAATTCTCCAGGCCCGAATACTGAAATAGGTAGCCTTTCCCTTCTCCAGGGGATCTTCCCAACCGAAGGATCGAACCCAGGTCTCCTGCATTGCAGGCAGATTCTTCACCAACTGAGCCACAAGGGAAGTCCAAAACTAGGATATATCACATAAAAAAAAGCTTAGATTGCCAGCTTCTCTAGAAATGCAGGTGACTCTGACAAGGCTGAATTTGAATCCCCCACCTGGCCACACTCAGCTCTTTAGGTAAGACCTTGACCCTCCAGGTGCCCACTGCTCACCCAGCACAAGCATCTGTTATCTCCAGTATCCCACCTTAGTGGGCCCCTGTGGGCATTTGAATTCAAGGCTCTGCTTTGCACCTTGGGAAATACAGGCCTAGTGAAGGCCACCGGGGTAGAACTGAGCTATTTATAATGTGGTGAAAGAACTCTCAGCACAGATTTACAAGGGCCTGCGCTCCCCCCACCACATCCATTCCCCACAGGCTCACTGAAAAGAAAACCCCATGTAAGGGAAAGCAAAGGCAGGCCTTTCCCCACACCAGCCTCCAAGGGTTGAGCTATGAAAAGGGCCTGTGATAAAGCTGCCAAGAGACTTAGAGATGGGGCACTTCCCAGGCTTAAAGCAGGAACACCCAACTGTGGAGCTGAAAACGTATTGGAGGGCTTGACCCTTCCCAGCCGAGAGGGGACAAAGCTGGTGTGAAACCGAAGAAAACCTAAGCTACCCAGGATCCTATGCACATGACCTCTCCAGTCCTCTGAGCTTTCCTTCATGCTGTTTCCTTGCCTACAATGCTTTTCCACATCTTCTTCGAGCTTCTTCACCTGCCTTATTCCTAGTCAGCCTTTAAGACGAAGGGATCCTTCCTTCCAGGAAGTCTTCTACACTCTTCCCAGAGGGCTGGGTCTCTCCTCGGTGCCCCAGCAATGGCCTTTGGCCCCTTAGTGACAGCACCCGTCACGCTGTGTTGGAGCCGCCTGTGTGTCTGTCTCTCCTGCAGTCCATGAGCCCCTCAGAGGCCAGGGGCTCGCCTCAGCCATCTGTCTATCTCCAGCCCCCACTTCAGCGCCTAGCAGAGCGTCAGGCTGCAGCGTGCAAGGGGTCCTGAAGCGCCCTCCCAGCTGTTGCAGGCTGTACACTGTCACTGTGGACAGAGGTCAAGTTCTCTCCCAGGAGGCCCTGGACCTGTAAAGTGCAGGCCATGTCTAAATGGGGAAGGCCAGGTGGTGGGCTAGACGAGGCTGGAGCCCAGATCGGGGGAGCACCCCCTGACACAGGCACCATGGCCGCCATAC
This sequence comes from Raphicerus campestris, assembly GCA_006410735.1. Classification (NCBI taxonomy): domain Eukaryota; kingdom Metazoa; phylum Chordata; class Mammalia; order Artiodactyla; family Bovidae; genus Raphicerus; species Raphicerus campestris. Next base: position 7,969 of record SJYW01007833.1, read on the forward strand.
CCCTGACAAAGCTGCCCCCGTGGGAAACATTCTCTGAGTGGGCAGAGATGCTCAGGGGCTAGCTGGCCTGAGCCCACCCGCCTTGTGCTCGGGGCCTGGTCGGGTTCCCCCTCAAGGACACTGTGCTTCCCCAGGCGGGCCAAAATGTTAGGGTGAGAATCAAGAAGTGCATTCCGGCCAGCCATGAGGAGACCAGCCCTGCCACTCGCAGAGGGTGGGGGAGAGGCAGAGAGAGAAGACAGGGAAAGAGGGGCAGGGGGGGACACTCTAGGGAAAACACCTGGGCCCTGGCCCGGGTGCTTCCCACTCTAGCGTATCATCTCTAAACCTCATCTGGGTGCTGAGTGCCCTAATTGGACCACCTTACATGTCCCTAACAGTGGACATGTGTGTTTACTGCAAAAATAAATCACAGTCGTGGGGACTTTCCTTGCAAGTTGCCTGGGGAATTTCTTTTGAGTGTGCGTGGACTGTGGTAGCTGAGACTGAAGGAGTGGAGGTGGGCCCCTAAGAGAGTCACCACACGAAACACTCCTGGGTCTGGGGGGCCTTGGAGGCAGTGGTTACTCCAAGGTGGGGAAGGGAGCCAAGCTTTAATGAGATCCAGGACTAAACCCATTAGGTCCTTGCCACCACTTGCAGGCAGGACATAATGACCCCAGTCGTACAAATGGGGAGACCCAGGCCCAGAGAGGGGGCCACTGGCTCAGTCACACTTCTTGGTAATTGTCAGAGCTGAGATCTGGATGCCTCCAAATGGATGCTACCTCCCAGCGTCTTTCATTTGCTGCACGAAGGCCGGAGCTGGCCTGCAGATGCTCTGGGCGGCAGGGGCGGGGAGTAGTAAGGACAGGTGACCAAATAACCCAGAGGTGGAGAGAGAGGGAAAGTGGTGGGCAGCATGCAAAGGAAGGGTTTCTCGCAGCAGCAAACACATCCAACCCAACAGAGGAGCATCTCCAGGGAAGCAGGCTGCGACAGGGAATGGTCTTCCTCCAGAGAAGGCAGCAGAGAGCCACGCTGAATGAGAAAGTGCTCAGGGAACACGCCATCCTTGCCGTCGTCGTGAGAAAGCCACCCAAAGATGAAACCTGGGCGACAGAGACATGAGTCAGAAGGAGGAACAGAGGCTGAGGAAGGATGTTTTTGGTTCCTTGGGACCCCAGATGCAAAGAATCAGCCTGAATCCTGTGACAGTAAGTGGCCTTTGGTGAAGCAAGAAAATCCCGCCTCCCCCAGAGTTTCCCTCAGTCACTCCCCATCCAGGTGCTCTTTCCTGGGTTCTTAGAAGCCCATGATTCCACCTGCTTGATACCGACCAGGGTTCCTGGCACTCCCCAGTCAATAAGAATTGACTAGAAGCTGGACAAGAAATTCAGGCCAGGCTTTATAGGGGTCCCTGATGCAGCAGGAGAGAAGTAGAACAGATGAGTTTTCCTTGCTTGGTCCCCGAGGTGGGATGAGCTGGTTCCTTATACAGGATAAGGGTGGGAGGGTGTCCAGGGATGGCTTAGGGGCTTTGCCCATTCCTTTGGAGGGCCATTGCTCCTGACACCCTGTTTTTGTCCTGGACTTTTCAGATCTGGCAGTTGGTTTTTTTGCTCTTTTTGTATCTTCTTGTCTGAAATTTGTACCAACTGCACCTGCACGCTGCTATTTTTAGTCCCGTTTACTTTCTTTGTGTTTTGTAGCTAGGGTGAGATGTAGTCTGCTCTGATGCAAGTATTGCAGCAATGCAGCAAAGGGTCCCGAGTCCCAGGCTGTCTCATGCTCAGGACTGGTGGTTGGTAAGACGGGAAATCACTGAAGACACAGCTCATAAATGCACGAACCGCTTCATTCTACATGAAAACCTGATTGCACATTGATTTACCAGTTTTCATGTAAGCAGAGTCTTTTCTTTGAACCTGAGCTGTCTGATGATCTCTTATACAAGCTAACCCATCACGCATTCTCTTTGAAAAAAAAACAAATAGAAGAGAAAACTTGGCTTATTTAAATAATTTTCTTCCAAGCTTATTTAAATAATTTTCTTCCAAGAGTAATCAATGTTCTTCACAGAAACTTCACAGAAAATGTCAAGGCTGCTACAAAGAAAGAAGGAAACACAAAGGAAACCCAGCGTTCCGTTGCTCGTTTGCAACAATGACTAATTATTAGTAGGGCATGTGTACACCTCTGTCGTGTCTGACTCTTTGCAAACCCCATGGTTGTAGCCCACCAGGCTCCTCTGTCCAGGGGATCATCCCAGCAGGAATACTGGAGTGGGTTGCTGTTTTCTCCTCTGGGAGACCTTCCCGACTCAGGGATCAAACCTGAGTCGTGCGGCTCCTGCATTGGCAGGCGAATTCTTTACCACTGAGCCACCTGGGAGGCCTGGTTATTAGTAATAATTTGGTACTCTGCCATCCTGATTTTTTTTTCCCTGCTGTGTTATCCATATGATTTAGTGCCCAGCTTTTTCCCCACCTGACATTCTCTCCCAAGTGTTCCCTCTCTTTTGGTGAGCTCTTTGGAATGTCACTNCCGTGGACTCTACAGTCCGTGGAATTCTCCAGGCCCGAATACTGAAATAGGTAGCCTTTCCCTTCTCCAGGGGATCTTCCCAACCGAAGGATCGAACCCAGGTCTCCTGCATTGCAGGCAGATTCTTCACCAACTGAGCCACAAGGGAAGTCCAAAACTAGGATATATCACATAAAAAAAGCTTAGATTGCCAGCTTCTCTAGAAATGCAGGTGACTCTGACAAGGCTGAATTTGAATCCCCCACCTGGCCACACTTAGCTGTTTAGGTAAGACCTTGACCCTCCAGGTGCCCACTGCTCACCCAGCACAAGCATCTGTTATCTCCAGTATCCCACCTTAGTGGGCCCCTGTGGGCATTTGAATTCAAGGCTCTGCTTTGCACCTTGGGAAATACAGGCCTAGTGAAGGCCACCGGGGTAGAACTGAGCTATTTATAATGTGGTGAAAGAACTCTCAGCACAGATTTACAAGGGCCTGCGCTCCCCCCACCACATCCATTCCCCACAGGCTCACTGAAAAGAAAACCCCATGTAAGGGAAAGCAAAGGCAGGCCTTTCCCCACACCAGCCTCCAAGGGTTGAGCTATGAAAAGGGCCTGTGATAAAGCTGCCAAGAGACTTAGAGATGGGGCACTTCCCAGGCTTAAAGCAGGAACACCCAACTGTGGAGCTGAAAACGTATTGGAGGGCTTGACCCTTCCCAGCCGAGAGGGGACAAAGCTGGTGTGAAACCGAAGAAAACCTAAGCTACCCAGGATCCTATGCACATGACCTCTCCAGTCCTCTGAGCTTTCCTTCATGCTGTTTCCTTGCCTACAATGCTTTTCCACATCTTCTTTGAGCTTCTTCACCTGCCTTATTCCTAGTCAGCCTTTAAGACGAAGGGATCCTTCCTTCCAGGAAGTCTTCTACACTCTTCCCAGAGGGCTGGGTCTCTCCTCGGTGCCCCAGCAATGGCCTTTGGCCCCTTAGTGACAGCACCCGTCACGCTGTGTTGGAGCCGCCTGTGTGTCTGTCTCTCCTGCAGTCCATGAGCCCCTCAGAGGCCAGGGGCTCGCCTCAGCCATCTGTCTATCTCCAGCCCCCACTTCAGCGCCTAGCAGAGCGTCAGGCTGCAGCGTGCAAGGGGGCCTGAAGCACCCTCCCAGCTGTTGCAGGCTGTACACTGTCACTGTGGACAGAGGTCAAGTTCTCTCCCAGGAGGCCCTGGACCTGTAAAGTGCAGGCCATGTCTAAATGGGGAAGGCCAGGTGGTGGGCTAGACGAGGCTGGAGCCCAGATCGGGGGAGCACCCCCTGACACAGGCACCATGGCCGCCATACCCCTGACAAAGCTGCCCCCGTGGGAAACATTCTCTGAGTGGGCAGAGATGCTCAGGGGCTAGCTGGCCTGAGCCCACCCGCCTTGTGCTCGGGGCCTGGTCGGGTTCCCCCTCAAGGACACTGTGCTTCCCCAGGCGGGCCAAAATGTTAGGGTGAGAATCAAGAAGTGCATTCCGGCCAGCCATGAGGAGACCAGCCCTGCCACTCGCAGAGGGTGGGGGAGAGGCAGAGAGAGAAGACAGGGAAAGAGGGGCAGGGGGGGACACTCTAGGGAAAACACCTGGGCCCTGGCCCGGGTGCTTCCCACTCTAGCGTATCATCTCTAAACCTCATCTGGGTGCTGAGTGCCCTAATTGGACCACCTTACATGTCCCTAGCAGTGGACATGTGTGTTTACTGCAAAAATAAATCACAGTCGTGGGGACTTTCCTTGCAAGTTGCCTGGGGAATTTCTTTTGAGTGTGCGTGGACTGTGGTAGCTGAGACTGAAGGAGTGGAGGTGGGCCCCTAAGAGAGTCACCACACGAAACACTCCTGGGTCTGGGGGGCCTTGGAGGCAGTGGTTACTCCAAGGTGGGGAAGGGAGCCAAGCTTTAATGAGATCCAGGACTAAACCCATTAGGTCCTTGCCACCACTTGCAGGCAGGACATAATGACCCCAGTCGTACAAATGGGGAGACCCAGGCCCAGAGAGGGGGCCACTGGCTCAGTCACACTTCTTGGTAATTGTCAGAACTGAGATCTGGATGCCTCCAAGTGGATGCTACCTCCCAGCCTCTTTCACTTGCTGCACGAAGGCCGGAGCTGGCCTGCAGATGCTCTGGGCGGCAGGGGCGGGGAGTAGTAAGGACGGGTGACCAAATAACCCAGAGGTGGAGAGAGAGGGAAAGTGGTGGGCAGCATGCAAAGGAAGCGTTTCTCGCAGCAGCAAACACATCCAACCCAACAGAGGAGCATCTCCAGGGAAGCAGGCTGCGACAGGGAATGGTCTTCCTCCAGAGAAGGCAGCAGAGAGCCACGCTGAATGAGAAAGTGCTCAGGGAACACGCCATCCTTGCCGTCGTCGTGAGAAAGCCACCCAAAGATGAAACCTGGGCGACAGAGACATGAGTCAGAAGGAGGAACAGAGGCTGAGGAAGGATGTTTTTGGTTCCTTGGGACCCCAGATGCAAAGAATCAGCCTGAATCCTGTGACAGTAAGTGGCCTTTGGTGAAGCAAGAAAATCCCGCCTCCCCCAGAGTTTCCCTCAGTCACTCCCCATCCAGGTGCTCTTTCCTGGGTTCTTAGAAGCCCATGATTCCACCTGCTTGATACCGACCAGGGTTCCTGGCACTCCCCAGTCAATAAGAATTGACTAGAAGCTGGACAAGAAATTCAGGCCAGGCTTTATAGGGGTCCCTGATGCAGCAGGAGAGAAGTAGAACAGATGAGTTTTCCTTGCTTGGTCCCCGAGGTGGGATGAGCTGGTTCCTTATACAGGATAAGGGTGGGAGGGTGTCCAGGGATGGCTTAGGGGCTTTGCCCATTCCTTTGGAGGGCCATTGCTCCTGACACCCTGTTTTTGTCCTGGACTTTTCAGATCTGGCAGTTGGTTTTTTTGCTCTTTTTGTATCTTCTTGTCTGAAATTTGTACCAACTGCACCTGCACGCTGCTATTTTTAGTCCCGTTTACTTTCTTTGTGTTTTGTAGCTAGGGTGAGATGTAGTCTGCTCTGATGCAAGTATTGCAGCAATGCAGCAAAGGGTCCCGAGTCCCAGGCTGTCTCATGCTCAGGACTGGTGGTTGGTAAGACGGGAAATCACTGAAGACACAGCTCATAAATGCACGAACCGCTTCATTCTACATGAAAACCTGATTGCACATTGATTTACCAGTTTTCATGTAAGCAGAGTCTTTTCTTTGAACCTGAGCTGTCTGATGATCTCTTATACAAGCTAACCCATCACGCATTCTCTTTGAAAAAAAAACAAATAGAAGAGAAAACTTGGCTTATTTAAATAATTTTCTTCCAAGCTTATTTAAATAATTTTCTTCCAAGAGTAATCAATGTTCTTCACAGAAACTTCACAGAAAATGTCAAGGCTGCTACAAAGAAAGAAGGAAACACAAAGGAAACCCAGCGTTCCGTTGCTCGTTTGCAACAATGACTAATTATTAGTAGGGCATGTGTACACCTCTGTCGTGTCTGACTCTTTGCAAACCCCATGGTTGTAGCCCACCAGGCTCCTCTGTCCAGGGGATCATCCCAGCAGGAATACTGGAGTGGGTTGCTGTTTTCTCCTCTGGGAGACCTTCCCGACTCAGGGATCAAACCTGAGTCGTGCGGCTCCTGCATTGGCAGGCGAATTCTTTACCACTGAGCCACCTGGGAGGCCTGGTTATTAGTAATAATTTGGTACTCTGCCATCCTGATTTTTTTTTCCCTGCTGTGTTATCCATATGATTTAGTGCCCAGCTTTTTCCCCACCTGACATTCTCTCCCAAGTGTTCCCTCTCTTTGGTGAGCTCTTTGGAATATCACTGTTCAATTGTTTAATCAGTCTCCTAGTCTGAAAATCTTTTGCTTGTTTCTTATTTTCCTAATCCAAGGGTGGGAGGCTTTTTCTGTCCTTTTGCTTGTTTTCAGAAATAACAAGCAAAAAGTAAAGGGTATTTTTTTGGGTTCTTAATTTGCTTCACTGAATTATCCCCAAATCCAATTTTCTGGGGGCAGGTTTGAGAGCCTGTCAACCCGACACAGAAGCTCTCATCTGCCAGCCTCCCTCCTTCAGCGTGTGGCTGGCCCCTAAACATCTGCAAACCAGATTGTCTTATTGTTGTCTTAACTCCGAGGATTCCTGGGGAATCCGGACCAAGCAGCCAGGAGCTGGAGATGGTGGACAGCGTGGTGTCTCACTCTTATAAGAGTAATCCCTAATTGAGTGCCTGCATGGGTGCCAAGTCACTTCATCTGCATCTCTTTGAGACCCCATGACCTATAGCTTGCTAGACTTCTCTGTCCATGGGATTCTCCAGGAAAGAATACTGGAGTGGGTTGCCATGCCCTCCTCCAGGGGCTCTTCCTGACCCCGGGATCGAACCTGGGGTTCCTGTGTTGCAGGACCGCTGAGCCACCAGGGAAGCCCAATTGAGTGCCTACGAATCATCAATCCCATGTCAGCAATAAGGAAACCAAGGTTCCTAGAGGTCCAGGGACCGAGCAGTGAGAAGAGGCACGGATCTGTGGTCCTGCGTCTCCCTCCTGGCCAGGCTTTTGAGTGGAGTGTGCCAGAGGGTGAGCAGCTTGGGCGTGGCCTCCCCCTGGCCCAGGCTCGCTGTGGGCCAGGTGGGGCATCTCCCAGGCTCTTCCTTCTGCTTCCTGAACTGTGACATACCCGGGGACTAGGCGAGCTCATGCATGTCAGAAATGCTCCTCCATCCCAATTCAGAGCTGGAAATTTCCAGCTGCTTTAGCACTAGGAATGATGAGCCCTGGTGTCCTGCAAGCAGTGTCTGTGGGAGCATCGGGGCCCCGGACCAGGACACACAGCCCCCTAGTGCCAGCTGAGCTGCAAACTACAGTTCCTCTGTAGGGTTATAGGAGGGAGATACCAGTCCCCTCAGCTCCCCGCTACTTCTCCCCCTGCCCCCACTAGGCGAAGGCCGCCTAGTGAGGGTAGAGTGAGTGCAGAGGTTGGGTGGTGGGGCCAAACCTTGCTTCACAGCTGGCTGGCTTTGGAGGGATTAGTAACCTCTCTTCCCAGGTGGCTCAGTGGGAAAGAATGCACCTGTCAATGCAGGAGACATGGGTTTGATCCCTGGGTTGGGAAGATCTCCTGGAGAAGGAAATGGCAACCCACTCCAGTATTCTTGCCTGGAAAACCCCGTGAACAGAGGAGCCTGGCGGGCTACAGTTTATGGGGTTGCAAAAGAGTCGGACATGACTTAGAAAGTAAAACAGCAACACTGACCTCTCTGAAGTTCATTTTCACGCTGAAGTTGGATGGTGTCACACCCAGAGTGACGCTCCTGTAGTGTTCTTGGGGAACTAAGGGAGGTCAGGTCTGTGAATCTACTGACAGTGGGCAATTCCAGGCACCTTCATATCATACAAATTCAAGATATGTGTCCCTGTACACTGCTCTCTCTAAAATGGACACCCAACAAGGATCTACCCTATAGCACATGGAACTCTGCGCGATGTCATGTGGCAGCCTGGATGCGAGGGGAGTGTGGGGGAGAATGGATACATGCATATAGGACTGAGTTCCTTTCCTGAAACTATCACCAGGTTGTTAATCAGCTGTACTCCAATACAAACTGAAAAGCTAAAAGATAATAATATATGTGTCTCAAACCAGAAAGGCTGAGGGGCAGGGATGCCATGGGGTTAGGTGGAACAACCACATGTATTCCCTAGGGCTAAAGTCATAGAATTTAAGGAAGCTTGGTCCAAATACACCAAAAACACTGCCCAGACTTTACTTGAATTCTTCCAGTGACAGGGAGCTCACAACTGCTAATAGCAATACAATTCAGCAAACATTCAAAAGCAGTTATGCTACTAGGACTTCAAATTCAGAGAAGCAAAGACTCTGTTCTGTGCTTGAGTGACTGACAATGTGGCAATCAAGACGTGTAAAGAGAAAGAAAACTGCAGTGTGTGTGTGTGTGTATGTGTGTGTGTGTGTGTGTGTGTGTATGTTTGTGTGTACATAGTGAACTGAAAGCCGCTCAGCTGTGTCTGACTCCTTGTGATCCCATGGACTACACAGTCTGTGGAATTCTCCAGACCAGAATACTGGTGTAGGTTGCCATTTCTTTCTCCAGGGGATCTTCCCCACCCAGGGACTGAACCCGTGTCTCTTGTGTCTCCTGCATTGCAAGCAGATTCTTTACCACTGAGCCATCTGGGAAGCCACTGTTAATGTAGAGTTGGACCCCCCCCCCCAAAATCTCTAATGGCAAAATTCTTCTAGCTTGAAAATTCCATGGTCCTGACACATCTGGGGTATTTGGAAGTTTACAAAGTATTTTTGCATCTAAATCCCTGAGTTCCAATCCTACCCCATCCCTGTCCACTTACTAGCTGATAAACTTGGCCAAGGCCATTTACCTAAACCTGCACAAGCCCTCTCTTGAATCCGAGCCTGTTTCACTGTTTATTAAGATGAGGACAAAACTGTGAGCCCCACCCTCCTTACAGGACTGAGGGAGGCACTTCTGCACTGCGTCTCAGACCAGGCTCTGAGGCTGAATTCTGCTGAGGCTCGGTTTAGCAATCTCTGTCTAGAGCTGTTGCAAGGACTGAGCCGGCTGATATTAAGTGCTCAGAACAGCTGGTGTACGGCAGATGGTACATGCCTTGCTGTCAGCATCATCGTCATCATCGTTATTCATCCTTCTACAATACTNAGGACTGAGGGAGGCACTTCTGCACTGCGTCTCAGGCCAGGCTCTGAGGCTGAATTCTGCTGAGGCTCGGTTTAACAATCTCTGTCTAGAGCTGTTGCAAGGACTGAGCCGGCTGATATTTGTTAAGTGCTCAGAACGGCTGGTGTACGGCAGATGGTACATGCCTTGCTGTCAGCATCATCGTCATCATCGTTATTCATCCTTCTACAATATTTCCTGATCACCAGCCCTGGGCCCTACATACCGGGGTTTCTCTGTAAGGTACTAGAAAATGTGGGCAACCAAAATTAAAGTTGTAGGCACTTTGCATATTGTGGCCAGTCTTCACAAACCCTTTTCAAGGGAGGTTATACCTATTGGGGTTTCCCTTGTGACTAAGTGGTAAGGAATCCGCCTGCCCATGAAACCCACTCCAGTATTCTTGTCTGGGAAATCCCATGGACAGAGGAGCCTGGTAGGGGTGGGCTAGTTCATGGGGTTGCAAAAGAATCAGACTGAGCATTGTTGTTTACGACGAAAGGCCCATTTTACCAAGAGGCTACATCGCCTGCCCCAGGTCATCCAGCCAGACAAAAACCAAGACGCGTCCCAGGTTTGCCCGGCTCCCGTGTCCAGGCATGATACGAGTACCTAAGCGAGGGACAGCGGGNCCGCCTGCCCATGAAACCCACTCCAGTATTCTTGTCTGGGAAATCCCATGGACAGAGGAGCCTGGTAGGGGTGGGCTAGTCCATGGGGTTGCAAAAGAATCAGACAAGACTGAGCATTGTTGTTTACGACGAAAGGCCCATTTTACCAAGAGGCTACATCACCTGCCCCAGGTCATCCAGCCAGACAAAAACCAAGACGCGTCCCAGATTTGCCCGGCTCCCGTGTCCAGGCATGATACGAGTACCTAAGCGAGCTGACATTTCCCGTCCTCTCTGCTTCTCCATTCTTGGGGGATGCCAGGCCCATTCCTTTGCAAATCACCCTTTCATTCTTTTCTAAAGAAGGTATAACACCAACCCAACCGGAGCTCTGGAATTCTGAAGGTTGACTCCCTGGATTCCAAGGGGATTAGCCTCCTGCCGTGGAATCGGGCAGAGGGTAGCAGTCACATGATTGGGGAAAGCTTTTTTATTTGAAGTATAATTGATTTACAATGCTGTGTTGCTTTCTGCTGTACAGCAAAGTGATTTAGTTATACACATATATACATTCTTTTTCTGTGTTTTTATCACAGGATTTTGAATATAGTTCCCTGTGCTATAGGACCTTGTTAATTATCCACCCTATATGTTCCAGTTTGCATCTGTTAATCCCAGACTCTCATTCCATCCATTCCCCAGCTCCGTTCCCCCTTGGCAACCACAAGTCTATTCTATGACTGTGAACCTGTTTCAAAGATAAATTCGTTTGTGTTATGTTTCAGGTTCTACATATAAGTGATATCGTCTGGTATTTGTCTTTCTCTTTCTGACTTACTTCACTTAGTATGATAATCTCCAGGTCTATCCATGTTGCTGCAAATGGGATCATTTCATTCTTTTTATGACTGAGTAATATTCCATTTTGTATATGTACCACATCTTCTTTATCCATTCATCTGTTGATGGACATTTAGGTTGCTTCCATGTCTTGGCTATTGTGAATAATGCTACTTCATGAACATGGGGTGCATGAATTTTGTGAATTAGTTTTTTCCAGATATATGCCCTGGAGTAGAATTGCTGGATTAAATGATAATTTTATTTTTTAGTTTTCTGAGGAAACTCCACACTGTTCTTCATAGTGGCTACACCAACTTACATTTCCACCAACAGTGTAGGAGGGTTCACTTTTCTCCACACCTTCTTTAACATTTGTTACTTGCAGACTCCTTAATGAACAACGGCCATTCTGACTGGTGTAAGGCAATACCCCTGTAGTTGACCTGACTGTGGCTTTGATTTGGGCAGGCCTGACGGGGTGGGGCAGGTACCCTGAAGGTATATCTACTCCAGATGTAGAACATCTGGAGATGTTCTACAGACATCTCCAGAACCATGTGGTACAAGCTCTTATTCTCCCAATGAGGAAATGAAGTCCCAGAATTGTCAAGGTCACCCCTAGTACCCAGTGATGGAGGCAGGACTGGAACCCAGGCTTGATGCCCAAAGCCCTGGACCCTTCTACCTCTTTGCTATAGAGTCTCAGACAAGGGAGAATGCCTGCTGGCTGACAGGTCAAGGAAGGCCTCTCAGAGGAGGTGACACTTCAGTGGTCCTTGAAGGACAGCACTGGAATGTGGCTTGATGTCCACGTTCTTTTTACATGCCGAGCACATCTGTGCCTTTCCTGCCATATCGCACACTGAGCGTGGCAAATATGAGGAATAAAAGTTTGTTGAACGAATGAATAAATGGGCAGAAAGGCCACTCCCAGGAGGTAGATGGGTGTGGGTCCCTTCACAGCCAAGGGCATCTTGCGGAGACCCTGTGCAGGAAGGGATAAAACAGCACCTGCCTCAAGTTTGACATTCACCACTCATTCTTGGGCAGGACCCAAACCTCTTCGTGCCACGAAGGGTTNGTATGGTCTTCAGGATGTGGCAGGCAGAGCACACTAAGTTCTTCCACTTCCCTTTGCCTCTACTCTGAAGATGTGTCTGCTGGGGAGGAAGAGAAAAGTAAGGATCACCCTGCCTTCTATCTGTCAGTAAACAATCATTTATTAAACACCTAGTAGGAGTCAGAGAAAGGAAGACACACACAAGCATTTCTGATAGGCCTGCACTAATCAACATGGTGGAGAAGGAGGAGGGGGAGAGGAGGGAAGAGAACTCCGCTGCTCGAAGGTTCGACTGAGAAAAAGAGCCAGTGAGAAAGAGACTGGAGTGCGGGGCTTGAGGCTTGTGCTTGATCGTGTCTGACTCTTTGTGATCCCATGGACTAGTTAACCCCCAGGTTCCTCTGTCTATGGGGATTCTCCAGGCAAGAATACTGGAGTGGGTAGCCATTCCCTTCTCCCGGGGGATTTTCCTGACCCAGGGATTGAACCTAGGCCTCCTGCATTAGCAGGCAGATTCTTTATCTGAGCCACCAGGGAAGCTTGGCAATGGGAGACAGGTACTAACAAATTTATTGCAAGAAATTGGCTTACATGATTGTAGGGCTGACTAGGCAAGCCCAGAATCCATCAGTGAGGCGAACAGGAGAGGCGACCAGAACTCTCAGGCATGGTCTGTCCACAAGTGGAACTCCTTCTTCTGGGAAACCCTGCTTCTGCTCTGTCAACTGATTAAGCCAGGCCCACCTAGATACTCAGGATGATTCCTTTACTTAACATCTGATGAGGGATTTCACTAACACCTTCCAAATGCCTTTACAGCAACATCTAGATCCATATTCGGTTGAATAATGGGGGGCTGGAGCCTAGACACGTTGACACATAAAACCAACCATCGCAGGGCACTTTGGGAAGCTCCATGGAAGGGCTGGTAACTGAGTAGGTCTCAGCTTCAAAAGGCAGAAAGTGGGGACGGGGATTCAGGCATCGGGGGCAGCCCTGGCAAACGCAGAGCGGGTGTGCCTTGGGAAGTGGATGTGGGTCATCATGGCTGGAGTCCCAAGGGAACACATTACATACAAAGGGATAGAAATCGAGGAATGGTTTAATAAATAACAATAAACCAACACAATGCATTCTCTTAAAGGCATCATTATGATGCTATAGAACAACATGGAAAATTTTTCTTGGTCTGATGGTCTATATAAAACCACAGGAGATGAAAGGCTGGTTGAAGGCGCATGAAAACAGTTGTTTGGGGATAGAATTCTGGGAGATTTGAGCATTTTTAAATGCTCTATTGTGATCATATTATCTTTTTTTAAAAGGGAGACATTTATTTTTTTAAGGGGAAAGATTGGTATTAGGCTATCATTCATTCATTAAAACGACAAAGCTCAATGTCTGGGAAAGAAACAGAATAAGCTATTTCTAAGAAAGTGGAAACAGATGAAGAGCAGCAGGAGGCCCAGACTCTGTGAGGATGAGAGTCCAGGAGGCATGCCCTGTCATCTCTGCAGAAAGCAGAGTTGGTGGCGGGGGGCAGGGTGGGGGGGATCTGCTTCTCCTGGCTCCCCCACTTCCCGCCAACCCAACCCACCTCCACACGTGTTTCCAAAACATTCCAGGCCCATAAAGTGTCCAAATGCCAGAAGGGCCTACATGCACGTTGGACTGAATGGATCTGATTCAGCTCTCTAGTTGTTCCTGGAACAGATGTTGAATTCCCAGAACCCCGTCCATCTCCCCACAGACAGCTCTGGCCTTTTCTCAGGGAAAAGGAGAAAAAGCCCGTTGGAAACTGCTCAGGCCACTTCTCCCTGGTATCGAGGCTGTTACCGAGCGTGCAGCCCACAGCCTCCCTTGCCCCTGTACCGACAATGGTCTGCAGTTCACCTCGGTAACTCTCTATAAACAACATCCTTCCTCAGTGACCACGTGAAACAGATTTTAGAAGAAACCATTTATTCCAGGGAGGTGTCCGGGAAAGGGCTCTGAGCTGGATTTGGGAGACCTTCCTTCTTTCTAGCTCTGGCCTCGACTCCAACCTGAGTGGTCTGAGAGATTTTACTTATTTATGGAGCAAGGGTTTTCCAAGAGACTGAGATGTGCGAAACACAGTACAGGCGCGGCGAAAGGTAGGGAGATGAGCGAGGGGAGATGAGCGAGGCAGATGTTATTTAATACCACAGTTGCGCATGCGCACGCGCACACAAGGCTGTCTCAGCGAGACCGGATGCAAGAGGCAAAAGTTGACAAGACCACCCCTCGGACCAAAGAGAGAACTGTGTGGTGTCACAGGCTTCCCTGGATTAGGTGGGCTGGTGATGTCCCAGCGACCTGCTCATCTCTCCGTGCAGCTGTGGAACTGTGTCTGTAAAGCATCGCTGGGGCTGTGTCATGCGGGGGCTCCTGCAGCAGACTGGAGCCCCCCGGGTGCCCCCCTGGGTGGTGCCATTCACCACGTGCTTTGTGCGCTTGACACGGATTGCCTTGTCTGCTCCTCACAGCAAGGCACCATGAAAAAGCGAGGCACCATGAGGTTAAAGAGCAATCCGATGGAGGGGGACCAAATTCCAGGTCTGCCTCGGAGCGGGTAAGCCTGACCACCGGGCTGGGCCTCTTGTTTGTGACCTGGGTTTTCAGCTGGACCCCTCGGGCTGTATTTCCCTCTTTCTGTCATTTTACACACAAGCTCTGACATCTCTGTCACCTGTACAACTACCTTTTTTTTTTTTTTTGGATTTCATTTTTTTCTTTTATTTTCTGGCCACACTATGCAGCATGTGGGATCTTATTTCCCCAACCAGGAATTGAACCCATGCCCCCCACGTTGGGAGCGGGGAGTCGTTACCACCGGACCATCAGGGAAATCCCACAGCTATTTCTTTAATAGCGACTCGCTTCTGAACTGTTAACTGTATATCACCAACTTAAATGGAAAATGAGTACCATTTGTCCAAAAATGCCCTGTTGAAATAAATACAGTGGACCATAAGCAAGCCTGTTAAAGTCTGGTTAGATTCGGGTGTCCAGCCCAGGCGCTGGGCCTGCTGGTTTTGTTGAAAAGGGAGTTACAAACCATCAGAGGGGTGATGAAGACACAGCCCCAACCTGACACTTTTCTCCAGGGTTAACCTGGAGTTAGTGTGGTTGCTAACCACATTGAAAGGAGTGGGCCAATGATTGGGGGTTATTTACCATCCAATCCACAACCCTCGCTTTGGGAACTATCTCCCAGCTTCAATACACACCCACGAAACACTGGGCGCAGTTGGTCACCCAGTCAGGGTTCCGTAAAGGCAAACCCTGGCACTGGTGAAAGTCCTGCTGTGTGTCCTGGGGTGGCCACAGCCTCACAGCCCTTCAGAGGTGGATTCTTGGGGAACCAAAATAGACTCCCTTTGGCGCTAAAACAGAAATGAAGACTTTCCCTGGTGGGCCAGTGGCTAAGACTCCATGCTTCCAATGCAGGGGTTTGCAGGTTCAATTCCTGATCAGAGAACTAAGACCCCACAGACTGTGGGTGGTGTGGCCAAAAAAAAAAAGTGGAAATGACTCTAAGCAGCACCAAGAGCCAGTGTTTATGTGATTCGACAGAAGGAAATACTTTTAAAATTAAGTCTTCTTGGATCCAATTCTGAGGGAGATAGAGAACAAGTGAATCAGGATGTTGGATTTTTTTTCTAAAACATCGGTTTGAAAAACAGAGGAAAATCCCAACTGTAGAGTCACTGCCCCGTCACCCCCACACAGACACGAGGATCAGAGTCTCGGGGGAGCATGGGTCCATTCCCCCACCCCCAGCTGTGTCAATGAGAAAACTGAGGTCCAGGGAGGGCTAAGGGACTCCCTCAAATAGCACCCAGAGGACGGCACACCGAACATTGCCACCCCCTGTGTGCCCAGGTGCACACCACAGCCAGCTCCCCACCCCCCAGGCCTTCAGATGCACCCCTGACATCTGAGTTTGTAATCCCCTGATGTGTTAGTTCAAGTCCAGTAGTAGACTGAGAGGCCACGATCAAGCTGCCTAATATGCAAGGAGCTTAAAGAGGGTCTACTTACAGAGTGTAGATAGCATGTGAGGGTGACCTCTGCGGATGACCCTTTCCTCCCAACCCGAGGCCTGAACCACGAGAGGAGACGGCAGTTGTCAGAATCACTGGTCTTGGAAAGGCCCCAATGGGAGCTGTGCACCGGCGCTGGGCCCAGCCAGTCCCTGGAGGTCCTCAAGGGAGGGAGCTAGGAGCCAGATCCCCTCCTCCTTCCCCTCCCTCTCCCAGCCTCCTGCTGCTGCCCTGGGGCCAATCCCCACAGAGCCGGATTGCAGCCCCTCCTGGTGTGGGCTCTGCATCCTGGGGCAGGGCCAGGGAGAAGCAGGAACGACGATGCTCCCACACATGGAGCATCCAAAGCAGATGCAGGGAAACTAGAATCACCCCAGACCCTCACCTTCCCCCTGGTCCTCAAACTGCCTGCTCTCTGGACACGGGAGACAGAAAAGCCCCCTACTTTGTTTTGAACAGGAGAGCAATGTTGACGGACATTAACAATTTTGATCCCGATGGGCCGACTCTGCCAGATCTGGGACGTCTAACCAGGCAGACCCGTACCAGAGGGCATGGTGGGGGGGCATCACTACCCCAGAGTGACAGAGCTGGGAGGCCCTGGGTTACCTGGGCGGCTGTCACTGTCTCAATGGAAATGGTGACCTCGGCAGAAAAGCTGATGGCCCTCGCCTGGACAGGGAGCCCCACGGGGAGAGGAGCTCAGCTCCACCCTGCCCACCAAGTCTCCAGCACTGAGGGTCATGTCTGGCTTCTCCGTGAGACCATGAGCCCCAGGAGGACGGACACTGTGCCTGTCCCCACATCGTGTCCCGGCACTGGGTGTGTGATGGGTACTTAATAAATATTTAAGTGAAGACCCCTGTTTCTCTCCCTAGAGGAGAATGCATGCGTTTTACAGTCTCCAGTCCCACCATCTAACCATCTCCATCGTTTCTCCTCCAGGGAGGCCCTCACTCATCTCTCCCTCTGAGTCCCAATGTTCTCGGCCTGGAAGAGACCAATGTTCCCATCCATTCATGAGGACACCGTGCCCACCACTGCCTCCTTCGGGTGAGTCAGAGGGGCTTTACTGTTTCCGGGACAGGGGTGTGGGTGCCCAGGGGACACCTAGGAGAGCATGCCCCTCCTCTCTGGGACAATAACGGAAGCCCACTGGAAACGACACGCAACGTTAAATCCTGAGTCAAAAGTCCTCACGGGCCGGTGTTCAAATCCCCCAGGGCCTGTCAGGGGCAGAAGGGAGAGGACTGACTGTTCTGCTTCTGGGCTGGGTATTGCAGGTGGAGGGACACACCATACAGGGGGTCACATGTGAACCAGCGCAGGGTCGAGGGAGGATGTGAAAAAGAAGAGATGGAAACTCTGAAGGCAGCGCCAGAAATCAGACAGAGGCTGAGCCAGGTCTCCATGGAGACAGGGTGTCTCCACCACATGGCCGACATCCGAGGAAGGTCTGGACACTCTAAGGGGAGAATGTGGTGGGGATGTGTCTTGAGTGGAAGCAGAGGAAAGGGAGGGTCAGCCTAAGGGGGCAGTGTTAGGGAGAGTTGGCAGTGGGGCCCAGCTGGAGCTCTTGGTCCTATGGCAGGTGTGACCAATGGTCATCTCAGTAGAGGCCATGGAACATGAGCCCGATCACTCCCAATGAAGCCCTCCCCAGACCACCTTCTAACAACCCTGTGGCTCCTCAGAGTCAGGTATGGGCCAGGTGCCATCCTGTTGGGAAGGACTACCTTGCTGAAAAATTAACAAGTAACATCAGGTGGGACACTCTGGTCTGTAGAGAGCCAGACCACAAGAGACAGCACTCCAAGTCTGGAGCTCTGGGGAAACAGGGCTTCTCTTCCTGCAGAAATGGGGCCAAAGGCTGGACCAAGGGGAGCACGCAGGGCAGATCTTACCTTCAGAGTCTCCGCAGAGAAGGCTGCCAGTGTCCACGGGTCAGGACTTTAGGACTTGTCTCTGTTCCGTGATGTCTGGGGCCNGCAATTATTACGAAGCATCATGGTGAGGACTGAATGAGATCCAGCCTGTAGAATCCCCTTGCAGGTTGCAGAGCACCCAGTATGAGGCTCGAATAGTGATACACCGCAAAACAACAGTAATCACAGCGATGAGTACAGTGGCAATAACAGTTCTACTAATGATGATGATAAGTGTCCTGGTCCGTCCAGTGTAAGCAGCCTCCCCCTCATGTGGACTACTCTGCTGTTGGAACACTAGGTTAGGAAGTATCAAGAGAGCCCTTTTCTGCTTTTTGAGAGCTGTGGACCAGTTCAGGGGTTACCTGGCACCCAGCACACTAGGAAACTAAGCAACTAAATTCGGAAAGCTGAGCTCCAGGAGGCCTGGCTTCTTGGCAGCGGGATTCTCATTTGTCTCCAGCCTCGGAGTCTTCACCCCCGAGAGGTTTAAGAAGGAGCTGGAAGGAGGGAAGAGGTTTGCTGTGGGCACCGAGAGAACCCCCTGATCACTCTGCTTAGCTTCTCTCCCCTTCCTCCTCCAGGTCACCTTGAACATGTGAGACAGGAGGCTGAGTCCCCTCTGAAGTGTGGGACAGGGCCGGAAAGGGTGGCCTTGGGGAGCGGTGGATGGGGCCCAGCTCCTGTGTGCTCCTCAGGGACCACAGGGTAGCAAGAAGCAGCAGCTGCCCAGGCACCGCCAGACCAAAGCTGGGGCCAAACCCCAGGGACGTGGGGTTGGCAGAACAGCAGTCCCTAAAGATGTTCATGTCCTGGTCCTTGGGACCTGCAGATATGTCCCCTTACATGGAGAAAGGGACTTTGCAGATGGGATTAAGAACCTTGAGATGGGGAGAAGATGCTGGATTATGGAGGTGGGCTTGGTGTCATCACAGGTGAAAGTGGTTCCATTTATAAGTGAAACAGGAAGGTGGGGGAGGGGGTCAGAGTCAGAAAGAGATTAGAAGATGCTATGAAGATGGAGAAGGGGCCACAGGCTAAGGAGCACAGGCGGCCTCTAGAAGCTGGAAAAAGCCTCCAGAGGGAGCCCAGCCCTGCCAACACCTTGAATGGAGTCCATCGCAGCTGATTTTAGAGTTCTGACCTCCAGAACGGTAAGATGATTTTGTGCTGTTTCAAGGCATTGTGTGTACGTGCTCCGTTGCTTCAGTCATGTCCGACTCTTTGCAATCCCCTGGACTGTAGCCCACCAGGCTCCTCTGTCCATAGGATTCTCCAGGCAAGAATGCTGGAGTGGGTTGCCATGCCCTTCTCCAGGGAGTCTTCCTGACCCAGGGATCGAATCTGCACCTCTTATGTCTCCTGCCATTGGCAGGCGCGCTCTTTACCACTGGCGCCCCCTGGGTTTGTGCTAATTTGTTCCAACCCCAGTTGGATACTAATACAGGGGGCAAGGCTTCACCCTGCCCAGAAAAGCAGGGGTTGTCACCTGCGCCGCCTGCAGAGACCTCTTACTTCAGCCCGAGTCTGGCTGGTTCAGCAGACAACCCCCTCCATCCCAGGGGACCTGGTTGTGTCTGTGGCCGCGGCAGCCACAACGTGAGTCTGCTCAAGCTGAGCTTATTTTCAGGAGGTTTTTACCAGCTGCTGCCCATGTTTATGTAAAGTTGGCCAGAGAGCAGAAATCTTTTGTTTGCTCCGAGTTTTAGCTCTGATATTTGCCTGGCACATAGTATGTGGTCAGAATCCAGCAGCTATTGATATTATTAGTCATATCTGATCCTATTTGAAAAACTCACAAGTGATATTGGGCAAGTATGTTAGAGATGACTTATTCTGTAATTTCCATCTGGTATTTTCTGAGTTCCCTACATGAAAACATCGGCATGTGTTGCTTCAACAAAATAGCCTTCTTCAAATTAATTCCAGTTTCAACAGTGAGGTGATGATAAAGGATTTGAAATACAGACATAGATATTAAACGATGTCAACCCAGTGACATCATAAGATACCGTTTTTTAAATTTTGAATTTCTCTTTAATTTTCGTCTGTTTATTCAACAAGAAGCAGTTTTGAAAAATAACATCATAGCATATCACTTAGCAAAACTATTCCTCAGTTTCATGCATTTTTCTCTTCCATTTCCTTTTGATTTCTTCAAACGTTTAAGGGAAAATGGACTAGAATCAAAACTTCAAAAAATTGTTCAATTTTTTTTACATGATGTAATCCTTATCTTTGAATATCTATAGAACAATAGATATATTTTCAAAGGACAATTTTCATAAAAATAAGTTTAAATATTTTATGAATAGTAAACAGATATTTAATATTCATTATATTTTCCTTTTTAAAATTTTCAAGAAGGCTTCATCTAATTTAAAAAATCATAAAACCTTGATCATGTTCCACCACAAATGGCCAGATACCACAATTTCTCTTAGTAGAGAAGTAGGCTTATTTTGTCTAATATTTTATAACATTGTAAAATCCTTATATGTTTGTTTCTGGCTATCACCATTTTAACAAAGTAACCAACACACAACATTTCTTATAAAGTTGAACATATGAAGTTATCTCCTTTCCCTCCCATATTTACCTGACATAAAATACCTTGTTCAATGTAAGATGCTGTTTTCAAACCACAAATAACCCAACCAGCTATTAGTGTTATGAAATTTTGTAAGTGATCCTTGGAGACCAATCTGATTTTTATAAATCAGAATTCATAGACTGTAACTGGTCAGAGTCCACACGGAGCTCTGACGGCTGTATTCAGCCTCTACATGTTTCATGTGAGTGCCATAAAGAGCTGCTGGAAATAATCTCCTATTTCAAACGTCCTCTCTCCCCTCTTGTGGAAAAGCAGTTAAAACCCAAAGGAGGCATGGGATACAGGTCTCTTAAATTGATTTAAAATTATGTTTAAAAAATACATCCAAAGACAGTTGAAAACTCTGCCAGTATAAATTGTAAAAGGAAACGTTCTTCTGAGATATGGATCTTCTATTTTACTTTTGTAAGAGAGAGGAAAAAAAGATGTTCATTTACTTACTCCGGCAAAATGACAGGGATCACAACTTCAGCTGGGCTTTCTGGTGGTGAGAGCTGTCTTTGGAGATGTTTTCTGTTCTGGGAAGCACCGTGGAAGTGTGGTGGCCTTAAATTACATAAACCCTGCTCTGATGATGATGTCATTGGCTGGACTGCTGAAAAAATGAGTCTTTCAGATGGAGGAAGCAAACTGGGATTTTGAAATGAAAACTGATTTGCACTTAGGGGCTGGCAAGTGATTACTCAGCTACCATCTCCATCTCTACTTTGGCAACATCTGGAAAGGCCTGCGATCCTGCCCAAGAATGGTATAACGGTCAACCCGCCCTGGAAACACATTTTGGCATCACTGAGCCTCACAAGCCTCTCTGGGCATTGATGGACACTGAGTGATGACTTGGTCTGTTCACACTGGGGACCTGATTGCCTGGGGTTCTGCAGCAAATTTCCTGGGAGCTGACTTGAACGCTTCCTTTTGAATTTTGATCATGAAGGGTGTATTGCCAAGAATCCATCACTGTGGACCCCATTAAGCAAACAGTGAGCCACAGAAAGCTTGACTCATGTGGTATGCAGAGCTGAGTAAGATCAGATGTACTTTCCCCTAATTCCCCCCGCAGTTCTGAAGTCCGTTTTTGATGTACATCTGCAGATGCCAAGTTGAACCATTCAGGACCTCATGTTCAGACAGAAATTTCAGGCTTTCTTTGAGAGTCAGACCTCAAGAGCCTTGGGCCAAATGCCAAATACTTTTTATTTTAGCTCCTAAAAATGAAGATGCTCTTAAGCTCCCTCCCTGATGGCAGGAGAATGCCTCCACACCAGGGCTTGATTCCCGTTTTTGGGGAGTGACCCCCAAATCTCAGGCCCTAGTGCTCCCCAAACCCCAGTCCTGCCTCTTGTATGCTCTGCTTGTGTTTCTTGATGTGACCGTGAACCTGGAGTGTCTGGAGCAGAAAACATCTCCTTTGTCTTCAGAATCTGGCCTTTTCACCGCGTCTCCTTTTTCTGATAATGGCATCTCAGTGGGGACAAACCGCACTTGTGAACTTGCCAGCGGTTTGCTCACATTGCTGGGCGTCTTAAACTTGTGGAAGCAGGTTTTATGGTTTTTTTTTTT
>SJYW01007833.1:49031-72299 GCA_006410735.1 Raphicerus campestris
ACAATAGTTAACAGGTAGCAAGTGCCTACGGAGAGCTAGAGACCATTTGAGGCGCTATGCATATGTTAGCTCATCCAAATGGGGGGAGGGTTTTTAGGTGTGAGGCCCCAGAAACTCCACACCTTCTACTATGGACTCCACCCTCTCCATCCTACTGGTCCCAGTTCCAATGGACCAGCATGTCCAGGGGCCAGGCCCCTCCCTTGCTTCATTCTGCCTTTAGCCATCAGCCGCTGCCTCCTGTCTGCCTAGATGGTGAGCACTTTCAGGGGGCTGGGCCCTGTATTTCCAGTGCCTGGCAAAGTGCTGGCACAAGGTGCTCATTAAATATTTGTTGAACTGCTAGTCATAATAGTATGGTTGTAAATAAGACTCATCCTCCCCTTCCACTGAGTGCCTCCTCTAAGCCAGGTGACCAGGTCAAGTTTTCCATAGAGATAGTTCTTGACATAATCCCACAAGAAGGATACGATTAGCTCCAATTTTCAAAAAGGAAAATAAAACTTAGGGGGGCTAAGTGGCCCACACCACATAGTTGTGTCAGGATTTGAACTTGGGGTTCAAAGCCTTGGTCATCTTTTGCTTTATACTCAGACTTAGCAAGCTTTTTCTCTAAGGGAAAAGTGAAAGTGTTAGGCATCAGTTGCTCAGGCTTGCCCGACTCTTTGAGACTCCATGAGCTATAGCCCACCAGGCTCCTCTGTCCATGGAATTCTCCAGGTAAGAATACTGGAATGGATAGCCATTCCCTCCTCCAGGGGATCTTCCTGTCCCAGGGATCGAGCCCTGGTGTCCTGCATTGCCAGTGGATTCTTTACCATCTGAGTCACTAGCGAAGCTCTAAGGGAATGGATGATTAATATTTGCAGGCCAAATGGCCACTGTGGCAACCACTCAACTCTGTACACCCATGGCTGATTCATGTCAATGTACGGAAAAAAACACTACAATGTTGTAAAGTAATTAGCTTCCAATTAAAATAAATTAATTAATTTACAAAAAAAAAAAAAAACCCTCTGCTACTGTAACACAAAATGTAAATGAATGGGTGTGGCCGTGTGCCTATAAAACTTCATTTTCCAAAACCAGAGGCAAGCTGGATAGGTTGGGGATTACAGCAGGCTGCCTCCTGCATGATGCCCTGCATGCTGTTCCTCGCAGGCCACCGTGAATGGCATCCTGGGCCCTCCTGGAGCTCCAGACTCCCAACCAGAGCCAGCCGCTGCCCCCGAATGCCACGTCCTGTGATGAAGCCTGGGAAGCCTGGGCCCTGCTGCACCGAGTGTTGCCCACCTGCGTCCTCTTCGTCTGCCTCTGCGGACTGCTGGGGAACCTCTTCGTGCTGTCCGTCTTCCTCGTGGCCCGACAGCGTCTGAACGCGGCAGAAATCTACCTGGCCAACCTGGCAGCTTCTGACCTGGTGTTCGTCTTGGGCTTGCCCTTCTGGGCGGAGAACATCCGGAACGAATTCAACTGGCCTTTCGGAGCGCTACTCTGCCGCCTGGTCAACGGCGTCATCAAGGCCAACCTCTTCATCAGCGTCTTCCTGGTCGTGGCCATCAGCCAGGACCGCTACTGCGCGCTGGTGCATCCCATGGCCAGCCGGAGGTGGCGGCGGCGGCGGTGGGCCCAGGGCACCTGTCTGCTCATCTGGGCCGTGGGGGCCCTCCTGAGTCTCCCCACGTTCCTGCTGCGCTCCGTCAAGGCTGTGCCGGAGTTGAATGTCTCCGCCTGTGTGCTGCGGTACCCCCACGACGCCTGGCCCTTTGCAAGGATGGTGGAGTTAACCCTGCTGAGTTTTCTCCTCCCCTTGGCTGCGATCGTTTTCTTCAATTATCACATCCTGGCAGCCCTGCGGGGGCGGCAGGAGATCAGCAGGATGAGGTGTGGAGGGCCCAGGGATGGCAGGACCACCGCCCTGATCCTCACCCTCGTGTCCGCCTTCCTGCTCTGCTGGGCACCCTACCACTTCTTTGCCTTCCTGGAATTTCTGTTCCAGGTGAGGGCTGTCAGAGGCTGCTTCTGGGAAAATTTCATCGATCTGGGCCTGCAGTGTGCCAACTTCTTTGCTTTCGTCAACAGCTGCCTGAATCCAGTGATTTATGTCTTTTGGGGCCAGCTTTTCAGGACCAAAGTCTGGGAACTTTATAAACAATGCATTCCTGGGAGTCTTACTCCGGTAGCCTCCTCTCATAGGAAAGAGATTCTCCAACATTTCTGGCGGAATTAACACAGCGGGGAGCCAGGAAGTGTGGCTTCCTTATCCATTATTACTGACATCATAAATACAGAGAAGGGGGCAACAGAGGGTGAGATGGTTGGATGACATCACCGACTCAATGGACATGACTTTGTGCAAACTCTGGGAGTTGGTGAGGGACGGGGAGGCCTGGTGTGCTGCAATCCATTCTGTCACAAAGAGTCGGACATGACTTAGTGATTTAACAGCAACAGCAGACTGAATGATGCCCCCATCCACCCAGGCACATAACCAGGACCTCATCCCTGGAGCCTGGGAATGTTTATGTGGTAATGGGGACTCTGCAGGCATGATTAAGCTAAGGATCTTGAGATGAGGAGGTTACCCTGGGCTGTTTGGATGAGTCTAGTATCATCACAAATTTCTTTATAAAGGGCTGGCAGAAGTATCCAAGTCAGAGAAGGTTGGAAGGATGCAATGAAGGGGCCACAAGCCAAGGACTGCAGGTGCCCTGTAGAGGATGAAATGGCAGGGAAATGGACTCTCCCTGGAGCCTCCAGCAGGAACCAGCTGTGCTGACCTCCTGACTGCAGCCCAGCGACACTACTTTGGAGGCCTGACCTCCAGAACTGGAAGCTAATAAATCTGTGTTGTTTTTAATAAGTCACCGAGTTTATGGTTAATTGTCACAGTGGTAGGAAACAAATTTCCAATAAGTGTTTCTTACTGCAATTCCAGCTGTCCTTCCAAAATGTTCTAGGTTAACTACCAGGAACAGAGAGATGATATAGCTAGAGATCCTATCTGCAAGGATCTTACGGAGATCAAAATAATTACAGCATAAAAAAAGTAAATGAGAAATCGCGTACAGGTGACACAGACCCGTGCCTAGGGCATTCAGAGGGAAAGAGGATGGGCTCCTTCCAGGGTTACCAAAATAGAGCTTGCAAAGAGAGTAAACTGTGGGCCGAGTTTGACAAGGGGTAGAATGTGGTACGGGCTTCCCTGGTGGCTCAGCAAATGCAGGAGATACAAGAGATGCAGGTTCGATCGCTGGGTCAGGAAGATCCCTGAAGGAGAAAATGGCAACCCACTGCAGTATTCTTGCCTGGGGAATTCCATGGATAGAGGAGCCTGGAGGGCTACCAGTCCATGGGGTCACGAAAGAGTCGGACACAACTAATCGACTAACAACAACAGGAACCTGGTGCATGGAGAGAGGGAAGCAGAACCGGGACACACAAGTAGAAAGTGCGGGCTGCGGGTGAAAGAATGCTTCCATGCCTTTCTTGCTGCCAGGGTCCCACTGGTGACCCTGAGAGGGTCTGCCTTCCAGGAGCTCGAGGCAACAGGGATGAGAGTTTAGGAGAGCGTCACAGAGCGGGAGCATCTGCTGTCAGGTGAGAACACACAGAAGGGNCTTTGTGCAAACTCTGGGAGTTGGTGAGGGACGGGGAGGCCTGGTGTGCTGCAATCCATTCTGTAACAAAGAGTCGGACATGATTTAGTGATTTAACAGCAACAGCAGACTGAATGACGCCCCCATCCACCCAGCCACATAACCAGGACCTCATCCCTGGAGCCTGGGAATGTTTATGTGGTAATGGGGACTCTGCAGGCATGATTAAGCTAAGGATCTTGAGATGAGGAGGTTACCCTGGGCTGTTTGGATGAGTCTAGTATCATCACAAATTTCTTTATAAAGGGCTGGCAGAAGTATCCAAGTCAGAGAAGNTAAGGCGGGATCTGAAGCAGGAGCCAAGGCCGAGGCACAAGCCTGGTCCTCTTAGGGCTGACCTCCTGGGGCTTCCCCAGGACATCAATTCTTTGGAGCTGGGTAGCAGCGCTGCTGCCAAGAGGCAGGGCCCCTCCCCAGGGGTGGAGGCTGGACTCAGCCAGCTTGCTTGACTCCAATGCAGTGCAGTTTCTGAGCCCCTGCATAGGACCCCGTGAGCAAAGCCCCAACAGCCTAGTGGCCAGAATGGACAGAAGCACCCAGGCAGGAAGGGAGAGCTGGAAAGAGAAAATGAGACCCAGTCTCTTGCACACAGACACCCACATGTCCTCTACCCTTCCTTCTCGGGCCCTGCTTTAAAATTGCACCTTCAAAAATACTGACAGGGCTCGCGAAAAACAATCCCACATGCTATGGAAGAGCGTGCTGGCCTGAGAAGTCACGGCATTGCTCGTTGACCTGAAGTCCAACAGCAGATGGTCAACATGGGCTCTGATAAGCACACAGATGATTTATGGGATGTCAATCACATTAACAAGCACAGCGCTCGCTCCTACAGCTGGGGAGAAATTAGCCAACCCCACCGTAAGAATTCTGTTGTCCTTCTGCTGGGAAGGTCAATTACTCATTTGCAGGTANCACACAGATGATTTATGGGATGTCAATCACATTAACAAGCACAGCGCTCGCTCCTACAGCTGGGGAGAAATTAGCCAACCCCACCGTAAGAATTCTGTTGTCCTTCTGCTGGGAAGGTCAATTACTCATTTGCAGGTAGAAAAATTCCTACCTTGGTTAAAAGGATTGATGTTGAGGGAGAAATGAATATTTCTGAGTTCCCATGGCTCTTGTTGATATGCTCGCCTGGGGTATTTCACACCTGGGTCCAGGCCTAGACTCACCTTGTAGGGCTCACACCTGGCATGGCCGGATGAATCAGCCATTCATCTGGTGGGGTTTATCACTGGTGGCTCAGTGATAAAGAATCCACCTGCCAATGCAGGGGACACTGGTTCGATCCCTGATCAAGGAAGATCAGACAACTAGNTAGAAAAATTCCTACCTTGGTTAAAAGGATTGATGTTGAGGGAGAAATGAATATTTCTGAGTTCCCATGGCTCTTGTTGACATGCTCGCCTGGGGTATTTCACACCTGGGTCCAGGCCTAGACTCACCTTGTAGGGCTCATACCTGGCATGGCCGGATGAATCAGCCATTCATCTGGTGGGGTTTATCACTGGTGGCTCAGTGGTAAAGAATCCACCTGCCAATGCAGGGGACACTGGTTCGATCCCTGATCAAGGAAGATCAGGCAACTAGGAGTCCATGTGCCCCAGAACCCGTGCNAGTCCACGTGCCCCAGAACCCGTGCTTTGAGACAAGAGAAGCCACTGTAATGAGAAGTCCACTCACCGCAGCTGGAGAGGAGCCCCATTCACTGCAACTAGAGAAAAAGCCCGCACAGCAAAAGACCCAGCACCGTCAAAAATTAAGTAAATAAATAAAAGTTAATGGAACCTATTAATTAAGACCCATCCTCCCAGCTCCACATCCCTGTTTTTTCTCTCTCTCTTCTGAAGGGCTGAGTACAGCTTCTTCTCCAGCCCACCTCCAGCCTCGAGCCTGTCCTGTGAATCCATGGCTGCCGGCCACCCTCCCCCATGGCATCCATCACCCCAACTGTCATGGAAAATAAGCAGCACTAAGCCCCCCTGAATCCCAGCCCGGGGAGTCTCCCAAGTGTTGCAATGGACACAGACGTTTTCTTGTTCTCTGGAGATGAGTCACGAGTTTGATGAGGAGCAGGTGGGAAGTTTTCCTCCTGTGAAGTAGAAGAGGCTTTAAGTATCATCAAAATAAGTGCATGTCAAACTGGTGCAATCTGAAAAATTATATGGTCAGCTTCCTGGCTGTGATATCATACCATACTCAGACGTTACTCATGGGGGCTACTGAGTAAGAGAGCAAAGGATCTATGAATCTAATAAAAATTTTTGAAAAGAAAATATCATCAAGCTCAACCTCATTTCACAGATAAGGATGGGTGGAAATTCACTCAGTGATAGGGAAACCCCGTCCCAAGATGGGTGGAAACTTACTCAGTGAGCGGGATTCCTGATGCAGGGCTTGGTCCAGACCAGGGATGCCCATGAGACTGGGAGGTCAGAGAAGAGGCCAGAGCACCAGGGATCCTACCATCTGAGTTGCCTTGATGGTGGCAGAGTTCCCTGTATCTGGGGTAGGATTTAAGGCAGTGGGCAGGAGGCCAGGCTTAATTTCCAGGAGATTTTGGAGGCAGAAGATATCAGAAGGCCATGCCAGTCAACAGAGATGCTGAACAGAGATGTCATGTTCAGGCCTGCATTTCAGAGAGATCATTTCACAAGAACATAGGACAATGGCCAGAAGAATGTATCAGTCATCTATTGCTGCATTAAAAAAAAAAAAAAAAAAAAAGCCCAAACAATGATTTAAAGCAAGCATCTCAGCTCACAGTTCTGCAGCTGACCACTTGGGCTGGGTTCAGCTGGGTGGCTCTTCTGCTGCTCTTGGCTAGGTTCACCGGGCCCAGCTGTGGTCAGCAGCCAGTTACCTGGTAGCTCTGCTTCTAGGGGTTGAGCAGGGAGGTGCAGTAGACACAGAGCTGACCTCAGATGGAGTCAAAACCCACAGTGGATTAGGTGCAATGAATGATGGGGGACTGGGAAATACCCCAACTCTGACCTTCCCAAACTCAGATGGAATCAGAGCAGGTAATGCATTCAGTGCTTTGACTACACGTATTAGCGTCCAATATGGACACTTAAGGGAAATCAACCCTGAATACTCACTGGCAGGACTGAGACTGAAACTGAAGCGCCAGTATTTTGGCCACCTGATGTGAAGAAACAACTCATTGAACAAGACCCTGATGCTGGGGAAGACTGAGGGAAGAAGGAGAAGAGGCTGTCAGAAGATGAGATGGCTGGATGGCATCACTGATGTAATGGACATGAACTTGGGCAGACTCCGGGAGATGGTGAGGGACCGGGAGGCCTGGCATGCTGCAGTCCACGGGGTCACAAAGAGTCAGACACCCCTGGGCAACGGAACAGCAACAGCAATTGTGTGAGGCATGGGGTGCAGAGAACGCTTCAGAGGGTTCACAGGGTGTGGAAAAGACCATAGGGGGCAACCTGTTCAAGATACTGGTGGAAACACTGAGGCCCAGAGTGCTTTGCCCGTCACATGGTGACACCATCCACATGGCGTCTGGGGTCAGAGCCAGCTCTTCTCCCGCTATGTCTATTCCTCCAGCCCAGGCAAATGGCTCCCTGGAAAACACTTCCTGAGAACTCCTTGTCTTTCCAGTGGAATCACCCTTGGCCAGTGCCGATGGAGGTGGTGGGAAGGACAGGAAGTCCTTTTTCACTCTCCTGGGAGAGACATGACGGCTGGTCTCCAACAATGTCAGTTCTCCCATCCTTCTGGGAAGCAAGAGGGTTGAACTTCCTCACCCTGTTGGCGTTAAGTGTCGTCTTGGCACTCCTTTGCCCATTGTGAAGGCAACCTGTGTGTTCCTTCTAGGCAAGAGCATTTCAGAGCACAGCTCTTCTCTCCTCTGCTATAGCAAACCCAGACAGTGGTGTCCTTAAGAGGTGGAGCCCATCAGACCGGATCCCTGAGGGACTACCTACCGACAGCCCTGTGTTAAATGCGAGTGAGAAATCTACGCTTGTTGTTTCAAGCCAGAGAGCTAGAGGATGTCTGTTACTGCAGCAGAATCCAGCCCATCCTCACTGATTCTCCAGTTTTCAATGACGAGGGGTTGCTCCCAACCTCTGGGCCTCTTGCCCACCCCTTAACTCCTCTGTGAGGAAGAAAAGTGGCTTAGCTGATTGACCATTTTCAAGAAAAAAAGAATTGAACTTGCAGAGCTCAGCACCCCCTTCCATATTCACTCTTTGGAAAGTGCTGTCTGCAGACACTGGGCTTCTCTCAGCCATGGGGCTCTGCCTCAGAGGGGGAAACTCAGCATGGGCCTGTGCGGGTAAGTCTGCCTGGCTCTGGGATTCAGAACTAAGAAGCCCACTGTGGCCACATGCCTGAGCAGCACTGATCGAGGTCTTCTCAGAAACAAAGATAACGTGGCAGCCCCATCTGCTGACTCTTGTTGTCTCCTTTTGTTCAAAACTGAGACACAAAAACAGGACTGTCCTCAAACCCTGACTCCTAGTCTCCTGCCCATCCCATACTCCAAGGGACTCGAATTCCCAGCATCTTGGATAAAAACATGGACAACTCAGACTTCCCTGGTACCACGGATAAGAATCTGCCTGCCAGTGCAAGGGACATGGGTTCAATCCCTGGTATGGGAAGATCCCACATGCCATGTGTTCCACAACGCCTGAGCCAACGCTCTGGAGCATGAGAGCCATAACTGCTGAACCCTGAGCGCCTGGAGCCTGCGCTCGGCCACAAGAGAAGCCACTGCAGCAAGAAGCCTGGGCACTTCAGCTAGAGGGTTGCCCCCACGCACCAAAATAAAGAAAGCCCACTTGAAGAAACGAAGACTCAGTGAAATTAAAACAAAAATGAAAGTCTGATATGGATGTCACTTCTGTCTTGTCCGACTGTTTGCGACCCCATGGTCAGTATCCCTGGAGAAGGAAATGGCAGCCCACTCCAGTGTTCTTGCCTGGAGAATCCCAGGGACAGAGGAGCCTGATGGGCTGCCATCTATGGGGTCGCACAGAGTCAGACACGACTGAAGTGACTTAGCGGCAGCAGCAGTAGCAGCATGACATCCCACCAGGCTCCTCTGTCTGTGGGATTCTCCAGGCAAGAATCCTGCAGGGAGCTGCCGTGCCTGCCTCCAGGGGATCTTCCTGACCTAGGGATCGAACTCACACCTCTTACATCTCCTGCATTGGCAGGCATGTTCTTCACCACCAGCGCCAGCTGGGAAGACTGATGGTGAGACGCAAATCTGATTGCTGAGAGTTTCCACAAAATTTCTTGGCAAAGCTGGCACAAATGTTCTTGACACTAGACACTTAGGGCAGACAGCTCTCAAGTGGGAGGGCCATCCTGGGCATTATAGGCTGTGTGGCAGCGTCTCAGGGTCTCTAACCACTGGATGCCAAGAGCGCCCACCATCCCCAGTATGACAACCTCAGAGTCTCCAGATGTGACTGAATGTCTTCTGGGAGCAAAATCACCTTCCATCTCTAGCTGAGAACCACATTTTGGCTAATGTGATCCAGTTACGTTGACAATGGCCTCAAGGAAAGGCTAGCGATCTGGGAGGACTTCTCGAAGCGGGAGGACTTCAGCCCTGAAGGACTGAACTTAACAAAGGGAAGGGGAGGGGCCATGGTCCTCGGAAAGCGTGTGCAAAAGGAGGCTGGAAGCCTAGTGGAGATAAAAGGTTGGCGGACGGGTACCACACATGCCACCGTTGGGACAATTAAATTGCCAGAGAATCACTCAGCATTGCACACACGGTCAATGTTTGCTAATCTCACTCCAGCAGAGGCTCTCCTCCAGTCCAAACAGTGACATCAGTTGATAGCAACTAGCCATCACTGATTCTGGCATCGCTTCCCGGGGTTGAACAATGAATCCCCCACCCCCGACCCGCACCTGTGGCTGCTCCCTGCGTCATTTTTCCTGCATTGCACTATAGACAGCCTTGTGAAGGGCAGGGGTGGGTAAGATCGGGAAAGAGGGAGAAAAGGCAGGAATGCGATTCAGTCATAATGAGCAAAATACCACAGTTTGAAGAAAGACAGGATCCGGCAGACTCGGCTGAGAGGGAGGCCTCTGAGACGAGGAGGGAGGCCCAAGGGCCATGTTATCCTTATTTAAAATGCTCCCGCTTTGTTCATCATGGGTATTTTGCATTTATTCTGAGTTTTTTAAAATGTTGCATTCAGAGGCCTCCCTGGTGGTACAGTGGATAAGGATCCGCCGGCCAATGCAGGGGACACGGGTTCAATCCCTGGTTCGGGAGGATTCTACATGCTGTGAAACAACTGGGCCATGCACCAGAGCCCACATGCCGCAGTTACCAAGGCCCATGTGCCTGGAGGCTGCGCCCTGCAGGAAGAGAAGCCTCCACACCCAGGAGCCCATGCACAGCAGCAGAGTGTCTTCCACTCACAGCCACTATAGAAAAGCCTGCAACAACGGAGACTCAGCACAGCCTCACTTATTCAAAAGAACACATGGTGTTCAGTTACTGTCTTGGTAACTGCACTGCCTCTGCACACGGCTGCTGCTGCTGAGTCGCTTCATTCGTGTCCAACTCCGTGCGACCCAATAGACGGCAGCCCACCAGGCTCCGCTGTCCCTGGGATTCTGGAGTGGGTTGCCATTTCCTTCTCCAACCCTTGCATGCATGCTAAGTCGCTTCAGTCGTGTCCAACTCTATGCGACCCTGTGGACAGCAGCCCACCAGGCTCTCCTGTCCACAGGATTTACCAGGCAAGAATACTGGAGTGGGCTGCCATTTCCTTCCCCATGCCCCTGTACACTACCCCCTTCCTGAAACTTTGTGCCCAAGGGGGGACCCCGGCCGCCTCACCTTAGTCCCAGCCCTGAGTAGTGGGATTCGGGAACGGGGGTTGCATTTTCCCAGAGGAATGAATTAGCAGAGAAGCACCTCTTTCAGACTCAGTTTACGTACCGGCTCCCCAGCCTCGAAGGGAAAACACAACAAAAGATCTTTATATGAATATAAAGCACATTTCAATTATCTCAGGTCCCAAATATTCCCTTATCAACTTGCTACGAACACTGACAACTTTCACAAGCCCTGGGGATCAAGAGAGGGGCCAGGCGTGCTTTACCACCCAACCTGGTATTTACAGGGAGAAATTAATTTTGAAATCAAATGACATTTTTATATTCAGTTTGATACCATGTCCTTGACTAAGAGGAAGCTGCCACAGACTAGTCTTGTGAAAGGGTTGGAATAATTAGGATTTTTCCAAAACCTTCCCACTCTGTGTGGGGCCAGGATTTGCTCAGGTTCAGCTGGGCTACGAGAGCTTGATGGGGCAAATGCCAAGAAATCCAAGTTCCACTCAGGAGGAGAGCGGGCGCCCCCTGCTGGCATCCAAGGAGGAACGCTCTTTCCCCAGAAATGTTTCCGCACAAATTTTCAAAGCTAAGTCCTTTGGAACATACAGCAAATATGTTCCAAAATGTAACAAAACACGAAATGTGAAGAGACAACAATTTCTCTTGAGCCCTGTTGGTGGATACTTACGTAGGTACAACTTCTACAGAAGGGAAATTGGCAACAGCCACTCAAATTTTAAATGGATGTCACATGTCATTGCTTCAATGTTTTCCCTCGTAGTGATCCATCTGTGAGATAAACTAAGCCAGGCTGCAGATCGGCTGAGACAGGCTTGGACACGGGGCCCTTTGCTGCAAAGCTTGTGTGTGTGCTGTCACTGCAGGCGTGTCTGACTTTGTCTGAGCCTACAGACTGTAGCCTGCCAGGCTTTTCTATCCACGGGATTCTCCAGGCAAGAATACTGGAGTGGGTTGCCATGCCCTCCTCCAGGGGATCTTTCTGAACCGGCATCTCTTATGTCTCCTACAGTTGCAAAACTTACACCAGGAAAAATGTTTCCTCGAGCTACAAAATACAAAGAAACTATATGAGACTAAAAATAACTGCTTGAAAAAAAAANAGGTTCACCGGGCCCAGCTGTGGTCAGCAGCCAGTTACCTGGTAGCTCTGCTTCTAGGGGTTGAGCAGGGAGGTGCAGTAGACACAGAGCTGACCTCAGATGGAGTCAAAACCCACAGTGGATTAGGTGCAATGAATGATGGGGGACTGGGAAATACCCCAACTCTGACCTTCCCAAACTCAGATGGAATCAGAGCAGGTAATGCATTCAGTGCTTTGACTACACGTATTAGCGTCCAATATGGACACTTAAGGGAAATCAACCCTGAATACTCACTGGCAGGACTGAGACTGAAACTGAAGCACCAGTATTTTGGCCACCTGATGTGAAGAAACAACTCATTGAAAAAGACCCTGATGCTGGGGAAGACTGAGGGAAGAAGGAGAAGAGGCTGTCAGAAGATGAAATGGCTGGATGGCATCACTGATGTAATGGACATGAACTTGGGCAGACTCCGGGAGATGGTGAGGGACCGGGAGGCCTGGCACGCTGCAGTCCACAGGGTCGCAAAGAGTCAGACACCCCTGGGCAACGGAACAGCAACAGCAATTGTGTGAGGCATGGGGTGCAGAGAACGCTTCAGAGGGTTCACAGGGTGTGGAAAAGACCATAGGGGGCAACCTGTTCAAGATACTGGTGGAAACACTGAGGCCCAGAGTGCTTTGCCCGTCACATGGTGACACCATCCACATGGCGTCTGGGGTCAGAGCCAGCTCTTCTCCCGCTATGTCTATTCCTCCAGCCCAGGCAAATGGCTCCCTGGAAAACACTTCCTGAGAACTCCTTGTCTTTCCAGTGGAATCACCCTTGGCCAGTGCCGATGGAGGTGGTGGGAAGGACAGGAAGTCCTTTTTCACTCTCCTGGGAGAGACATGACGGCTGGTCTCCAACAATGTCAGTTCTCCCATCCTTCTGGGAAGCAAGAGGGTTGAACTTCCTCACCCTGTTGGCGTTAAGTGTCGTCTTGGCACTCCTTTGCCCATTGTGAAGGCAACCTGTGTGTTCCTTCTAGGCAAGAGCATTTCAGAGCACAGCTCTTCTCTCCTCTGCTATAGCAAACCCAGACAGTGGTGTCCTTAAGAGGTGGAGCCCATCAGACCGGATCCCTGAGGGACTACCTACCGACAGCCCTGTGTTAAATGCGAGTGAGAAATCTACGCTTGTTGTTTCAAGCCAGAGAGCTAGAGGATGTCTGTTACTGCAGCAGAATCCAGCCCATCCTCACTGATTCTCCAGTTTTCAATGACGAGGGGTTGCTCCCAACCTCTGGGCCTCTTGCCCACCCCTTAACTCCTCTGTGAGGAAGAAAAGTGGCTTAGCTGATTGACCATTTTCAAGAAAAAAAGAATTGAACTTGCAGAGCTCAGCACCCCCTTCCATATTCACTCTTTGGAAAGTGCTGTCTGCAGACACTGGGCTTCTCTCAGCCATGGGGCTCTGCCTCAGAGGGGGAAACTCAGCATGGGCCTGTGCGGGTAAGTCTGCCTGGCTCTGGGATTCAGAACTAAGAAGCCCACTGTGGCCACATGCCTGAGCAGCACTGATCGAGGTCTTCTCAGAAACAAAGATAACGTGGCAGCCCCATCTGCTGACTCTTGTTGCCTCCTTTTGTTCAAAACTGAGACACAAAAACAGGACTGTCCTCAAACCCTGACTCCTAGTCTCCTGCCCATCCCATACTCCAAGGGACTCGAATTCCCAGCATCTTGGATAAAAACATGGACAACTCAGACTTCCCTGGTACCACGGATAAGAATCTGCCTGCCAGTGCAAGGGACATGGGTTCAATCCCTGGTATGGGAAGATCCCACATGCCATGTGTTCCACAACGCCTGAGCCAACGCTCTGGAGCATGAGAGCCATAACTGCTGAACCCTGAGCGCCTGGAGCCTGCGCTCGGCCACAAGAGAAGCCACTGCAGCAAGAAGCCTGGGCACTTCAGCTAGAGGGTTGCCCCCACGCACCAAAATAAAGAAAGCCCACTTGAAGAAACGAAGACTCAGTGAAATTAAAACAAAAATGAAAGTCTGATATGGATGTCACTTCTGTCTTGTCCGACTGTTTGCGACCCCATGGTCAGTATCCCTGGAGAAGGAAATGGCAGCCCACTCCAGTGTTCTTGCCTGGAGAATCCCAGGGACAGAGGAGCCTGATGGGCTGCCATCTATGGGGTCGCACAGAGTCAGACACGACTGAAGTGACTTAGCGGCAGCAGCAGTAGCAGCATGACATCCCACCAGGCTCCTCTGTCCTTGGGATTCTCCAGGCAAGAATCCTGCAGGGAGCTGCCGTGCCCGCCTCCAGGGGATCTTCCTGACCCAGGGATCGAACTCACACCTCTTACATCTCCTGCATTGGCAGGCGTGTTCTTCACCACCAGCGCCACCTGGGAAGACTGATGGTGAGACGCAAATCTGATTGCTGAGAGTTTCCACAAAATTTCTTGGCAAAGCTGGCACAAATGTTCTTGACACTAGACACTTAGGGCAGACAGCTCTCAAGTGGGAGGGCCATCCTGGGCATTATAGGCTGTGTGGCAGCGTCTCAGGGTCTCTAACCACTGGANAAAAAAAAACAAACTGCATGCATGCTGTAGGTGGGGCAAATTCTGGAGAAAATATAGAAAAAGACCAAAAACTCAACTGCCACTTCTGAGCAAAAAAAAGATGTTGGGAGGAAAATCAGGGTCCTGCAATGCCCCTTGCACATACACCTAAGCCGGGGGCAAACCACCTAAACCACCCCTTCAGCTTGATCCCTGGACACACCCCTGCCCTTCACCCCATATGAGGAACCAGCTTGCCCCTCTTGAGAGCAAGCAAGCAAGCCTGTTGCATGTTTTCACGCCCTCCTGCGACTGCAGGGGCCCCAATAAAGCCTTGCCTGAATTTCTCCTGATTGGAGAAGGCCAAGAATCCTTGTCCATGGGATTTTCCAGGCAGGAATAATGGAGTGGGTTGCCATTTCCTCTTCCACCCGTGTGTCTTACGTCTCCTGCATTGTCAGGCAGATTCTTTACTACTAGCATCACCTGAGAAGCCCGGTTAGTATGAAAACCACTGAGAAACTGAGGTACAGCCAAGTTAGGGGACTAGTTCAAGGTCAGTCTTTGGGGTAGAGAGTGGGCTGAAACCCTAGTTCAGCAAGCAGGACATAAAGACTAAAAAGATGACTTTCAAAAGGAAATCGGGTATGAAAGATTAAGGAGAGTTTTGAAGAAAATAGTATTTCAAAGAAAACAGGTGGGATGAGGGGGAAGTAAGTAAAACCAGTTTAAACTTAAATATTTGGCCTTAGAAATGTTCATAACATTTATTGCATATATAAAAAGAGAATGTCTAACAACTGAGCTATGATATTGATGAAATGAAGTGAAATGAAAGTCACTCAGTTGTGTCCACCTCTTTGCGACCCCATAGATAGTCCATGACAGAAGATGAGATGGTTGGATGGCATCACCAACTCTATGGACATGAGTTTGAGTAAACTGTGGGAGTTGGTGATGGACAGGGAGGCCTGGGGAGCTGCAGTCCATGGGGTCACAAAGAGTCAGACATGGCTGAGCAACTGAACCAAACTGAACTAAGATAGTCCATGGAATTCTCCACGCAAGAATACTGGAGTGGGCAGCCAGTATTGATGATATTGATAATGATTTTTAAATAGCATAGTTTTTTGAGGGGTATGGGAATTGAGCATAACTTTTACTAAATGTTAGTGAGGTCCGACTCTTTGTGACACTCTGGACTGTAGCCTGCCAGGCTCCTCTGTCCATGGAATTCTCCAGGCAAGAATACTGGAGTGGGTTGCCATTTCCTTCTCCAGGGATCTTCCCAACCCAGGGATCGAACCCAGGTCTCCTGCACTGCAGGCAGATGCTTTATCCTCTGAGCTACAAGGGAAGTGCTTTTCAAGTCATAGCCTTGAGGTCTTCATTGCTCTAAAAATAAATAGGCCACATCTGGGCTGACAAAGGCTCACATTAGGTTTTGGAAGCAACGTTAGTACTTGGCAGTGAGCAGTCATGTTTTCCTTTATATGGCAATGAAATCTAAATGTAAGAGAAGGTTTGCCCTCTTCTGAAAGCCTTAGAAATTCTTACTATAAAGATGTGCTAATGTTCATTTTCCTCAGAAAACCCAGAACTGCAAAGACTTTGCCTCCAGCACTCTCCTTGACTTTTATTTCCACATGCTACCCAAGTTGTACCCTTCAAGTCAAATTCCCTGGAACCAGTCAATCCTGAACATCAGGCTGAAAAGGGAACTGGCTTCTCTGGCTTTCTTTCCCAAGGCTGCCCCGGCTCTGTGTTTAATGCCAGGAGAGCAGATGTCTGGATGGCAGCGAAAAAGGGGACCAGGTGGCATCTTCAAAATCAGGAATTCCAGTTCTAAGACTATTCTGAGTGACTTCTCCTTTCCTTGGCTTCGTAAAATGCCACCCAATTTCTCAGAAGCAAGACAAATTGATTTTATAAGGAACAAAAGGCTGGAATAATTAGCCATGTCTAATTTGTCTTGTATTAGATTTTGATATCT
Source organism: Raphicerus campestris (assembly GCA_006410735.1). Lineage (NCBI taxonomy): Eukaryota > Metazoa > Chordata > Mammalia > Artiodactyla > Bovidae > Raphicerus > Raphicerus campestris. The sequence goes on from SJYW01007833.1 coordinate 65,193, forward strand.
TCTCAGGGGGTTCCAAGTTCCCCAAAGTTGAGGACCATATCTTTCATAGGACTTGCCAGGTGATGCTACCGGTAAAGAATCCACTTGAGAATGCAGGAGACATAAGAGATGCAGGTCCAATCAGTCCCTGGGTTGGGAAGATTCCCCTGGAGGAGGAAATGACAACTCACTCTAGTATTTTTGCATGAGAATCCCATGGACAGAGGAGCCTGGTGGGCTAAAGTCCATGAGGTCACCAGGAGTGGGACACAGTGAGCACACACACACGTATGTTTCACATCTAGCCCGGGGCGTTACTCATCACAGGCATTCAGGAAACGGCCACCATAATATCTGACACTTAGATGGTGCTTACTGTGCGTCAGTCACTATTCTAAGCACTTAGCATATGCGAACTCAGATAATCCTCATAAAATCCTGTTATTAGCTCCATTTTATAGAAGAGGAAACTGACACACAGAGAGGTTCAGCAACTTCCCCAAGGCCACACAGCTAACAAGTAGTGGAGCCTGGTTTCATATCCAGGCTGCTGCTGCTGCTGCTAAGTCATTTCAGTCGTGTCCGACTCTGTGCAACCCCATAGATGGCAGCCCAACAGGCTCCCCTGTCCCTGGGATTCTCCAGGCAAGAACACTGGAGTGGGTTGCCATTTCCTTCTCCAATGCATGAAAGTGAAAAGGGAAAGTGAAGTCGCCCAGTCGTGTCCGACTGTTAGTGACCCCATGGACTGCAGCCCACCAGGCTCCTCCGTCCATGGGATTTTCCAGGCAAGATTACTGGAGTGGGGTGCCAGTGCCTTCTCCGCATATCCAGGCAGTTTGACTCAAAAACATACATTCGTAGCCACTACCCCAGTGGCCTCCAATGTGTCTGCACAGTAGTCACCTGGAGAGCTTGAAAACACACCTTCAAAAAGGACATTGGATACATTAAACTGTGATTTAATTGGTCTTGGGTTTTGGAATTTTTAAAAGCGCCTCGGGTGATTCCAATACACTGACAAATTTTGAGAACCATTGCATTATACTATCCTGCCTCATCCCTCAGCCAATGTTTGCTGAATTTAATTTGTTTGCTCCATGAGGAACTGCTTTCAGCAGTATAAACAAACAAAGCGGGGTGGGGGTGGGGGAACCTCCAACTTGGTTGTATCAAATTACCTTGGAGTGTAAGTGTAATTCCAGCAGAGCATGTGCTAAGAGCACGGGTCTGGAGTCAGACATTCTCTGATTAAAATCTCTGCATGAAGAAGGGTGTGAGTGGAAAATGTTGCCTGCCAATCAGTAGACAAACGATGTTACAGCCACCTAGCCGCTGCAGCTGCCCTGGTGATGAGGAAATGCAGGATACAGACAAAAGGGCTGCCTTCTGCCATGCCCACAGCCTCTGTGGCCACCCCTACTGTGTGTACTCCGAGGGGACTCAGGATGAGAAAACACCAAGGGCTGAACCCAGATAGCTGAGGCGCACACCAAAGGAACGACGCGAAGGAGTCTAGACTCTCGCACCTTCCCACCCCCCGCAGAAAAGTGCTAAAGTCCTTAACTTGAGACACGTGTCTTCTTCAATTAACAGCTATTTTTGGATGTCCAACCACCTGGTATTTGCAAAAACTTCTATGTACCTTGGCTCCCTCCATACCTTTTTAGAGAAGTTGCTCAGTGTTATGCCTGAAGTCCCAGTCCCCAAAACTGAGAGAAATAAGATGTCCACGGCAATGCAAAAGCATAAAGGGGTTTATTGCTAGCTCGAGCTAGGGCTCCCCTGGCACCGACGCAGCGGCTATAGGGAGGGAGGCCCGAGTCTTGGGCTGCACTGCTTTTATAGGGAATTTAATCAGGTAAAATGATACAAGAGGGGGTGTTCAAGCAGGAGGACAACTGATTGGCCACGTTAGGGGGTGTTTAAGTTGACAGATAACTGGTTGGTTACTTCCATCCATAGGATTTGTGTGCAGATTCTTGATTGGTTTTTACTTCCAAGGTAAATCACAAGCTCCTGAACGTAAAGTCAGAAGGTTTAGCCTAGTGACCGATTGGCTCGTGTACAGTGGGGTTAGGTTAGGTAATCTGAAGGTTGATTGGCTATGGGTAGTGGGCTTAGGTTGGGTAACGTCCAAAGTTCTTTTGCCTGGGACCTTGCAGGATGGAATTCTTTTACAAGATGGAGTAGCTCAGGCCCTTCATCCTAGGGTGAGTGGGACCCTGATAGGGAGTAGTCTCCTGGAATCATGACCCAGGTTTACAAGAATTTAAAACCTAGGCCTAGTGCAACCTGTCTGGTTCCCCAACACTTAGAGCTATCTGAGAGGCTGTCTTCTAGGCTTGAAATGCTCAGAAAGGCTGCAAAATAAAAAATAATTCTTGACCTTGAGGTTGCAGGGTTTTTGTGGGTTTTTTTTCCCGACAGGAGTCTGGCTAGCTTCTCAACAATCCCCATTTCCTTCCTGGGCACACAGCAAGACTATATTCCCCAGCTTCCCTTGCAGCTAAATGGGATCACAGCTGCAAGGTCAGCTAGGTCAGATAGAATTCTGACCAATAGAGTCAGTCAGTTCAGTCGCTCAGTTGTGTCCGACTNATAACATTTATTGCATATATAAAAAGAGAATGTCTAACAACTGAGCTATGATATTGATGAAATGAAGTGAAATGAAAGTCACTCAGTTGTGTCCACCTCTTTGCGACCCCATAGATAGTCCATGACAGAAGATGAGATGGTTGGATGGCATCACCAACTCTATGGACATGAGTTTGAGTAAACTGTGGGAGTTGGTGATGGACAGGGAGGCCTGGGGAGCTGCAGTCCATGGGGTCACAAAGAGTCAGACACGGCTGAGCAACTGAACCAAACTGAACTAAGATAGTCCATGGAATTCTCCACGCAAGAATACTGGAGTGGGCAGCCAGTATTGATGATATTGATAATGATTTTTAAATAGCATAGTTTTTTGAGGGGTATGGGAATTGAGCATAACTTTTACTAAATGTTAGTGAGTGAGTGAAGTAGCTCAGTCATGTCCGACTCTTTGTGACACTCTGGACTGTAGCCTGCCAGGCTCCTCTGTCCATGGAATTCTCCAGGCAAGAATACTGGAGTGGGTTGCCATTTCCTTCTCCAGGGATCTTCCCAACCCAGGGATCGAACCCAGGTCTCCTGCACTGCAGGCAGATGCTTTATCCTCTGAGCTACAAGGGAAGTGCTTTTCAAGTCATAGCCTTGAGGTCTTCATTGCTCTAAAAATAAATAGGCCACATCTGGGCTGACAAAGGCTCACATTAGGTTTTGGAAGCAACGTTAGTACTTGGCAGTGAGCAGTCATGTTTTCCTTTATATGGCAATGAAATCTAAATGTAAGAGAAGGTTTGCCCTCTTCTGAAAGCCTTAGAAATTCTTACTATAAAGATGTGCTAATGTTCATTTTCCTCAGAAAACCCAGAACTGCAAAGACTTTGCCTCCAGCACTCTCCTTGACTTTTATTTCCACATGCTACCCAAGTTGTACCCTTCAAGTCAAATTCCCTGGAACCAGTCAATCCTGAACATCAGGCTGAAAAGGGAACTGGCTTCTCTGGCTTTCTTTCCCAAGGCTGCCCCGGCTCTGTGTTTAATGCCAGCAGAGCAGATGTCTGGATGGCAGCGAAAAAGGGGACCAGGTGGCATCTTCAAAATCAGGAATTCCAGTTCTAAGACTATTTTGAGTGACTTCTCCTTTCCTTGGCTTCGTAAAATGCCACCCAATTTCTCAGAAGCAAGACAAATTGATTTTATAAGGAACAAAAGGCTAGAATAATTAGCCATGTCTAATTTGTCTTGTATTCGATTTTGATATCTTCTCAGGGGGTTCCAAGTTCCCCAAAGTTGAGGACCATATCTTTCATAGGACTTGCCAGGTGACGCTACCGGTAAAGAATCCACTTGAGAATGCAGGAGACATAAGAGATGCAGGTCCAATCAGTCCCTGGGTTGGGAAGATTCCCCTGGAGGAGGAAATGACAACTCACTCTAGTATTTTTGCATGAGAATCCCATGGACAGAGGAGCCTGGTGGGCTAAAGTCCATGAGGTCACCAGGAGTGGGACACAGCGAGCACACACACACGTTCACATCCAGCCCAGGGCGTTACTCATCGCAGGCATGCAGGAAACGGCCACCATAATATCTGACACTTAGATGGTGCTTACTGTGCGTCAGTCACTATTCTAAGCACTTAGCATATGCGAACTCAGATAATCCTCATAAAATCCTGTTATTAGCTCCATTTTATAGAAGAGGAAACTGACACACAGAGAGGTTCAGCAACTTCCCCAAGGCCACACAGCTAACAAGTAGTGGAGCCTGGTTTCATATCCAGGCTGCTGCTGCTGCTGCTAAGTCATTTCAGTCGTGTCCGACTCTGTGCAACCCCATAGATGGCAGCCCAACAGGCTCCCCTGTCCCTGGGATTCTCCAGGCAAGAACACTGGAGTGGGTTGCCATTTCCTTCTCCAATGCATGAAAGTGAAAAGGGAAAGTGAAGTCGCCCAGTCGTGTCCGACTGTTAGTGACCCCATGGACTGCAGCCCACCAGGCTCCTCCGTCCATGGGATTTTCCAGGCAAGAATACTGGAGTGGGGTGCCAGTGCCTTCTCCGCATATCCAGGCAGTTTGACTCAAAAACATACATTCGTAGCCACTACCCCAGTGGCCTCCAATGTGTCTGCACAGTAGTCACCTGGAGAGCTTGAAAACACACCTTCAAAAAGGACATTGGATACATTAAACTGTGATTTAATTGGTCTTGGGTTTTGGAATTTTTAAAAGCGCCTCGGGTGATTCCAATACACTGACAAATTTTGAGAACCATTGCATTATACTATCCTGCCTCATCCCTCAGCCAATGTTTGCTGAATTTAATTTGTTTGCTCCATGAGGAACTGCTTTCAGCAGTATAAACAAACAAAGCGGGGTGGGGGTGGGGGAACCTCCAACTTGGTTGTATCAAATTACCTTGGAGTGTAAGTGTAATTCCAGCAGAGCATGTGCTAAGAGCACGGGTCTGGAGTCAGACATTCTCTGATTAAAATCTCTGCATGAAGAAGGGTGTGAGTGGAAAATGTTGCCTGCCAATCAGTAGACAAACGATGTTACAGCCACCTAGCTGCTGCAGCTGCCCTGGTGATGAGGAAATGCAGGATACAGACAAAAGGGCTGCCTTCTGCCATGCCCACAGCCTCTGTGGCCACCCCTACTGTGTGTACTCCGAGGGGACTCAGGATGAGAAAACACCAAGGGCTGAACCCAGATAGCTGAGGCGCACACCAAAGGAACGACGCGAAGGAGTCTAGACTCTCGCACCTTCCCACCCCCCGCAGAAAAGTGCTAAAGTCCTTAACTTGAGACACGTGTCTTCTTCAATTAACAGCTATTTTTGGATGTCCAACCACCTGGTATTTGCAAAAACTTCTATGTACCTTGGCTCCCTCCATACCTTTTTAGAGAAGTTGCTCAGTGTTATGCCTGAAGTCCCAGTCCCCAAAACTGAGAGAAATAAGATGTCCACGGCAATGCAAAAGCATAAAGGGGTTTATTGCTAGCTCGAGCTAGGGCTCCCCTGGCACCGACGCAGCGGCTATAGGGAGGGAGGCCCGAGTCTTGGGCTGCACTGCTTTTATAGGGAATTTAATCAGGTAAAATGATACAAGAGGGGGTGTTCAAGCAGGAGGACAACTGATTGGCCACGTTAGGGGGTGTTTAAGTTGACAGATAACTGGTTGGTTACTTCCATCCATAGGATTTGTGTGCAGATTCTTGATTGGTTTTTACTTCCAAGGTAAATCACAAGCTCCTGAACGTAAAGTCAGAAGGTTTAGCCTAGTGACCGATTGGCTCGTGTACAGTGGGGTTAGGTTAGGTAATCTGAAGGTTGATTGGCTATGGGTAGTGGGCTTAGGTTGGGTAACGTCCAAAGTTCTTTTGCCTGGGACCTTGCAGGATGGAATTCTTTTACAAGATGGAGTAGCTCAGGCCCTTCATCCTAGGGTGAGTGGGACCCTGATAGGGAGTAGTCTCCTGGAATCATGACCCAGGTTTACAAGAATTTAAAACCTAGGCCTAGTGCAACCTGTCTGGTTCCCCAACACTTAGAGCTATCTGAGAGGCTGTCTTCTAGGCTTGAAATGCTCAGAAAGGCTGCAAAATAAAAAATAATTCTTGACCTTGAGGTTGCAGGGTTTTTGTGGGTTTTTTTTCCCGACAGGAGTCTGGCTAGCTTCTCAACAATCCCCATTTCCTTCCTGGGCACACAGCAAGACTATATTCCCCAGCTTCCCTTGCAGCTAAATGGGATCACAGCTGCAAGGTCAGCTAGGTCAGATAGAATTCTGACCAATAGAGTCAGTCAGTTCAGTCGCTCAGTTGTGTCCGACTCTTTGTGACCCCATGAATCGCAGAACACCAGGCCTCCCTGTTTATCACCATCTCTCGGAGTCACTCAGACTCACATCCATCGAGTCCGTGATGCCATCCAGCCATCTCATCCTCGGTCGTCCCCTTCTCCTCCTGCCCACAATCCCTCCCAGCATCAGAGTTTTTTCCAATGAGTCAACTCTTCGCATGAGGTGGCCAAAGTACTGGAGTTTCAGCTTTAGCATCATTCCTTCCAAAGAAATCCCAGGGTTGATCTCCTTCAGAATGGACTGGTTGGATCTCCTTGCAGTCCAAGGGACTCTCAAAAACCTTCTCCAACATCACAGTTCAAAAGCATCAATTCTTTGGCGCTCACCCTTCTTCAGAGTCCAACTCTCACATCCATACATGACCACAGGAAAAACCATAGCCTTGACTAGATGGACTTTAGTCGGCAAAGTAATGTCTCTGCTTTTGAATATGCTATCTAGGTTGGTCATAACTTTTCTTCCAAGGAGTAAGCGTCTTAATTTCATGGCTGCAGTCACCATCTGCAGTGATTTTGGAGCCCCCCAAAATAAAGTCTGACACTGTTTCCACTGTTTCCCCATCTATTTCCCATGAAGTGATGGGACCAGATGCCATGATCTTAGTTTTCTGAATGTTGAGCTTTAAACCAACTTTTTGACTCTCCTCTTTCACTTTCATCAAGAGGCTTTT
>SJYW01007833.1:72377-155226 GCA_006410735.1 Raphicerus campestris
AATATGCTATCTAGGTTGGTCATAACTTTTCTTCCAAGGAGTAAGCGTCTTAATTTCATGGCTGCAGTCACCATCTGCAGTGATTTTGGAGCCCCCCAAAATAAAGTCTGACACTGTTTCCACTGCTTCCCCATCTATTTCCCAGGAAGTGATGGGACCGGATGCCATGATCTTCGTTTTCTGAATGTTGAGCTTTAAGCCAACTTTTTCACTCTCGTCTTTCACCTTCATCAAGAGGCCCTTTAGCTCCTCTTCACTTTCTGCCATGAGGGTGGTGTCATCTGCATATCTGAGCTTATTGATATTTCTCCTGGCAATCTTGATTCCAGCTGTGTTTCTTCCAGTCCAGCGTTTCTCATGATGTACTCTGCATATAAGTTTAATAAGCAGGGTGACAATATACAGCCTTGACGTACTCTTTTCCTATTTGGAACCAGTCTGTTGTTCCATGTCCAGTTCTAACTGTTGCTTCCTAACCTGCATACAGATTTCTCAAGAGGCAGGTCAGGTGGTCTGGTATTCCCATCTCTTTGAGAATTTTCCACAGTTTATTGTGATCCACACAGTCAAAGGCTTTGGCATAGTCAATAAAGCAGAAATAGACGTTTCTCTGGAACTCTCTTGCTTTTTCGATGATCCACTGGATGTTGGCAATTTGATCTCCGGTTCCTCTGCCTTTTCTAAAACCAGCTTGAACATCAGGAAGTTCACGGTTCATATATTGCTAAAGCCTGGCTTGGAGAATTTTGAACATGGGCCAAAGTCTCCAGTCCTAGGCAATCCTCTCTCTCCTGTGACGCAGAGCCGCAAGAGGGAAGAAGCCCGGGCTCCTTCACCACCACTTAGAGGAGGGTTCCAAGATGTTCAGGAACACTGGACTTGATGTAAATGAGAAATAAACTTTTTTTGTTAAACTGCCAGGATTTGGGGGTTTATCTGTCATCAGCATATTAAAAAGCAGAGACATTACTTTGTCAACAAAGGTCCGTCTAGTCAAGGCTATGGTTTTTCCAGGAGTCATGTAAGGATGTGAGAGTTGGACTATAAAGAAAGCTGAGTGCTGAAAAATTGATGCTTTTGAACTGTGGTGTTGGAGAAGACTCTTGAGAGTCCCTCGGACTGCAAGAAAATCCAACCAGTCCATCTTAAAGGAGATCAGTCCTGGGTGTTCATTGGAAGGACTGATGTTGAAGCTGAAACTCCAATACTTTGGCCACCTGATGCAAAGAGCTGACTCATTTGAAAAGACCCTGATGCTGGGAAAGATTGAGAGCAGGAGAAGGGACGACAGAGAATAAGATGGTTGGACGGCATCACTGACTCAATGGACATGAATTTGGGTAAACTCCAGGAGTTGGACTGGGAGGCCTGGCACGCTGCAGTTCATGGGGCTGTGAAGAGTCGGACACGACTGAGCGACTGAATGGAAGTGAACTGTCACCAGTGACTAACGTGTGTTAACTAGCACGTTGTATGGCTTTGGGTAGGTGAGTTATCCTAAGCCTCTTGTGTTGGCATGTGCAAAATGAAGACAATAGTATAAATGCAAATTTTGTCTGAATGCTGGACAGCTTTCATTTGCCCCCCTCAGACCCATTCTTCACCCTTCTGCTCTGTTTTCCACTGTGATTTCTGCCAGGATAAGCTTGAGATACTGGACTAGAGGCTCAACCTGTGAGAAGCTCCAGCAGGAGATGGGAGGGCAGGAGCCCAAGGAGGCCAAATAGTTGTCACACCCCTCTGGCTCCTTGGCTCCACCTAGGGCCACAGCCACTGTCCAGCAGCCCTCTCCTTCAGCTACAGGTTCTGTGAGTCACTGCTTTGTCCCTCAGGCCTGCGAGGAGGCTTAGCCTCAGTACCCTGAAGGACAGGATAGAGGAGGAGAAGGAGCCTCACATTCCTGCAGCCAAGGGGAGCAGGAAAACGTCAGCCATCACCTGAGTCACAGACCTGAGGCCCGGGGAAGACCCAGAGTCAGCTCTCAAGGTGCTTCGGGTCTCCTGTGCCCCTGCTCACCTATGCTGTCCCCTCCTTACACTGCTCTCGGTCACCTCAGTGGCTGTCAGCTCCCTGCCAGGACTCCAGCTGATAGTAAATGTGAATGCTATGTTGTTGAGGGCTGAACATAGTAGTCACATAGCAAATACTTAACACACGTTGACTTTAAAATGAGAGATGTGCCACAAAGTGTCTTGACAGGAGTGTGTGCTATCGTAAAGAGGTGACAGTGGCTGGGCCTGTCTGAAAATTATCATCTTTAAGCTGAGATAAGGAGGAACCAGGCATTCTAGAATATTCTAGAATGTAACGTGGGGAAGCTCTTAGGCACTGTTCCCACTCCAGGTTGCACATGACTTTCACCAGGGAAGCGTTTAACCCAGCGATTTGCACCAGGGTTTTTTGCCACCCAGGGGGCATTTGGCCATGTCTCGAGACCTTTCGGTTCACACAGCTGGGGAGGCGCTACTTGCATGCACTAAGCCCAGGGACGCTGTGGAACATCTCACAATGCGCAGGACAGGCCCGCAGAACGCAACCAGCCCCGAGGGCAAGATGTTTTTAACTGGAAGAACTCTAATTTAGCCCCATTCCCAGACTTACGACTGTGACGGAGCCCAACCATGGGAGGGAGAGAGGTGAAGATGCAGGATAAGCAACTTTGTCAGACTCAAGTATTCTAGGAGCCTTTAACCTCAACTTTTTAGCAAAACTTCTTTCTTGGTTTCCTTATTAGTGAAGAGTTGTCAATAATTCAGACAACTGCGCCTCTTAAGTGAAATCCTAGAATGAGCATGGGCTTTGGGAGTCAAACCATGAGACCATGAGCAACTACCTTGACCTCTCTGAACCTCAGTCTCCTCCTCTGGAAAACAAACTATTATAACTACCTCAGAGGGGCTACGAGGTTATGCAAATAATACAATACTTGGCTCGCAGCAGGCACCTCACAAAGCTTCGCTTCCCTCTCTCATGAGTATGGGGGAGAATGGATACATATGTATGTATGGCTGAATCCCTTTGCTGTCTACCTGAAACTCTCACAACATTGTTAATTGGCTATACCCCAATATAAAATAAAACGTTGTTTTTTTTTTAAAGTCATGTGTGAGGTGTGTTGTGACCCATAATTTTTCTCTGATGGTGCAGTGAATGGTCATGTAATGAGATCTGTCATCAAAGCATCTTTCAAAGTATTGTCTTTAAGAATAAATATTTCTTTAAAATATTCCTAATAAGATTCCTCCAAAAAAAACAGATTTTACAAGTATTTATCTAGATCCCTAAGACCAAAACTATGTGTTTGCTGCAAGTCTACATTTTAGAGATAAAATAACTAATGCAGCAAATATCCAAAAGGGGGAAGGACTGGCAAACGCTAACAGAATATGCCCTATATACTGATATCTCAGAAACCGGTAGCAGGTAAGCTACAAGATTTGCTCTAAGTACCAGGATCAGAGGAAGACCATGTCCCAAGAACAGGATCTGACACAGACCTACCCTCTGCTTCGAAAAATGTTAATACAGGCTTTTTATACTAGGAGCATTTCTTGGAGAGAGAGAACATAGTGTTTAAAGCAAACTCCAAAGAGTAAATATTTTAATTTTCTTCAAGAATATCCTTAAATTCATAATACTTTAAATAGTCACACTAACAAGTTAACATTGCCACAAAAATACTCATACAGCAGCAGTATTCTTAAAGTATTTACATTTAGAATTACTTCCATGAGGAAACAGCAACGACAGTCAACATACGCGACGTGTTTTTTACTTGTGGTGAGATCAATTCAATGTCCAAAATAAATCAGGATGGATTAACATAAGAGCTGAACTGGAGTCCCTACCAAATTTTGCAATGGAAAAGCAAACAGTCCTGTTGCCAACAGTCCTGTGTGACTGGCAAATATACAAACAACGTAAGACAAATCCAACTAGAAATTGGAAGCTGCCATTTCATATACACAAAATACATGTGAAACAGCAAAGTAAACACATTCTTAAAGGAGAGGCTATTTCAACCCCATCCCACCCCCCACTCCCTACACACAGCACTAGAGATGCCCTTGAGTCAGCCAATATCAAGTCTACAATCTTCTGAAATACATCAGATAGCACTCTCGTGTTTTCCATGAGGCTACGTGCTTGAAACCAAGGGGCTGACACTGGGTACAGGAGGCAAAAAAAAATGTGTAACACCTGTGTTTTTCAAAATCACTGACATTTTAAAATATGAATTGTTGACACTTAAATTTCATATCCCCCGCCCCAAAGAAACTGTGATGTACTAGATGGCCTTCTCTATCTTTGACTTGTAGACACTACTATGAAAAGGAAATTCTTTTGATTAAAACTGGCTGACTTGCAACTGTGCATATAAAGTCTATTACAGGGAGCAGAGTGCCTAGCATGATCCTGAAACTATTGAGATAAAAATATATTGGCAATAAAGCACTCAGTTATTCTCAATGAAAAGACTGACTGCATCTTCCAGTAAAAAGAATAAAGATTTCTTGGTAAGGGGAAAAGTTTTCCCCCCTTCATTATCTATACACTATCTAAACAACTTTCTTTTTTAACCTGAGACTCACAAACTTACATTTGACTTTTTCAATTTGGTACCAATGGGTACCTCCAATTGATGCATCTGCAGATATCCAAGTATCACTTTGTATTTGCATAGGGCCTTTTACTTTCAAGAGGCTTAAAGAACTTTATAGACATTTTCTCTCATGTCTTAGGTCATGTCAAGAGGACGTGAAGGGAAGCAGGGAGTAGACAGCTTGCCACAGACCACTAGCCCTGCCACAGTCCCCATGAAGCTGAGGAAAGATACCCCAGGAAGCTCTGAGAAAACTGAAGCAAAGCAGAGTTAAATGCTTATCCTTAAGTCAGGTCACGTGGCTTTTATATATAAGATCTAAACTAATGTTAAGATAATAAACTGTTAACCCTAAAACTACTTAGTGCAAGTGTGGACTTCTGGTTTAAACTGCTGAACTCCACCTCTGCCCTGTCTCTCGTCTCTGGTGAGGGCAAGCTTGAGGCACACGACCCGACTCGACAGTGCCCGAGGGTGGCAAGTGGCCCCAAGCAGCAGGCGGAGTTGTTCGGTCTGTTTGAGAACTGAACAAAGGCACCAAACCTCCAGAACAGTTTTTAAAGGAGATGGTTAAAAAGTTATTATTCCCTTAAAAATGGAAACTATTGCAACAGCATTTAAAAGTGACACATAGCAGGAGCAAGCAATACTAGTTTTTTGTCTTTTTGCCATTTTAGGCACATTGCTACTTGGGAAGTTTTTTTTTGAGTTCTGTATTATAAAAATATTGATGTTACATACATGTGCTTAAGTGGGAATCCAAATTGGACTCAAGCTTTACTAAAATGGAAGTCTTTGCTATGATATCTACAAAAAATATGCCATCCTATCTGTCCTAAAAGGCGAGTGCTGAGCGGACGTTGTACTTGTAAACAATAGCCATCTGTGGACAGACAGGCAGGGAAACCAGGGGATCCCAATCGACCCGAATCAAGAGAAGACGTGGCCCCTGCTGCCTTTATAATGTAAGGTGGTCTTGCTGTGCCCCGGTAAGCCTGTGAGGTTCTGAAGCTCACTGATGCGTCCTGATCGACCGTGCTTACCTGGACCCTGGGGGGGATATACACATGAACTCAGTGCAGCGATACATGGACATGCTCAGTCTGCCCCATGCAGAGGTCAGCCTTGAAGGCACCGTTCAGAAACACATTAGTCGAAGAGATCAGAGACCTGGAGGAGCCGGGGCTTCTGTGCGTGCCATACGGCCAGGGCTCTTGCTCGACAATGCCACCTGTTCAAGGTGTCACAGGCCTGGGGCCCACGACTAAGTGCTACATCCCACACCATCATTCACACTCGCATGCTTGCTAGCACACGTGTGCACGCTCTAATCATCTGAAAAATCTCTCCTGTTGTAAGAAGCCCCTTCATTTACAGAGGGGGACACTGAGGCTTAGAGCTGAATGTCTTGGCAAAGTCACCACTTGGTAAGTCACAGACCTGGCCACACAAGCATCCTACCAACACGCTTTACTGTGTCAGCATGGCGCAAAAGTACAAAAAGACACTATTAAAAAAGAAAAAAATTAAGGATATTTAACAGTGGCAAAGTGTTCAAACACACACAGTTCTTCCACTTAAACACCTTAGGTAAAGAGCATCTTGGTTAAAGTGACAACGAACAGACCCTTGACACTAAATCTGAGACACAAGGTTTCTGATCCCACAGGTAGATTCTATCAAAAGCAGGAGGGCAGAAGAGACAGCCATGGAAATTACATAATAAAGATATGCTTAATGGGACTTATAAACCCAATCTGTCAAAAAATGGGTCCATTTGCAGCTCAGAGTACAGAGAAGAGGATGATTATTTCTCCCTATACTAAGTTCAATTAGATACAGTATGGAAAATATATTTAAAGTTAAGGAGATTTTATATTTTTAAATTTGAGCATTTTTCAGTTTGATTACTCATCACAGATACCATATCCAGCATGTTCCGTGTAAGGGAAAATGCTGCGATTGATGCAAGGGTGCCCAGAGGGCGCCCCAGAAGCAGCCTGAAGCTTCATACAGTAAATAGCCGTGGTTTGTGTTTACTCAAGACCGCATTCTAGGTGGGCTCCATCCAGCTGGGGTTTAGTAACAAATGGTCCTCTGACTCTTCAACAGGTGGTTTTCTGAGCACTGGCCTTTCAAGTTTTTCAGTAGTGAAAAGAGAACAAGACAGAATTACACACTACTTAACAAAATTTTACAAATTTTAAATGTTCAGATTTTTGCTTTCTTGTACAAAGTTTCAAGAATGAAACTGATTCAATGTCATTTTTCAAACCCCAAACTGAAAGTAGTTCTGAAATTCAACTTCAACTTGATGACATCGCCCCATTCTAGGAAATGATAGAGTTCACATCATGACACTTTAAATAGAGGATGAATATAAAGTCCTATGTTTTCTNCAATGTCATTTTTCAAACCCCAAACTGAAAGTAGTTCTGAAATTCAACTTCAACTTGATGACATCGCCCCATTCTAGGAAATGAGAGTTCACATCATGACACTTTAAATAGAGGATGAATATAAGTCCTATGTTTTCTTTCTGCTAGATTAATCTAAAGTCAGAGACGGAGTTCTGGAGCACCATTTCCTTCTCACATCTAGGTAATGATCTGCTTAACATTAACCAAAATCAATTTTGAGAAAGTGTTCCCAAGGATTTTGGAGTAAATCCTAGCATTGCATCTATGAATATGCTCTAAGAGAAGCAAAATATTCATGGAAGCATAAGCCAACTTTACCTTTAAATAAAAATACTTTATTCATTCCTGACAGAATATCAAAATGTACATTGTTAACCAAGTAAAAATGGTGCTTCGAAATAGCTGACTAGGGCATATTTGGAGGATTTTTGGCTAATTTCAAAAGAGTAGAAACCACTTTCAATCTCCCTTTCCACACACCCCTAATAAGCTTGCATTGTACCTGCTTAAATTTGAACAAATAAACAATTATATGGGCCCCAGTTCATCAGAGAATGCACATTTTCATTACACTTAGAATAAACGAAAGTTACTACATTTGAGTTACCTTCCTTTGCCAAAAACCTTCAGACTTAGTCCTCTTTATAGTTTGTGTAACTCTGTAAATTACATGTAGAATATAGCACATGACTTGTATTAATCTAAACACACAAAACACACACACACATAATAAAGTGCAACACAACAGAACAAGTCTGCGACATTCACGTCCTCAAACTCCCACAGAAGGATTTTCTGAGCAAATGGAAACGACGTTCTTGACTGCGCGAACACTAAATCCAACAGACTGGGTTATTTTTTCCTCACTGATATTTATATTGAAAATCCTATTTGCTTTTTATTTTCCCTGTGGCTTCTGTCTCTCATTTTTAATGAAAGTTTCGAAGCTGTGATTCTCTTTAAACCTGGAGAAAAATCAACTCCTTGGAGCAACATAAATATAGTGCCTTCAAAGTACTCACAACGTTTCTGAGCACCCTGTACTGTAAAAGGAGGTTTCCAATGATAGCTTGTCTGTAACAAGGAAGATTACAGTCATTTTAATAAAAGCAAGCATTTCACTAACTTGGCAGCAAATGCTTTACGGACTTTTGACACCAGCCACCAAACATGTCTACTGGAAAGTACCAACTAGCCCTAAAATGTCAAAAGGTTTTGGTTGCATGTTGCTTTGATACTAAATTATTTCACTAAGAAATGGTTTTGTTCCTGAGATGAGCACGATAACATTAAATGAGTTCCCTCTGACGTTGCTGGTGGGACCCTCTGTTCCACATCTCCCCCCTCGGCTTCAAGAATCGTCTGAAACATCAGTCGTCCCCATGGCGCCACTTCTGCGACTCGTCCTGCCGAACATCTGGTCTGATCTGGTTTCTCATGCCACCCAGGACGTTTGATGTTGCTTCTGTGGCGACGATCAGAGGTTTCACCACAGCCGGGGGGAGCTGGCGCAGGACTTCCCCCACAGCACCCGTCACCCCCCGGCTCTCGTGTTCCCGAGCAGCAGTTTCGTAAATGGTCTGAGCCGTGTCTGTGATTCCCTGAGGAAAGAGGGGAGAGAAGAGAGTAGATCACTGCTCAGAAGACTCTCTAAATATTCTCATAACCCACTAACTATAGAGTTCATCAAGAGCAGGTTTGTAACCAGACGGAAATCAAAGCAGAAACTTTACTTTTGAGATAACCCAGGAAAATTACTTTTATGCCAATTCTAAAGGAGAGTGGTAGTCCTTCGGTCGTGTCTGACTCTTTGTGACCCCATGGACCACAGCCCACTAGGCTCCTCTATCCATGGAATTCTCCAGCCAAGAATACTGGAGTGGAATGCCATTTCCTTCTCCAAAGGGAAAGTAAGGGACAATTATGATTCAGTATTTTGTTGTGCCACTTATGTGCAGAAAACGTAGCTAGACTACAGTTTCANTCACAACTTTGAGAAAATTAATTTATAGATGTGGAAATTAATGTACAGATGAGTTAGAAATTAAATGGCTATTTCTAAACCAAAGAACATTTTAGTTTTCATAGAAATACACCAGTCTCTTTCTTATTTGGCACTGGGTCTCTGAATTGGTAGCAGAAGTATTACTAACAATAATAACAGCAGCTAGCAAGTACTCAATACTTAGATGCGACTTAAAAAGTTCTTAATGTTTTATTTCTGCTTTTACCACTATGCTATATTGCCTGAGTACATTTTCTTCACTGGACATGATATTCAAGACAAAAACTAAAAATAAATAAAATCACCCACTCAGTGTGGTCTCTTCTGAAACTGGACTGGTCTTGATGTTGTATATACAAGCCATATTTGCCCATTATTAGCAGCTTCATAGCAACTGACAAATCCATTTTGGAGAATATGAAAATTAAATACCTGAGCCTGTTCTTTCTTATTCTTCTTTCCATTAAAAACAATCTTAAATTAATTTAAAACATTAAAACTGCACCAAAACACAATGTGAAAGTGAATTACAAGGTCACAATATGCCGCAGCGCACTGAAAGCCTTAGTTGCATTCCAAAGGGTCTGACCCACTACTGATCACACTTGCAGAGGTATCAACGATGGATGTTAAAAAGGTACTTTTTAGGGATAATGCTGCATTCGAGAAACCGAGGGCTAGACTGAAGAACAAGCTTCAGCAGGATTAGGATATTCTGGTTCTACAGTCGGGGAGTAAGATGATGAACTGTTCATTATATTATTACTCTTTACACATATGTATTTATGTAGATATTTATATATTATTTATATTTTATACATTTATTATAAATCGCTGTATATGTGGTACATGTGCATGTTAAGTCGCCTCAGTCATATCCGACTCTGCGATCTTATGGACTATAGGCTTCTAGGCTCCTCTGTCCACGGGATTCTCCAGGCAAGAACACTAGCGGGCTGCCACGCCCTCCTCCAGGGGATCTTCCCAATGCAGGGATGGAATCTGCATTTCTTACGTCTCCTACGTTGGCAGGCAGTTGTTTACCACTAGCACCACTTGGGAAGCCCAGATAAAATATATACATATATCAAATGTTACTGTTAACATTTACATGTTAATAGTATATGAAACATTATTCTTTTGCCACCAGATGGCAATATTTTAATACTATAAATGTTTTGCCTCTATGACTGCCTTCAAAAAAAAAGGAGAAAAGGACGACTAATAAGGCAGTGGTTTTTACACATTTTTACTACAAACAACAGACAAAGAGATATTAACCATCAGCTTTTCAAAATGTCCTCCAAATGGCTGATTTTGGTGTCTATGCTGAACTCTTTGTTGTTCAGTCGCTCAGTCGTGTCCGACTCTGCAACCCCATAGAAAGCACGCTGCACACCACCTTCCCTGTCCTTTACCGTCTCCTGGAGCTTGCTCAAACTCATGTCCACTGAGTCAGTCATGCCATCCAACCATCTTATCCTCTGTCGCCCTCTTCTCCTGCCCTCAATCTTTCCTACAACTTAGTAAGACAAACAACCTAACTTTGAAACTACAAAGATACAGACACTTCAAAAGAGATGTACAAATGTTGAATAAGCTCATGAGATGATGCTCAGCATCATCAATCATCAGGGAAATCCAAATTAAAATGGCAATGAACACCAAATAAGATAGCCAAAATTAAAAAGACAACACCAAGTTTGGTCAGAGCATGGAGCAGCTGCTGCTCTCGTCTGCTGCTGCCGAGAACCTGCAGTGGTACGACCACTGTGGAAAACTATCTGGCAGCTTCTTACGATCGCAAACACACATTCACCCTATGACCTAGACATCCTGTTTATAATTACCCAAGAAAACCGAAAAATATGTTCATTAAAAGACTTCAAATTTCATAACAGCTTTACCCATTAAGAGCCAAAAACAAGAAAACAATCCATTGTAAATTAGCAAGTAAATGAATAAACAAGTTGTTGTACCCATTCAATGAAACACTGCTCAGGAATAAAAATGAGTGGACTGCTGATACACGCTATAACACAGATAAATCTCCTGGGCATAATGCTGAGAGGAACCCAGATACAAGTCCATCTATAAGCTATAGAACAGAAAAAGCTGCTCTGCAGGGATGAAATGAGATCACCAGTTGCTCTGGGATAGTGGACTGACCACCAAAGGGACACAAGTGAATTTTGCAGGGTACAAAAATTGTTCTATATCTCAACTGGTGCAATAGTTACTCAAGTGTATATAGTCATCAAACTCAAAGTGTATGCCTAAAAATCTCTGCTTATTATATACAAATTATCTTCAGTACAATCATTTTTTTAAAATTTAAAGAGTATGGTTTCTTTATNAGAACAGAAAAAGCTGCTCTGCAGGGATGAAATGAGATCACCAGTTGCTTTGGGATAGTGGACTGACCACCAAAGGGACACAAGTGAATTTTGCAGAGTACAAAAATTGTTCTATATCTCAACTGGTGCATAGTTACTCAAGTGTATATAGTCATCAAACTCAAAGTGTATACCTAAAAATCTCTGCTTATTATATACAAATTATCTTCAGTACAATCATTTTTTTAAAATTTAAAGAGTATGGTTTCTTTGTACTGAATTTGAACTATAAAACAGCTATTTCTAGCTTTAAGGTCCTATGATAAAGGCTACTGTCAGTGAGGTATGACTTAACGTTTAAAAGAAATACTTTCAACGTCATACTCAGGTGATGCTGAAATAAATCACAAACATGTGAACTGGTGCTGCTACATGCTCACCATTTCCAGCCTCAGTTGGGCCCTTGTCCTACCCCACGGCCTCACGTCTCATCTCATAATCTGCATTAGGCCCTCAATGCCTTTACAAATATTCACAGTTTTACATTCCTTAGGACCAGCTTGAGTGTTACCTCCAGAAAGCCTTTCCTAATCACCCCTCATCTTCCAAACTCCCAGCCCAGGCTAAAAGTCCTCTTTCAGTGGGACTTATCTTTATTCCTATCTTCATCACAGGGTGTTAAAGTCCTCTGTTTTTTTGGCAGTCTCTCCATTACACAGAGATCTCTGAGGAAGAGATGTTTCTTCATCTATGTATTCCCAGCATCCTAGTTCAGACCTGGGACAATCACTCAGCAAATTATTTGGAATTAATACGATTCATTGGAAAAGACTCTGATGCTCAGAAAGATTGACGGCAGGAGGAGACGGGGACGACAGAGGATGAGATGGTTGGATGGCATCACCAACTCAATGAACATGAGTTTGAGCAAGGTCCGGGGGTTGGTGATGGACAGGGAAGCCTGGCGTGCTATAGTCCATGGGGTCGCAAAGAGTCAGACNGGAATTAATACGATTCATTGGAAAAGACTCTGATGCTCAGAAAGATTGACGGCAGGAGGAGAAGGGGACGACAGAGGATGAGATGGTTGGATGGCATCACCAACTCAATGAACATGAGTTTGAGCAAGGTCCGGGGGTTAGTGATGGACAGGGAAGCCTGGCGTGCTACAGTCCATGGGGTCGCAAAGAGTCGGACATAACTGAGCAACTGAACTGAACTGGTGTCTTCCCTACACAGATTTCCAAGCAGTTCAATACTAAAATGATCACTAGACTAAGAAAGTCAGGAAATCTAGCCCCTTCAGATTTTGGATCTCAAGCATCCTACTTACACAACCTCCATCATCTCCTAACCTCCCTACATGGAAATCNGAACTGATGTCTTCCCTACACAGATTTCCAGGCAGTTCAATACTAAAATGATCACTCGACTAAGAAAGTCAGGAAATCTAGCCCCTTCAGATTCTGGATCTCAAGCATCCTACTTACACAACCTCCATCATCTCCTAACCTCCCTACATGGAAATCACTCCATCTTAATGACCCCAGTGTCCTGCCTGTCCTACCAGTACCCTGAGCTTTGAGCAATGCAGCTTTTTAAAAACATGAGAAACAACATGTTGCTCTGATCCAGTGCAGTTTAGTCCTAACATTTATTTCCCTGATTTTTTTGCTAAGATTAATATTTCTCCATTTTAAAATCATACTGTTTTATAGTTCTACAGAAGAAATTAAAATTCAATATTAAAGAAAAGGCTTATTAGAGAAAATTGGGCTTGCTAAGGCTGGTAAAGTCATGCCATAAAGATAAATCTTGCTCAAATTCTTGCTCACACTGGTGATTTTTCACAGACTGAATTTCCCATAAATATTGCATCATATTACTAGGCCAATGTGGATAAATTNCATTCAGTATTAAAGAAAAGGCTTATTAGAGAAAATTGGGCTTTCTAAGGCTTGTAAAGTCATGCCATAAAGATAAATCTTGCTCAAATTCTTGCTCACATTGGTGATTTTTCACAGACTGAATTTCCCATAAATACTGCATCATATTACTAGGCCAATGTGGATAAATTAAAATACAGATTTCAAAAGATTCTTATCGTAATGAGAAAACATAAATCTAAGCACACACTGGCAAGTCTGGCCCAGCTCAGAAGCTACACACAGTAACGTAAAGCTGTGCTACACGGCTGTGCTTCACATTTTCTCTGAGCTAGGCCTATAGTTTGTTTACAATATAAACATCATTTAAGATTATCTCTGATATATCTGCTACTTATTTAAATAGTGAATCAACAATATTTAATCAATATTATTGAGCAAACAAATACTACCACCCAACATATACGCTGCTTCCAAACCTGAGCTCACACTAATATATATAATACAACAGAAAGGCTTTGTTATTTCAAAGTGAAAGTGAAAGTGAAGTCACTCAGTCATGTCAGACTCTTTGTGACCCCATGGACTGTACCCTACCAGGGCCCTCCCTCCATGGGATTCTCCAGGCAAGAGTACTGGAGTGGGTTGCCATTTCCTTCTCCAGGGGATCTTCCCAACCCAGGGATCGAACCCGGTTCTCCCGAATTCCAGGCAGATGCTTTAACCTCTGAGCCACCAGGGAAGCCCCCTATTTCAAAAGCAGATTATTATAAAAACTCCACTTATTTTATATAGTTGTTATATGCTTCAGTTAATGATGGTAACAGTTAACACTTGTGATCTTTAACACTGTGTGCAAGGCACCAAGGTAAGTGTTTTACAGATGCTAGTCTCATTTAATCCTCATGTTTCAAAAAATGATGCTACATGTACTATGTTTTCCATTTTATCAGTGAAGAAATTGAGGCTTAGAGAGTTAGTTACTTACCCAAAACCACACAATTAGTAAAAGAGAACTGAGATGTGAGCCCAGGTCTGACTGCAAACCCATGCTTTCACCACTACACTGCAAAGCATCCCATCTTCAGAGGTTTTGAACAGAGCTTGTAGAGGAGGCACCAACTATGCTTTAGACTGCTCTCTGGGCGAGTGCAAAACCCAGAACTGTTTGATGGGGTGCTTGCTAGAATACAGGAAAATGAATTTATTTATTTCCATAACTCTGTTTCATTTGTGAGCTGTTTAAGTGCCGATCTACTAATATGTCATTTTGCCCAGGAATTCCTTTACAGGTGCTGTGATTACAGCCCCCTATACCTTTCAATAATATTTATCAGGGAGTCCTTCCATCTCCTGAAAACATCTGTGTTTCTGCATCAGGAATATGTGTGTAAAGATTAGAGAACATAAGAGGCAGGTATTAAGTGCTCCGTCATATAGACAGCAAGTAGGAGACAGAAGAATAACATCTAATAATGTTCACTCACAGTTCAGATTTCAAACACCTAATGAATTTGTCCTGTTCTTTACCAGCAGAAGTCTGTTTTAATTATGCAAACTCCATATACTTTAAATAATAAACAACATAATAATTCTAATAAATTTCTCACTCTGAACACAGGATATCTATTTAATCATACCTCCATGCAATTATGTTTGCAATACAAACCTGGTCAATATTGAGGCGAAGTGGCATTAGAGATACTCTTAGGCAGCACTCCTGTGGGGACCTGCCAGACTCTGGACGCACGTGTAATGCTTTAATTGTCAACTGCAAGACGAGAAAGAGAAACACATTTTTCTCCAACGACATTATGACCTTGTTTTTATTTAAAAAAAAAAAAAAAGAGAGAGAGAGAGAGAAAGAGAAAAATCTAGTCCCTATATTAAAACAGAAAGTTGGTTTACCCTCTTTCCTTAGAATCCAGAATCTAACTTTTTTGAGTCAGATACCAAAAAAAGAATCTGATGAAAGATATGGATTCTTTTTAGAAGGAAAAAAAAGCAAATGATGTCGTCCTTGCAGTCTCAAAGGAGTCTGCTAAGCCCCTGAATCTAAATCCATAGACCCAAACTCCAAAGGTAACC
The DNA here is from genome assembly GCA_006410735.1 of Raphicerus campestris. Classification (NCBI taxonomy): domain Eukaryota; kingdom Metazoa; phylum Chordata; class Mammalia; order Artiodactyla; family Bovidae; genus Raphicerus; species Raphicerus campestris. The sequence continues at coordinate 87,716 of SJYW01007833.1, forward strand.
TCCATAATGTTTTCTTCTCAAAGTCCTGAGCTGAGAATTTTTATGCTATAAAATGGTAAAAGTCAGAAATCTGGAACACTGCTAAAATTCTGTGTCAATATCGTGTGTGTGTGTGTGTGTGTGACCATGCTGTGTGGCTTGTGGGATCTTAGTTGTGTCAATATCGTGTGTGTGTGTGTGTGTGTGTGTGCGGTGGGGACNAGACCCAAACTCCAAAGGTAACCTCCATAATGTTTTCTTCTCAAAGTCCTGAGCTGAGAATTTTTATGCTATAAAATGGTAAAAGTCAGAAATCTGGAACACTGCTAAAATTCTGTGTCAATATCGTGTGTGTGTGTGTGTGTGTGACCATGCTGTGTGGCTTGTGGGATCTTAGTTCCCTAACCAGGTTATCACATCTGGGCCCTTGGCAATGAAAGTGCAGAGTCCAAACTATTGGACCACAGGAGAACGCCTTGTGTAAGTGTTTCGTGTGGATCACAATGGATTTCTGGCTCTCCTCAGGTAATTTGTTATGTCAGAGTTCCTGTTTCATTTTCTGGTCTTCTGGCTGTGAGGCATGTGGGATCTTAGCTCTATGACCAGGGATCAAACACACACTCCCTGTTGGAAGGCAAAGTCTTAACCACTAGGCGACCAGGGAAGTCCCAAAATAATTTTTTAAAAATAAAACTTTAAGCAGTATCTTTAAAAGGGATTTTAAGAGTAAAATGAAAATCTCGTAATTTTCCCCAATCTAAATCTTCTGTAGTTACAACAGGTATAATTTATATATATTTTAGATATAATAGAAATACTTTTCCTAAACAAATGTAACAACAAAACATATGAAGTTTTAAATCTTACCATGTTGGAATGAGCTTTCCGAGGCATTTCTTTACTGCAATACAGGTACAAAAATTTATTCATCTGTGATGTTGCCAGACGATCTCGAATTTCAAGATCCTGCACGATGAACACCTGCCGGGACACCGGGTGCTCCACAAGGCTAGACTCGCATTCTGGTTTGCAGGGCGGGTAGACCTCGTGCTGAAACTTCACCTTCACAGAAGGGAAAGAGTACAGAACCACCTCTACATTCTATTTAAAACAGATTTTCTCTTTAAAATGTAAAATAGCACACATTTTCATTCAATTCTTAGCTTCTGATTCCACTTTCAGAGAACAGTGTAACACTCTTACATTTGTTCACATATTTACTTATTAATCCATGTGTACTGGATCATACAAGGATAAGCCTGACTGACACTTCCTGTCTGACCTTGGTAAAATCCTCATCCTTTCCAAGCAAAACCTTTAATAGGATTAAATCATAAAATTATCATCTTGTTTCCTTAATGAAACTGCTTGGAGGCAAGGTTCAAGTTCCAGGAGGGGGCAAGATACAATTAAGTACATGGAGCTGTCACCACTGCCGTGATAAGCACCCTACGTACGACACCTGTCAGAACCCCAGACAAGCTGACAGAAGCAGGTGCATCAGTGCCCCACTCGTCTCCAGATGTTCACACAGGACCTGACCTGTGTGCTTATTCCATGGCAGGCCTCCTCAGAGACACTCCAGGGCCGTGGCTCCCCAAGTGTGGTCCCGGGTGAATAGTATCAGAATCACCTGGGAACTCAGTAAAAATGCAAGTTCACGGGCTCTACTGCAGCCCTGCTGAACCAGAAACTCTGGACCTGGCAGCCTGTGCTTTACTAAGTCCTCAAGGGGATTCTGGTGCTTGTTCAACTCTGAGACACTGCTCTGGGGGGTAACCTGGAAAAACAAAAACTCTAAATCTTTTCAGAATATCTGAAAAAGAGTAAGAGGTAAGATTTATACAAGTCCGACGCACTTTTCCACTTAGGCTCCAAGATCATACAGGGGAGGAGGCAGCACAGAACCAAAGAACCCTCACTAAGGCTCCTACTTCAGTGGATTTTTCCTTTTAAAATGCCATCTTACCTTGCTTAACTGTATTTCCATTAAAAAGTCATGGTTTCTTCCTTTTCCCCCACATACCATATTATGTCCATGTCTTGTAGGTGTGTGAGAAGGTGAGCTATGGGGACTACTATAAATGAAAAAATAAAATCTTTTATTAAAGGAATAGTCAAAGGAAGGCAACGCATGACATCAGGAAAAATAAGATGAAAAGAGAAAACAAGATTACAGACCTATCAAAACACTGCCACAAACGGCATTTATGCATTAAAATCACATCTTTTAGACCTTGGAGGCACTGAGAGATAAATTTTATTACTGTCATCACAGCAATCATCTACTTGCTAAATATTTAAAACTACAGAAAAACATAACTATGATGTTGGTGTGCATATCACAAGACAGACTTAGAAATGAGACCTCCTTATAAGTTCCTATTACTTCAGAAACCCCTGAGAATCAGAAGACAAGTCGGAGAAATTCCAATTAATACAGAAAAGAACTACAATAAAGTGTCAAGTTTTTTAAAAAGTACTTTTAGACAGAAAAAGTCTTCTCAGTGTCCAAGGCTCCTGCTACATGAAGCCTTTTCTGGCCCTCCTCACCCCAATGAGAACGCTCGCCCCTAGTCTCCACCGAGTCTGTCTAGTTTTCTNTTACCGTAAAGTGTCAAGTTTTTTAAAAGTACTTTTAGACAGAAAAAGTCTTCTCAATGTTGTGTCCAAGGCTCCTGCTACATGAAGCCTTTTCTGACCCTCCTCACCCCAATGAGAACGCTCGCCCCCAGTCTCCACCGAGTCTCTCTGTCTAGTTTTCTTTCAGAACTAAAGAATAATGCACTCACTTTTAATAGGTACTTCAGAGGCATCGACTCTGTGCTTGGTACCCTGCCAGGTGCTGGATGCTAGAGAACCAGGGGCACATGAGGTCCCTAACTCCTGACAGACCCTTCACTTCACTGCCCTCATTTGCTCATGTAACTGTTTCTCCCTTCTGAACACAGACAGGCTCTNGGTACCCTGCCGGGTGCTAGATGCTAGAGAACCAGGGGCACATGAGGTCCCTAACTCCTGACAGACCCTTCACTTCACTGCCCTCATTTGCTCATGTAACTGTTTCTCCCTTCTGAACACAGACAGGCTCTGGGTCATACTTATTAATAATTCTTGAAAGAGTAAATCCTAGGTATTTTTTGTGAAAAGAATATATTGGCCTGCCAAATAGATATATGTAGAAATTAACTTACATGTAACTTTTAGCTGGAGAAGTAGGAGGGGCTGTTCCAAAATCTTTTCCTCCATAAAGATGCCAAACAAGAGAGACTTCTTTAACCAGGTACCGAACGACAGGAACGGGAAAGTGTAACGGGGCTTTGCTAGTATCTGTCTTCTTAACAGGCAGACTAAAATAATTCTCTTTTATAACAATTGCATCATCAACCATTATTTTTACAACTGGTTCTTCTTCCTTCTCCTAAGACAAAGCAACAGTTAATACATATTCTCTTATCCAAGTAGAAACCATTGAGTACCATTCACATCTCAAGGGAACTTCTTGACTCTGCATTCTTTTGAATAATTTCCTTATATAAAGTGGACACTAAATACTGACAATAATTGTCACATAATACACTCTGCTTCATTCACTACAAAATGAATTTGCTCTTTTATGTGAATCATTCCTAAGAATTTTTTATAGTCTACAATTTGGCTTTTACTACTTGCTTGATAATAAAAAGGTATATATTCAATGCTTAACCATTGTGTTTATAGTGAACTGTGGATTCATTAAATCCAGACTATGCTTTTTAAATGTGAGCATGATAATACAGTGGAAATTACATATATCAGTCAACCATCAGCCTTCACACAAACCACGTCTTATCTTTCCCAATTCTTGTGTTAACACCTCTGTACAGAACTCATCTGCCATTTAATTTCATTACCCTGAAGAGTTACTTCAGGGTGCAAACTACATACTCCCTCTGTAGTTCAATAAACCATGCAGGAGATTTTACAAATAGCATTCTTCCGAGTCCCTCACAGATGTGTCATAAAATGGGTAAAGTATAGCAAACATTTACAAAGCATCAACAGTAAATTACAAAAGGAAGTAATTCTGAATTGTGAAGAGTTAACAAAATCTAAAGAATCTTTTTCAGGTGTCCTTTGGTCACTTCTATTTATAACACTATTTTAAGATTTTTAATTTTATTGTCTATTTACTACCTGAACAGCTGCTCTTGGTGCAAAAAGAATGCAGAAGTCGTCATTCTCCGTGGGCAGGCCTGTCACGGCATCACTCATCAAGTGGTGTGTGAATGAGGCGTAAGTGGGGCCAGGCTCCTGGGACACGTTTCCACTCTCATCAGGAAACAAGAAAAGGTCTGAACAACATGGTTCCTGAACTTGAGGTTTTTCATCAGAAGCACCTAGGGAAAAGATTACAGCAGTCAACTCCGGCACCTTTGGAGCATCAGTAACAGCAACGTGCATTAAGCTCTTTGGGCATGTGTCAGTTATGTACTATGTTAGAGCTCTCACCCACAGGACCTCATTTATTTCTTACAATAATCTTCTGACTTCTAATAAAAAGACTAATAATAAGTTTGAAGTTTCCTAAGAGAACAGCAAACGATGGACTCATTAAGTTATAGACGTCTCCTCAAAGTTATTCAGTGCCAGAGAAGTTCAGGAATTCAGCAGCAGGTTGACTGAGTGTTGACTGCAGATCTACTTTGGCCGGAATTTCATACTGAATTATGTCCTGTAGGTGGCGTTCTGGAAGAAACTCTCCTTGGACAATATAGCGAGGGGAAGGGAAATAGCTGCACCCAGTATTGCCTCACCTACAACTATGGGAAATCTCTACTTGGGCTCCGGAGGTGGGGGTGCTGGAACAGTTTCTGAGCATGTCTTCAGCCAGGGAATGATTCTGAGCAATAAAAAGACTCCTTGGGGCACTGGGTACAGAAACAGGACACAGATGAGCTATCTCAATATAAAGACAAAAAGTTACATGTGTGCAAAAATCTGTATGTAGGAAATTTCCTGGTGGTCCAGTGGTTAAGACTTGCTTCCACTGCCAGGGGTACAGGTTGGGGAATTAGGATCTCGCATGCTCCAGAGGTGCAGCCAAAAAATAAAATTAAAAAAATAAATCTGAACACTTATTTTTATACATTTATATCGCATATTAGACTCATTAATTCTTTCCCCATTCACTCATTCAAACCAAATCCTGTGATATGGACTAAAGACACTAAGATGAATATGGTGACATCTCAGCCTCACAAGGCTCACAAACTAGACTTTAAATTCTGCTGTGGCAGCATGTTGAACCCATTCACCCTTGTAAGTGCCCAGCACCCAGTGCAGAATCTAGGGTAATGAAGCTGCTCAATAAATATTCATTAAGTGTTCTTTCCAGCATAAGTAGGTTAGCTGCAAACATTTATTACAAATAATGCCTAGTACATAGGGAGCTAAAAATTCCCATTTGCTTCCTTAGTTCTGATTTATTCTAAATTAGAATGAAAGCAACACTGAATGTGAGACTTCCATCACATTATGAAACAATTTTTTAAAATTAAGATTTCACAACATGTAGAAATAAGAATGCTCATCTAAATAGAATAAAATGGTTTCTATATAAATACTCCAAAAATATTTAGATACTTCCACTTGGCTTTCAGAATTCTCTGTCTGGCACCTCCCAATTATCTAATGTTATTATCTAATTCTTCTCAATAAGAAGGAACTTTTGCTACAGTATTAACAGCCTGAGTTACTACATCATTAAGGTTCACACATGCCTATCTGTGATTCTATTAGCATTAATGACCTTGCTAAAATTATCTTCTCTCTCCCTCTACACACCTAAGTCCTACCCACTTTTTCAAAGCCAACTCGTCTCAGCTTTCACCAGTCTAAAGAGAGGACTCCAAATTTTTTCTAAACTGATTACAGAGTACATACTACCTTCTGAAGTGTCTTCTTCCATCATTTCTCAATCATTCTAAATACTCGCATCAGTCTGGTTTAGCGCCAATCTGTTTCACTAAACTATAAGCTACCAGAAAACATAAGCTTTATCTTGCAATTTATCTGTCTCCTCTATAAAAACCTGTTGTTGTTGTTCAGTTGCTCAGTCACGTCCGACTCTTTGGGACCCCGTGGACTGTAGCCCGCCAGGCTCCTCTGTCCATGGGATTCTCCAGGCCAGAATACTGGCTGTGAGTTGCCATTTCCTCTTCCAGGGAATCTTCCCCACCCAGGCAGCAAACCCACATCTCCTGCACTGGTAGGCAGATNGTTTATTCTACTAAACTATAAGCTACCAGAAAACATAAGCTTTATCTTGCAATTTATCTGTCTCCTCTATAAAAACCCGCTGTTGTTGTTCAGTTGCTCAGTCACGTCCGACTCTTTGGGACCCCGCGGACTGTAGCCCGCCAGGCTCCTCTGTCCATGGGATTCTCCAGGCCAGAATACTGGCCGTGAGTTGCCATTTCCTCCTCCAGAGGATCTTCCCCACCCAGGCAGCAAACCCACATCTCCTGCACTGGCAGGCAGATTCCTTACTGCTAAGCCACCAGGGAAGCCTCTAGTCAGTATTATTTATTTTCCAGATACTCAATAAAACACAAACTAACTGACAAATAAATACCCACCCAAGTTCAGACTTGTCTTTTTAGTTACTTATTGAGCAGTCTGTAAGAATGCAAACAATGTCAGCCTCAACTACAACATCGCAGCTCTCAGGGAAAAAGTCCTGGGTCTGTCTCACCATTAGACTGTGGTTTTACAGATGAAGCTGCTTCTTGCATGTCAATCTCCTCCATAGCATCACTCATCAAATCTCGTAATATCTGTTGATCTGCTTCAGGAAGTACTGGACCACGTGAGGATGACCGACCAACAGAATCTACCTACAACCAAAAACACTAATTAGAAACAATTGAAAATGCTCTAAACAGCACACTACTTGAAAGTTATTTTATCCTGGAAATAGACCACATTTTATACAAACATCAGAAACAGGGACATATTCATTTTTCTATATTCTACTCAACAGCTGTTACATTTTTAAGTCTTTAGTATCATCGTGTTCACCCCAACGACTGCTGGCAAATTGAAGTAAGTGTGTTTTCATCTCAATGCCAGCACCGTTTAACTGAATCTTGACGAGGTAATAGATTAGAAGAGAAGAACGGTGAAAAACACTGCACTGAAGCTGGGGGAGAAGGGATCTCTGTGTGGAGGCTGATCTGCTCAAATCTGACTGCTGCCATCACCTTTGAGGCAAAGCCACCGCAGAGCCAAGTCTCATTTCTTGGAACAAACATATACCTAAAGACAGCAGGGGGAATATATGAGAGAGGAGAGCTACTAACTGGTGGGTCAGAGGTTCAAGTCTAGCACCAATGCTTAACAATTTATATTAACGAACTATGGATTCATTAAATCCAAACCATGCATTTAAAATGTCAGCATGACTCTAAAATGGAAAGATTTCATTTGGAAGGGATAATTTAAAGTAATTTCTAATAAACTGCATATTAACTTCTATGCAGTATACATCATGCGAAATGCTGGGCTGGATGAAGCACTAGTTGGAATCAAGATTGCAAGGAGAAATATCAAAAACCTTGGTAATGCAGATGATACCACCCTTATGGCAGAAAGCAAGGGGAACTAAAGACCCTCTTGATGAAGGTGAAAGAGAAGAGTGAAAAAGCTGGCTTAGAATTCAATATTCAAAAAATGAAGATCAGGGCATCCAGTCCCATCACTTCATGGCAAATAGATAGGGAAACATTGGAAAGAGTGACAGACTTTATTTTCTTGGGCTCCAGAATNTGCGAAATGCTGGGCTGGATGAAGCACTAGTTGCAATCAAGATTGCAAGGAGAAATATCAAAAACCTCGGTAATGCAGATGATACCACCCTTATGGCAGAAAGCAAGAGGAACTAAAGACCTTCTTGATGAAGGTGAAAGAGAAGAGTGAAAAAGCTGGCTTAGAATTCAATATTCAAAAAATGAAGATCAGGGGATCCAGTCCCATCACTTCATGGCAAATAGATAGGGAAACATTGGAAAGAGTGACAGACTTTATTTTCTTGGGCTCCAGAATCACTGCAGATGATGACTGCAGCCATGAAATTAAAAGATGCTTGCTCCTTGGAATAAAAACTATGACAAACGTAGACAGCATATTAAAAAGCAGAGACATAATTTTGCCAACAAAGGTCCGTAGAGTCAAACCTATGATTTTTCTAGTAGTGATGTGTGGGGCTGACAGCTGAACCATAAAGAAAGGTGAGCATCAAAGAAATGATGCTTTTGAACTGTGGGGCTAAAGAACTCTTGAATCCCTTGGACAGCAAAGATATCAAACCAGTCAATCCTCAAGGGAATCAACCCTGAATATTCATTGGAAGGACTGATGCTGATGACAAAGCTCCAATACTCTGGCCACCTGAAGCAAAGAACTGGCTCATTGGGAAAGACCCTAATGCTGGGAAAGACTGAAGGCAAGAGGAGAAGGGGACGACAGAGGATGAGATAGTTGGACGGCATCACCGACTCAACGGACACGAGTTTGAGCAAACTCCAGGAGACAGTGAAGGGAAGCCTGGTGAACTGCAGTCCGAAAGGCTGCATAGAGTTGGACATAAATGAGCAACTGAACAACAACAAAAAGACTGGAAATTGTTTTTAAAAAGAGAAGTGCCAGTAGGAAGAGTACGTCATCACTCACTTTATTATCAATGAGACAACANACATCACCGACTCAACGGACATGAGTTTGAGCAAACTCCAGGAGACAATGAAGGGAAGGCTGGTGTACTGCAGTCCGAAGGGCTGCAAAGAGTTGGACGTAAATGAGCAACTGAACAGCAACAAAAAAACTGGAAATTGTTTTTAAAAAGAGAAGTACCAGCAGGAAGAGTACGTCATCACTCACTTTATTATCAACGAGACAACAGCAGGAACAAGGAAACAAAAACAGAAGTGCAACCTAAATGAGGGGTAAGGTCAGCCTGAACAACAGGCAACACGAGGCCTGTCAGATCGTTAGTGGAGACCTACTGACCTAAGGGGGCTGAGAATTCTGCTCACAGAAGAGGCCGTAAAGGAGACTGAAAACACTGGACAACAGAGAACGCTAAACTGGACACTGTTCAATCTGGACAGGGGAGGGCAAAGAAGTGGCAGCTAGGGGCACAAGAAAGCCCTGGACTGGGAATCGAGACACAGGCATATTATGGCTGTATCTGCTCTTAATTAGGGTACATTCCCCAAATCTCTGGGTCTTAACTTATTCATCTACAAAACAGAGATAATAACCTTTAACCTGCTGACTGTGCCGGGTAAGAGGAAATCANTTGAGAATTCTGCTCACAGAAGAGGCCATAAAGGAGACTGAAAACACTGGACAACAGAGAACGCTAAACTGGACACTGTTCAATCTGGACATGGGAGGGCAGAGAAGTGGCAGCTAGGGGCACAAGAAAGCCCTGGACTGGGAATCGAGACACAGGCATATCATGGCTGTATCCGCTCTTAATTAGGGTACATTCCCCAAATTCTCTGGGTCTTAACTTATTCATCTACAAAACAGAGATAATAACCTTTAACCTGCTGACTGTGCCGGGTAAGAGGAAATCACATTGAGAAAGCATACTCAAAATTGGATCCTTTCAAACATGAAAGAGAATATCCTGCCATCTACCTTCTCATAGCATTTTTACACACAATTTGCATATAACAGGCTCTCACATAATGATAAATGTTTTCTTTCTTCCTTGAGGACATATGAAAATAACTTAAGTCTGGGAAAACATGTGCTGGTTGAGAAGATGAACGTTCTGAAATCAAGAGCGTCAAACAGCAGAACTGTTTTCTCAAAGAGCCCATGGAATCACCTTTCTAGGCCACACTGTCATACACCTGTGGCTGATTCATGTCAATGTATGGCAATATCAATATAGTATTGTAACATAGAATAAAGTAAAAATAAAATTTAAAAAAAAAAAACAAAACAACTAAGGAACAGACAGATGATTTTTCAGTTTCCTTTTTACCCTACACTGCCAAGAAGACCTCGCTAATGTCCCCATGCCACTCATCTGCATGGAATCGGGCGGGGTTAGTGATTTCTAAAGAAGGCTGGTGGCTGTACCTTCGCCTTTCTTTGAGGAGCTCCTGGCTTCACGTCTGCCTGGTTAGTGGCATGTAAGTCCCCATAGCTTGCAATGTACTGAATTAGATTCATTAGAGCAGCACAAGAGTCTGAGCACGTTCTAACATGGATAACGTCACTCGAACAGTGCAATTCAAAGTGTGGTTCAGTCTGGACGGGACAGGGGAAAAAAGGATAAGAACGTTTACTAAAACAAGAGAAAAAACATTTTTGCATAGGTTTACATTAAATAAAATAAATAATTTGTTTTGCCACAGGAAATATGTATGTATAATAACTCAATCTTAATTTTAAAATATTTTATCTATTTCTGACCAAAATTAGGCAAGTGGGAAAAAAGTTCAGCATGTTTTTTAGCCTCTTCTATAAAATAAAAATACTCAAGTAAAAATATCCATTTATTTTAATAACTTACTTGCTCTCCATCAGAATCAGACTTTACTGCAGTTATGGTTAATTCCAAAAGTCCCATATCCATCACACGAACATAATCTAAAAAATTTTTAATTAATTAATAAAATATCTGAGTATAACTTTCAAAAAATGCTTATCCAACAGACATGTAATAAAACTAGCCTTTCTTTAAAATTTGTGGCAGGCAGTACTACAAATACTTATAATGGAAATATAGCTTCAACCTACAAAAATCCTACAGTTCATTTTTATTTAGAAACCAAATTTGCCTTATATTAATTAAGTACATATAATCTGATGCATTTCACCAATGTTATTGATATTACAAACTGGTATTACAATATTCAAACTGATAAGACTCTTCAGTTCAGTTGCTCAATCGTGTCTGACTCTTTGCGACCCCATGGACTGCAGCACGCCAGGCCTCCCTGTCCATCACCAACTCTTAGAGTTTACTCAAACTCATGTCCATTGAGTCGGTGATGCCATCCAACCATCTCATCCTCTGTTGTCCCCTTCTCCTCCTGCCCTCAATCTTTCCCAGCATCAGGGTCTTTTCAAATGAGTCAGTTCTTTGTATTGGGTGGCCAAAGTATTGGAGTTTCAGCTTCAGCATCAGTCCTTCCAATGAACATTTAGGACTGATTTCCTATAGGATGGACTGGTTGGATCTCCTTGCAGTCCAAGGGACTCTCAAGAGTCTTCTCCAACACCACAGTTCAAAAGCATTAATTCTTCGGTACTCAGCTTTCTTTATAGTCCAACTTTCACATCCATACATGACTACTGGGAAAACCATAGCCTTGACTAGACGGATCTTTGTTGACAAAGTAACGTCTCTGCTTTTTAATATGTCGTCTAGGTTGATCATAACTTTTCTTCCAAGGAGTAAGTGTCTTGGATTTCACAGCATTATTTCAGAGTTAAAATATTTTTAAAATATTGAGATACAAAAAATAAAACTGCATTCATCTATCCTAGACACTATCCTTTTTTAACTCTTACCTCTATTCAAATTTATAGTAACAGTATTACACTTGTCAGACAGGTGTAAAGCAGCTTCATCCAAAATTATTCTGGGGGGGGAAAAAGATAAAATCAAGACCTGAAAAACTAACCTCAAATATATGCTGCATGATCACACAATTGTACCATTCTATCTCATATAAATGTTATCAAAGTCATATGAAGAATCTAATTTATAAATGTCATTGAACATTTTCTTTAAAACTCACTGTTCATGAGTAACAAATATTTAAATGGTGTGACTGAGATTAAACATCTGCTCAAATTAATTTTAAATTTTTAGTAGTTTTAATAGATGACCAAATCACAAAGTTTAAATTAGGAAAATAAAGTGCCTTAAGTATTATAGGAAGTTAATACATAAACGTTTTAAAAAGTAAACTAACAATCTCAAGTTAATTTTTGCCCTAAAAAATGAAATACAGTAACGAACTGAAGAGATGTGATGAATCACCTGAGGAAAAAAAAATGGAAAACTTAGATAAAGGAACATGACTAACAGTAAAAGAATGTTGCTTTTAACAAACAATTGAGACTTTAATTAAAGGGTTTAAATCTCTATTAGAATGTTTTGAACAGCTGCATTCAGTAGACAGTGAGGTTTACATGGTACCTGAGAGTAGAAGATGATTTATCCAAGGCGACACTACTTGAAACGCTGAATGTTTCAACAGTAAGAAGGGATCGGATTGGCAAATAAAGAGGCCTAATATAACACAGAAACAAGAGAACATAAGTCTGTCAAAACAAAAGAAACTTCCTTTAAAGAGCATTTTGAACCTTAACTCTACTGAATATTTTTTTCAAAACTTAGTACATATCTTAAAGAGTAAAACTTTATTTTGCTCCACTTATGAACTCACCTATAATCAAGTGCACAGCTCCAGAGATGAACATGAAAGGTTGTAAATGAAGTTGGAGGATTGTATCCCAGAACAGGTTCATCAGCAATATTCAAGAAGTATAAAATCTATAATCACAAAAATATAAAATGCCCTGCTTTAGAAGAAAAAAAGAGTTTTGATATGATATCCTTAATACCAACATGAAATAAAATAGCTTTTAAAAAAATCAACCATTAGTGAAAAATCATAATGTTAGAAGAAAAAACATCATCATTTGAAGGAATTTACTTCAAAAAGTATTTGCAAAACTAGGATTTGAAATGAAGAGATTCATCTAACAATCACACTGCTACAAGGATCTCGGAAAAATCATCTCCTATGAAACTAACAAATGTATAATCTACCATCAACATGATTTTGCTTGGAATAATTTTTTTTGAAAAAAATAAACAAATTTTCCTAAAGTCTGTTTAAAACTCTCCTTCTGGTTTTCTATAAACCCACTGTTGGGAGAAGTTCCTTCCCCTTTCATTTATACCCAGCTCAGTCTGAAAACCAATCCTCTCACCACCATTTACCCTCCTATATTTCTATCTAAATAAAAAGGTTAGGCTGAATCTCTCTCTTACCGACAGCCAGCAGACTAACCATCTCTCTACCCCCTCTCTATATACACTTTATGTTTCAGGATGTTTCTTAAAGCATTTAAGTTTAAAACAACCTATTTTCCAAGAGCAAAGAAAAGGTTTCTCTTTCTAAGAAAAATGAATAAGAATTACATAGAGTACAGTTTTTATTCTCAGGTAAAAAAGAGTGAACTTTACCCAAAGTTTCCTCTGAAAAAATATAATTAATCAAATACAGTTATTACATTGGAAATTTAATACACAAATCCTTATAAATGCCTCAATGTATGTTGTTGGCCTAGGGAATAATTCTGAAACTATGGTACTTGAATATATGGTTATTTAAAAAGGAAAAATAAAAGAATACACAGTTATAAGTGCAAGTCAACACATCATTTATTTTCCTCTATGACAGACACTGTATTGATCCCTTCCTTTTAATGACAGAAGATAACTCTGTCTTTGAGACGTTTAAGAACCAAACATTAAGGTAAAAATTCAATTACATTCTGGGGTGGTGATAATGTCCTATTTTCTAACATAAGAGGCAATGTTTATATAGGAGTATTTACTTCATGAAAATTCAATGAGCACTGAACATTTATGATTTGTGAACTCTTCAGTATGTGCAGTACATATTAACAGAGTAAAAAATAAATCAATACATACATCCCAGCTCTCTTACCTGCTCATGCCAGCTAAGCCCAGAAGGAAGCATTCTATGCTGAAGAGTAGCTCCTTTTAGCCCTACAGCAATAAGAAACTCCTACACAGAACAACACAAAAAGGTATGTTTATCACCTTCATGACCTTCTAGTTCAAAACTTGAAAAGTTTTTCTAAGAAAACAAATATCTTGTATTTATGCAATCATTTTTATTAGCTAGTAATTAAATCAGCTGAGAGCTGAGAATTGATGCTTTTGAACTGTGGTGTTGGAGAAGACTCCTGAGAGTCCCTTGGACTGCAAGGAGATTAAACCAGTCCATCCTCAAGGAGATCAGTCCTGAATGTTCATTGGAATGACTGATGCTGAAGCTGAGGTTCCAATATGCTGACCACCTGATGTGAAGAACTGACTCACTGGAAAAGATTCTGATGCTGGGAAAGACTGAGGGCAGGAGGAGAAGGGGAAACAGAGGATGAGATGGTTGGATGGCATCACTGACTCAATGGACATGAGTTTGAGCAAGCTCTGGAAGTTGGTGATGGACAGGGAAGGCTGGGTGCTGCTGTCCATGGGATCACAAAGAGTCGGACATGACTGAGCGACTAAACTGAAGTGAATCAAATCAGGAACAAGTATTTAATGGTATAAAAGTATAAAATACACACCTTTGTATTGGACTCTGATTTATCAGACACTATTTTAACTGCAACAGACAGCATATTCAAAGTGTCTCCTCCAACACCATCTGAAGAAGCTCGACTGAGGCCATCTTCTTCAGAGGAATAAATAGTAGGTTCTAACCAATGTGGGCGGGTTGAACTAGGCAGTCGTGTTTCTGTAGAAGGAACTGCTCCATCCACTATGCCTATATCCACGAGAGGACAATACAACAGAATGATTACATGAAATTAACTCACAAACTTCTGTAACCCAAACAAAAATCTATGTTCTTCCACTGAACATAACATAACCCTGGAGGCAAAATGACCAAAGAACTAGCTTGGCATTAATAATTAATTCTTCTCTACTAATGTTGGAATAAGTGACTATTCAAGTTTAAAAACAAAAAATTGAGATTTGAAATGTCAAGGAAGTTACATTTAAACTGGGAAATCTGATAAACATTAAGAATGTGCAAGTATCCCACTTCTATTCATGAAGTAACACAAGGAATGTGCTGAAAGACCAGTATATTCTGTATGTACTACCAAAAGGAAATACCACTTGAGAGAAAATAATCAACTGATCAGTGTCTAATAAGATATGGTATATCCATAAAATGGGCTATTCTTTGGCAGCAGAAAGGAATGAAAATGGTACATTTGGATTAACCTTGAAAACATCATGCCAAGAAGCCAATCACAAAAAATCTTCTACGTGGGATTCCATTTACATGAAACCGCCAGAATATGCAAATCCCTAGAGACTGAGAATAAATGAGTGGTTTCTTAAGGCTGGCTTCCCTGGTGGCTCAGACAGTAAAGGATCTGCATGCAATTGAGGCAACCCAGGTTCGATCCCTGTGTTGGAAAGATCCCTTGGAGAAGGGAATGTCTGGAGAATCCCATTGACAGAGGAGCCTGGAGGGATACAGTTCATAGGGTCACAAAGCATCAGACATGACCGAGTGACTAACACTGCTTAAGGCTAGAGGGGACTGCAGGACTTTGGGGGTTTACAGCTGAAGGTTACAGACTTTCTTTCGGGGGTGATGAAAATGTTCTCAAGTTGACTATGATAATGGTTACACAACTCTATGAAATACTAAAAACCACTGAAATGTATACTTTCAATGGGTGAATTACATGGAATGTGAATTATATCTCAATAAAGTCATTGTAAAAAAAAAAGAACATAAAAGCCAACTTTTAGTTTACAATAATTATTACTTTGCCAGTGAACAGAACACCCCATGGAAAATAATTTCTAATATCGATTTCCGTTCTCAGTAAATTTTCTTTATCAAGCAAGATTTAACCATGTCTAACCAGCAGTGAGCACAGCACACCTGCTGCACACTCGCCCACCTTTGTGGTAGAGACTGGAACTGCCGCAGTGAAGGCACACGTAGTGCTTGTCGTCAAAGCCCTCATACTTCGTCACACAGAACAACGAGCCACTGCTGAACTCTAGCCAGAATTCACCATGCTTGTTTTCCAACAGATCTCCATTATCTTGCTAATAAGATCAGAAAACACAGAGCAGCCATTAGTTAAGTGCAGAAAAGTAAGAACGACCCTCGAGATGCTCCTTCTTGATTCAGGTCAGGAGGATCGCCCCACTGCGGCAAAGCTGTCTGGGTCCTGAACCATCCAACATGGCGGTAGGAAAAATGCTATGTCACAGGCCTCTCCGGCCAAATGATCCCGTCCTGCATCCTCCTTTACAACAGGTAAATTACTGTTACCCCTTCAAGAGTACAACTGGCATGTTTTCCAAAAGAAGGTTCCTATAATGTTTATCTTTTGATCTGCCATGAAAGCTAAATTTCCAAAGCTGCTGTCATCATGGCCCGCCTCAGAAGACTGACTGCTCTTCACTCTGAAACCACCTCAAACCACCTCAATGACTGACTGAGTGTATCATGGCAGTTTTAAAATGAGATGCACTTGAAAATCACTTTAGATTTGTAAATCCTTACCTTTACATCTGTAAACACTGCAATTAACCCATGATTAATACTCAGAAGAACTGAGAGAAAACTCTGTGAGTTCTTGTTCTGGGAGTCTAGTTTTTTTTTCCTACGAGAACGATAATTGGGATCAACAGTAGAAAAATACTGCAAAGTCTCCTCCTCAGATCCACTTTCCTCATCTATGAGAAATAAATGGCACAATTACAGCTGTTCTAACAGCTTATTAAAATAAAAGGGCATTCAAACTTGAACATTATCACAAGAATATTCATTTTACCTATTTATTTTTACAAAGAATCAGGTATGATAATAAAAATATACCTCCTATGTTTTTCTCTATCACTGAACTTCAGACAGTGTATATACTATCACTATAAATATAACATTTAATTAATAACATTATTAATAAGCAGAAGTAGGAAAATACTATGTCAGTAAAAGATATAATAAAATATTGTTATAAATGGGGAACACGAAACAAACATTTTTAAATCCATCAATTTAAAAGGTTACTACTTTGTTTACTGGTAAACCAGGCATTCTAATTCAGAAGAAATCTAAAATATATTACCATAGTGAACTGTAGATTTAAATGGACTAAAACTATCCTTGCTGAAGGTATTAATCAGCTGACTGGCTACTGAAAGCCCAATACCATACGAAATATTTTCAAATGTCTCTACTGGTGAAGGAGCTGTTGGTTCCCATAGCAGCAAATCATTAAAGATCCTATAAAGACAAAAGTTGAAAAATAAATACATAACTCCTACTTCAACTAAAGGCAAACCAAAGGATACTCCTTTAAGAAGTCACATGAATAGCAATTTTTCTAAAGGGTGAAATGAAATTTCTTTCAGTGGAAAAATAATTGACATACTTTTCAGGGCAGTGAGAAAGGAAGCTGTACAATTACATACCCAGTTAGCTATCTGCCTAGTTTCACCAGTGTTATTACAGATCAAATTATATACATCGGAACACATTTAAAGGAGGTTTATTAAAAATAAAAACACATAAACAACAAAAGGAAGATTGTTCACGTATATGAGAACGCTCTGTAAACTACAGCCTCAATCCCACGGGACAGCCAAGGGAGAATTCTTTTCATTTTACACTTGAAGAAACTGACTCATAAAGGTTAAGTGACCTGCCCAAGGTCACAAAGCTCATTAACGGGAGAGCCGGGACCAGAGCCCAGATTACGTCCAGCTCCCTGCTCACTTCTTTCCATTGCTCATGGTCTTTAGGGATATCTGCTTTTTCTTTCTTTAACAGAAAGCACAGCTTCACTGGGAAATTTGTATGAGATGAAGAAGCATATAGAACAGGGAATAAAGAGAGGAAACTCTTCTAACTCAAGGAACAGCCAAGTTAATACTGGTAACTGCTAGGGTGATACATGTCCAGCCAGGCTAATATCACATCCCACTTTTTGAAAGAGATATTTGTCATTTCTCAGATATCCCCAGCCCCACCACTCACCTCCATGTTGTCATGAAAACCGAGACTTTACAATGCCCTTTACAAAGATTTTTGTTAGGCCTGGACCCATTGAGTGTCCTTCGCAGGCATAATGCAGCAGTCACTGCACCTAGAATACTCTATTTTCTTGTTTCCCTTCCCTAGGCTGCAGCCCCTCAGGGACAGGACCTTGTGCCTCAGTCATCTTTACATGTGCCGACCACGGTGGCCTTGACATAGCAGGCACTGAAGGCTTGAAGGGAGGACCAGCGGATGACTCACATGGAAGGACTGCCAAAAGCACAGGCTCATCATAAAGCCTAGTGTGAATACCAATCAAGGTGACAAGCGATGACGCATCCCTGGCCCCTTCCTGTGAGAAGCCACTGGTCTAGGAACTTCCTGGGCCAACTCCTGAGCTTTTGAGGCCCTAGAAAGTATAAGCCAGGACTGAGTACTGTCACTCTCCATAAACTGCAATCCCCACCCATAAGGGCTCTTTTTGGAAGCATCACTGGGTAAAGAACATCAGACACTCAGGGCAGAAGCATGTCTCCTCTCAGACACACAGACAGTGATGCCCACATCTGTTCAGTATTCATGTGGCTCATCATCTCTTGGGCATATTACTCACAGGACAAAGAAACAAGTGTCTAAATCCAAGTCTTAGTCTAAACTCCTATAGGAAGAAACAGTGAAAGTATAAAATGAAAAATTTTCTCAGGAAATTTTCCTTTGCCTTATTCTCTACAGCTATTGGTTAAAGAGAAATATTACTTGAAATAAAACCTGGAGTTCATAGTATGAGGCCTGCAAACCTAAGTTTCATATGATTTTACTGTTTTTATGATTTTACATTTTGGTCTAAACACAATCTTGACATCATTAATACATAAGATGATGTTTTAAATCAAGAAAGGAAACATTTAAGATATTTAGAGGTATCACTGTGGTTTTGTGGCTATGAGCCTGAAACATAATGAAGGCTCAGTAAATATCTGATTTAATAAACTAGGTAGAGAACTTTTTGTATTCTATTCTAAAGGACTTTTGACATAGGAGAAAAAAAATCTTTCTGTATCTGAGACTATCTTCAAAAGAGTCCAAGCACTAAAGGAATGCATGCTCAGTCACTCAGTCATGTCCAACTCTACAACGTCATGGACTGCAGCCCACCAGGCGCCTCTGTTCATGGGATTTTCCAGGCAAGAACACTGGAGAGGGTTGTCATTTTCTCCTCCAAGACTAAAATAATAAACTATTATTTTAAATGTATGCAGTAAAGGCAGAGTTGGTTATTAATTCCTGCTCAGGAAGACATTTTTAAATTTTATACATAGTAAAGGGCATTACTGAGACATTTAGCAAAATATTAATGGGGTCTGAGAGTTAGATGTTAATGTATAATATTAATTTTCTCATTCTGATGGCTGAACTATAGTTAGGTAGAATAATGCCCCTGTTTGTGAGAAATACACATTCAACTGCTCAAGGCTGAAGGGACAAAAACTCAGCAACTTACTCTCAAATGGTTGCGGGGATAAAAATCTTATACTGTACCTGCAACATTCCTATAAGTTTGAGAATGTCTCAAAATTTTTAAAATAAAAAAATGTAAATACAAAGCCAAATGAAGGCAAAGAATTCATACTCTGAGTAATGGAGAGACGTGATTTCTATGATCCAGAGGGTGGGAACACTGCAGTATTTATACAACCCTAGGGGCCTGGGAGACAGAGAAGTGAGCAGAGTGAGAGAGAACAGAAGCTCTCTTAATCAACCCTACCTAACCAGCTCCCCAGATGAACAGGTGATTCCAGTTTCCCGATTTACCACCCCACCTGCCAGACCGACAGGCCTCTCAGACGCTGCCTGTCTGCTGCTGGTGGGCAGCTCCCCAGCCCACCTAAGAACATCTGCTCCCAGAGCTGTGCTGTATGCCTCGTCTAGTCACCGATGACTATATTCCTTGTGTAGTCACCTTGGGTCCACTGCATTTGGCCCCAGATCTGCTCATACCAGCTATTTGCAATTGTAAGCAGTTTAATTCAATACTGTGCTAACTGATGACTTTTAAATATACAGAATGAACAGAAAACATCTTAAAAATCTG
The DNA here is from genome assembly GCA_006410735.1 of Raphicerus campestris. Classification (NCBI taxonomy): domain Eukaryota; kingdom Metazoa; phylum Chordata; class Mammalia; order Artiodactyla; family Bovidae; genus Raphicerus; species Raphicerus campestris. The sequence goes on from SJYW01007833.1 coordinate 107,642, forward strand.
AAAGGATTCTGCACTCAGACTGGCTTGAAACTATTTTTTCACTCTACTTTAAAGAAATTGAAACTGATAGCTGTAGCCAAAGCCTTGGGTATACATCAAGCAAAAAAATTCTAACCAGTGGCTCATAATCAAAAAAAGGCCTGGGCCTGTATTTTAAAAGAAGTGGTAAATGAACAAATATTTGTAAATGCAATGTTTCAGGTGTGTATTACAATTGTGATGTCCCAATTTAACCTGCTCAATCAATGCAGGAGACAGAAGCGGATGAAGGCCTCTGGCCTCTGGGCTGGACCTTGCATTAACTGTTTCATTTTGCTCAGTCTCAGCCTCGCATATTAGTTAGTTTGGTAGACAGTCCTCAGCCAAAAAATAAGGAGCGTGATCTAGAGATCAGCGGTTTCCAAACTTTAGATCATGTATAAATCCAAATCCTATTGGGCACTAAGTAAATCTACAGTGGGCTTCCCTGGTAGCACAATGGTAGAGGATCCACTTGTCAACGCAGGAGACACGAGATGAAGGTTCGATCCCGGGACTGGGACGATTCACTGGAGGAGGAAACAGCAGCCCACTCCAGTATTCTTGCCTGGGAAATCCCATGGACAGAAGAGCCTGGCAGGCTACAGTCCATGGGGGTCACAAAGAGTTGAACACAACTGAGTGATTGAGTACACATACCCACAAATCTATAGCAGAAACAACAGTCTGCAGTTTCTGAAGGTTAACAGAAATTTGGATAACTTGTTTCCATGTGCGAAGCTACAATAGCAGACACTAAGACATCTTTTTTCTAGAAACCCACGTGGCAACCTTTCCACCACGCCAGAGTGGAGGGGAATGATGACAATAATAGAGGACTACTGGGTGTTTGCTCTTTGCCAGGCACTGTTCTCAGAACTTTCCAAACATTATACCATTTAATGGTGCAAACCAGCCTCTGAGGCCTGTACAAGTGTCACTGCCATTTTCCAGGTGAGGAAATGGAGCTCGTGGGGACTAGGTAAACTGTCCAAGATNCTCTGAGTAATGGAGAGACGTGATTTCTATGATCCAGAGGGTGGGAACACTGCAGTATTTATACAACCCTAGGGGCCTGGGAGACAGAGAAGTGAGCAGAGTGAGAGAGAACAGAAGCTCTCTTAATCAACCCTACCTAACCAGCTCCCCAGATGAACAGGTGATTCCAGTTTCCCGATTTACCACCCCACCTGCCAGACCGACAGGCCTCTCAGACGCTGCCTGTCTGCTGCTGGTGGGCAGCTCCCCAGCCCACCTAAGAACATCTGCTCCCAGAGCTGTGCTGTATGCCTCGTCTAGTCACCGATGACTATATTCCTTGTGTAGNAGACCGACAGGCCTCTCAGATGCTGCCTGTCTGCTGCTGGTGGGCAGCTCCCCAGCCCACCTAAGAACGTCTGCTCCCAGAGCTGTGCTGTATGCCTCGTCTAGTCACCGATGACTATATTCCTTGTGTAGTCACCTTGGGTCCACTGCATTTGGCCCCAGATCTGCTCATATCAGCTATTTGCAATTGTAAGCAGTTTAATTCAATACTGTGCTAACTGATGACTTTTAAATATACAGAATGAACAGAAAACATCTTAAAAATCTGAAAGGATTCTGCACTCAGACTGGCTTGAAACTATTTTTTCACTCTACTTTAAAGAAATTGAAACTGATAGCTGTAGCCAAAGCCTTGGGTATACATCAAGCAAAAAAATTCTAACCAGTGGCTCATAATCAAAAAAAGGCCTGGGCCTGTATTTTAAAAGAAGTGGTAAATGAACAAATATTTGTAAATGCAATGTTTCAGGTGTGTATTACAATTGTGATGTCCCAATTTAACCTGCTCAATCAATGCAGGAGACAGAAGCGGATGAAGGCCTCTGGCCTCTGGGCTGGACCTTGCATTAACTGTTTCATTTTGCTCAGTCTCAGCCTCGCATATTAGTTAGTTTGGTAGACAGTCCTCAGCCAAAAAATAAGGAGCGTGATCTAGAGATCAGCGGTTTCCAAACTTTAGATCATGTATAAATCCAAATCCTATTGGGCACTAAGTAAATCTACAGTGGGCTTCCCTGGTAGCACAATGGTAGAGGATCCACTTGTCAACGCAGGAGACACGAGATGAAGGTTCGATCCCGGGACTGGGACGATTCACTGGAGGAGGAAACAGCAGCCCACTCCAGTATTCTTGCCTGGGAAATCCCATGGACAGAAGAGCCTGGCAGGCTACAGTCCATGGGGGTCACAAAGAGTTGAACACAACTGAGTGATTGAGTACACATACACACAAATCTATAGCAGAAACAACAGTCTGCAATTTCTGAAGATTAACAAAAATTTGGATAACTTGTTTCCATGTGCGAAGCTACAATAACAGACACTAAGACATCTTTTTTCTAGAAACCCACGTGGCAACCTTTCCACCACGCCAGAGTGGAGGGGAATGATGACAATAATAGAGGACTACTGGGTGTTTGCTCTTTGCCAGGCACTGTTCTCAGAACTTTCCAAACATTATACCATTTAATGGTGCAAACCAGCCTCTGAGGCCTGTACAAGTGTCACTGCCATTTTCCAGGTGAGGAAATGGAGCTCGTGGGGACTAGGTAAACTGTCCAAGATCTTCATCTATGATCTTCCTACTCTAGAAGGCCATTCATTTCAAAATACTTGCTTGGTATATATGTTTAAAGGTATTTAAATATGGTAAATTTAAATTTTTATACACAGGTTATAAGTTAAGAGTTTCTAACAAGATATGTGTGTGTGTGTGTNTACTCTAGAAGGCCATTTATTTCAAAATACTTGCTTGGTATATATGTTTAAAGGTATTTAAATATGGTAAATTTAAATTTTTATACACAGGTTATAAGTTAAGAGTTTCTAACAAGATATGTGTGTGTGTGTTTTTTTTAAACTCTCAGGAGGGACACTCCTTGTACAAAGACTCTAGGACTCTGATTCTACACCAGTGTCTCTTGGCCCTCTATCCAAGTATCTTCCAACTCTTTTCACATCACTGTCGGTTCAGTTCAGTCACTCAGTCATGTACGACTCTTTGCGACCCCATGGACTGCAGCACCCCAGNTTTTTTAAACTCTCAGGAGGGACACTCCTTGTACAAAGACTCTAGGACTCTGATTCTACACCAGTGTCTCTTGGCCCTCTATCCAAGTATCTTCCAACTCTTTTCACATCACTGTCGGTTCAGTTCAGTCACTCAGTCATGTACGACTCTTTGCGACCCCATGGACTGCAGCACCCCAGCCTTCCCAGTCCATCACCAACTCCTAGAACTTGCTGAAACTCATGTCCATTGAATCGGTGATGCCATTCAACCGTGTCGTCCTCTGTCATCCCCTTCTCCTCCTGCCTTCAATCCTTCCCAGCATCAGAGTCTTTTCCAATGAGTCAGTTCTTCACGTCAGGTGGCCAAAGTACTGGAGTTTCAGCTTCAGCATCAGTCCTTCCAATGAACATTCAGGACTGATTTCCTTTAGTATTGACTGCTTTGATCTCCTTGCAATCCAAAAGACTGGTTAGAATTAGAAGCTCTAACTTATAACTTGTGTATAAAAACTTAAATTTNACTGGAGTTTCAGCTTCAGCATCAGTCCTTCCAATGAACATTCAGGACTGATTTCCTTTAGTATTGACTGCTTTGATCTCCTTGCAATCCAAAAGACTGGTTAGAATTAGAAGCTCTAACTTATAACTTGTGTATAAAAACTTAAATTTACCATATTTAAATACCCTGAAACATATATACCAAGCAAGTATTTTGAAATAAATGGCCTTCTAGAGTAGAAAGATCATAGACCCTGAAGAACTTGGCTAATTTACCTAGTCCCCATGAACTCCATCTCCTCACCTATAAACTGGGAGCGATGACTTGTAGAGGCCTCAGTGTGCTGTCTTATCACTGTGCACAGAGGCATTTTCTCAGTACTCTGTGGTAAGGGGACAGAGGGCAACCAGGCAACCTAGGGTGGAGGGAGTAAGTGCTTCACACACAAGAAACCCTGTTAACAGACACACTGCTTAGGAGACTCTACTGTGACAACAGCCCACCACAACAGTACAACATCATACAAAGTGCGCTGCAAGAGTCAACAACATTAAAACAGGAAAAGGAAGAGGGAACCAGAGAGGAGGGGTGGCAGAGAGGCAGGAAAGCTCAACCCCAGAGATTTAAGCAGATATGTGTAACTCACCTATTATAAAGTTTCTCATAGAAGCTTTTATTAGGTAGTGTTATATGAATATTGGGTAATGTAAGTTCCAGCACATAGTGAGAATTGCTGATTGCTTTATTCTGAAACTCTGTCATTTCTACAGGGTCTCCTGGCATCACCATCTAGAACATAATAGTTTAGTGCAAAAAAAAAAAAAAGCATCAAAGAACCATTTTACATTTAAAAGAGTAATAATATCTGCTTATCCTACCCATATGACCTGATATGTGAGCAAATTAAAAAGCATGTAACTTTTAACCAAGGGGGGGGAAAAAGCATGTATTATTCAATTTTGGAGCTAAAAATCTAGCAAAAACCGTATACAAAGTATTTAAGAGATAAAGCATTAAAACCATGGCTATCTGACAGAGGGCAAATCCATTGTTGCTTGCTCACACTTTTACTTTACCTGTTCATTTTCAAACATTACTCTACGGGAAGAGAAGGGAGACGGGGCTGGCCTTCTCAGATCACAGACATCCTTCAGGGAATGAGCACCTCCCTCCTCTTCCTCCTGATAGTGGCCATCACTTTCCTCTTCCTCCTCAGCTGCTATTCTCTCCAAAATGGAATGCATGGCTGGTGGGTTCACTTTCAGTACAATTCTGACAGCAAAGAGGATTTTAAAAAGCAAGATCTAAGTGTAAACTGTACAACCAACTTGTATACAGCTAACACAAAGGCCACTGACTAAATCATTAGTGACAGGCATAAAGTCTGATTATGTCGAATGCAACCCACTCCTGTAATCTTAAAAGTGGAACTGATGAAATAAGCAAATAAAGGCATTAACATTTCACACTTGGATAACCAGAAACACTCATCTTTTGAGAATAAAAGGGATATTCAAAATTTCATTAACAAAGTTACAGTTATCAAAGGGGTAAGGAGGTAGGGGAGAGATAAACGAAGAATTTAGGATTACCAGATACACACTAATATATACAAAACAGATAAACATCAAGCTCCTACTTATAGCAAGGGCAACTATAACCAATGTAATAAATTATAATGGAAAAGAATATGAAAAAGAATATGTGTGTGTGTGTATAACTGAATCACTTTCCTGTACATCAGAAATCAATACAATATTATAAATCAACTATAAATCCATAAAATTTTTTAAAATGTCATTAACAACTAGCACATTTACCTTAGAATTCTATTTATTACCATTAAACCAAATCCTACATGCCAGCTGTTTGGCTATCACGGAAAACTCGCATGTTATATAAACTGTTGAAATGGAGAAAGGAGAGATTGGTTGGGGAGTATTTTAGAACTGCAATAACAAGAGTAATCTTCCCCTTTAGGAATTTCAGTAATAAAAAGCTAGTGTTTTGGGGGGTGTTTTGTATTACAGCTACAAACCCCAAACATCAGGAGCTAACAGTTTTTGAAGACAGGCGCTTCTGTCCAGAGTAAGGCCCGTCCTTCCCTAACCCGCTGCAGCACATCACCAGCACAAGGCCCTGTGGTCTCCTTTCCACCACAGCAGCCGGCGCCTCGAGTCACGGCACTCTCAAACAAAACCCCTCCGCTGCATCTGCAACAGTCTCCTTCTTTTTCCTAAGAAGGCGGTGCCAGTTGCTACTAGCTATAAATTAAAACAACTGGCTGCTAATTTATAGATATGCTACTGTGAACTGTGCTTTCAAATTACCTAACTGAAGTCGATTCATTCATGATGAAAACTCCTGGTCGTTTTCAGTTGCGCACTGCCATGCCTGTCCTAGGAGTTTGCCAGGCCTCATACACGCGGGGTGGGGGTGCAGGAGAAGGCAGGTAGAAAAACGGCACAGCAACGATCACTACTGTTTGCTTGTTTCTGGCTGCACCACGTGGCTTGTGGGATCTTTAGCTGCTCGCCAACCAGGAACTGAATCTGCATCCCCTGCAGTGGAAGGGCAGAGTCCTAACCACTGGACGGCCAGGTGAGTCCCAGATCACTGTAATTTTTTCTCATAGACTCAGTTTTCTTTATTCACATACTCAGTTTTCAGTATAATAAAGGATCATTCCTGCTGCTGCATTCCTGCTAAGTCAATTCAGTCATGTCTGAGTCTCTTCAACCCCATGGACTATAGCCCGCCAGGCTCCTCCGTCCATGGGATTCTCCAGGCGAGAATACTGGAGTGGAATGCTGTGTCCTTCTCCAGGGGATCTTCCCGACCCAGGGATCAAACCTGCATCGTCCAGCAGCTCCTGCACTGCCGGTGGACTCTTCACTGCTGACCCACTGGGGAAGCCCACTATCAGGCTAATTTAAAAAAATCATTTCTCCTGCCTAAGAAATCCTGAAGCAGTAGTTCTCTAAATCCAACTGCACACTGGAATCAGCAGGTATACTTTTTTTTTCCACTGAAGTATAGTTGATTTACAATGTTGTGTTAATTTCTGCTGTACATCAAAGCGATTCAGTTATACATGTACATGCATTCTTGCATATTCTTTCCATTATGGTTTATCATAGGATACTGAACATAGATCCCTGTGCTATACAGCAGGACCTTCTTGTTTATCTATTCTATACATAATAGAATCTGCTAATCCCAAGCTCCCACTCCATTCCTCCCGTATCCCCCTCCAGCCATAAGACTGTTCCCTGTGAGTCTACTCCTGCATCCTAGGTAAGTCCACTGGTGTCCTAGCTGAGATGCCACATCTAAGTGATACTATATGACATGACTTTCTCTTTCTGACTTACTTCCCCTTAGTATTTTAATCTCTAGTTCCATCCATGTTGCTGCAAAAGGCATCATTTCATTCTTTTCTATTGAGTGGTTGACAGTATACAGGTGGCACATCTTTTTTAATCCATTCACCTGTCTATGCACATTGACGCTGTTTCCATGTCTTGGCTATTTTTAATACTACTGCTATGAACATATCACTTGGTATAATTTTTAAACTATACTGATACATAGGCTCTATCTCAGAATCTCAAGGTGGGGCCCAAGAATCAGTGTTTTGCAAAAGCTCTCCAGATATGAAAACATTTTACTGAAACAACTGCTGACTACAAAATTCATCTGACAATTAACCAAATGGTGCTGTGTAATTTCTCTTCTACTAAAGCCCTTTATAAAAATGAACTACGGAAAAAAAAAAAAAAAAAGAACTACTTTTAGAATGGTTAATGATTCTTTTGTCCATCTAATTAGGCTAGGTAACCTGAGGCCAAAGAACATACTATGTATGTCCATCTCTGTCAGTTATCTCACAGTCACCTCTGATACAGTAGCACTCACTATACACATATTTTTAATTTTTCCATTTTCCTCTGGGTTCTCTCATCAAGGCTGGATACCTTTAAATTTATGGCCAAAATGTCAGTCAAAAAAGCAACAGTAATTTATTTTTAAAAGGGAAGTCTCATTAAATGCATGTGTCATATACACTGGCTTACTCACCGCGGCCAGTCAAAGTCATCTGATGACGTTGTATCTCCATCTCCTCCACTAGCCACATGGAAAAACTTAACAGATGGTTCTCCTTTATCTTCCTGGAATGACCCTAGTAAAACAAGACTGATGAATGGAAATGCATTTCTTCTCGCACATTAAGAGAAAAGATGCTTTCTTAGAAGAGCACAGATCCTCTAAATCAGGGACATGGTGCAGCATTAAGTTCAACCACATGCATTCATTTGTTTCTGCTGCACATGTGCACATGAGGAGACAAGATGAGCAGATAAATTAAAGATGCTATACTCTGTANCATGGAAAAACTTAACAGATGGTTCTCCTTTATCTTCCTGGAATGACCCTAGTAAAACAAGACTGATTAATGGAAATGCATTTCTTCTCGCACATTAAGAGAAAAGATGCTTTCTTAGATGAGCACAGATCCTCTAAATCAGGGACATGGTGCAGCATTAAGTTCAACCACATGTATTCATTTGTTTCTGCTGCACATGTACACATGAGGAGACAAGATGAGCAGATAAATTAAAGATGCTATATTCTGTACAAACTCAAATTCTTATAACTCAAATGGTTAACCAATAGTGTAAGGTACATATCATATTAAATGTAGTAACTGCCACTTACTGAGTGCCACTTATGATCATTCTACATAAAAGTTTATGCCGTTAATCTAGGAATGCAGAGATAATAACTACATTTCTAAATGTTTATTTTGACAAGCACTGTTTAAGAATTACCTCTTCATAATAATCTTATATATGCTTTTTCATTCCATTTTACAAAGAATGACTTTCCACCAGAACAATGAGTTTCTTATCACTAAAAGGGAAGATTCTAGATACCCATTAAAGGTCTTTTCATGAGATGATAAGTGGCAACAGTCACTACCCTGCTTATTTAACTTATATGCAGAGTACATCATGAGAAACACTGGGCTGGAAGAAGCACAAGCTGGAATCAAGACTGCTGGAAGAAATATCAATAACCTCAGATATGCAGATGACACCACCTTTATGGCAGAAAGTGAAGAGGAACTAAAAAGCCTCTTGATGAAAGTAAAAGAGGAGTGAAAAAGTTGGCTTAAAGCTCAACATTCAGAAAATGAAGATCATGGCATCTGGTCCCATCACTTCATGGGAAATAGATGGGGAAACAGTGTCAGACTTTACTTTTGGGGGGCTCCAAAATCACTGCAGATAGTGACTGCAGCCATGAAATTAAAAGATGCTTACTCCCTGGAAGGAAAGTTATGCAGCCATGAAATTAAAAGATGCTTACTCCTTGGAAGGAAAGTTATGACCAACCTGGATAGCATAGCTNATAAATTCTCATGCACTGCAGTTTCTTTTTAAAAAGTGACCTATATCACATTTGTATACAATAATGGAAAACAGTCGTTACTCTTGTTTTCTAACATATGTCCTTTAATTTTATTATATTTAGGGACTGTCATATACTTCTTACTTTCAGTAGCAATTGTTTTTATTCTGACTCTTTTATAGACACGGTCAATCTTACCAACTAGTTCTCTAAATGTAAGTTCCAATTTAACTTGTTCAGGGGTTGATCCTCCTAGGAATTCAGTTTTAAACTCTAGATCTGTGAATGCTAAATGAAGAATCTCCTTCTGAAGTGACTTCTTAAACCATGGTCCTCTCTCTTGATCTGATCGAAGATCAGGTATTGGGAAGCGAACAGAAAGGTTTAACGCTGGCGTGGCAACTTGTACTGATACCCGGCAGTTTGCAGGATTATGTGAATCATCTAGAAATACTTCAGTGAAAGCTTTGTGCTGAAATACAAAAACATCAAAAACATGCCAAAATGTTAAATTAAGCAAATAAACACAAATGACGCAGGCATTTAACATTATGATGTATACAATCACTATTTCCTCATTTAGGTTAATGCATTAAAATATAATTAATATTACTATATTACTTTAGTGTAATGAAATTTATAATGCAACAGCTACCAAAAAAGTCAGAACTATTGGCAAAAGCTACACCCTCATATAAAGAAATTAATTCAAATAAATACTGAACCAAAGTGAAGACGCAGGTGCTTTACATGTATATAATATTTTACCACAGACTAAAAAAGGGGCAATGTGTAAATTAGCTTATCAAAAAGCTTAGTATGATTAAAAATCACTATAGAATGGAGCATTCAATCTGAACGATTTCCCCACCAATATGCTATTTCAAAGACTCCAATGTAAAATCAGGTGAATTATGCCAAATGCAAAGGCCCATTCCTGATTCATCCTTGTACTTCCAGAACTAAGTCCAAGCCTGGCACATCCAAGGTTTGAAATAAATATTCCCTAAATGACTCACTCTGAGCTCCCATCTAACTCAAGGATATGACCCCATCAGATGACCCTTAGGAGCCAAAACATGCATGCAACATTGACTTAAAGCCACATTATAATAAAACGGTCAAAGTACATGCCTTTCAGATAAAAGTTTATTCATATTTTTTTCTCTGCAATGAATTACAACTTGTAAAGCTTTAGTCCAGAGTACAGTGCAGATGATAACACTCCTCAATTTCATGGATCAGTCTCTGACAGCCTAGATTAGAAAGTTCTGCTTTTATGCTAAGACTTGGATCAGATTCTTTCTCTCCCCTATTATGACTTTCATATATTAATTCCCACTCTCAACAAAAGTGCTCAAGAGAGTAGCACTGAAACACATACATCACCCTGTGTGAAACAGAGAGCTAGTGGCAAGCTGCTATCTAACACAGGAAGCTCACCCAGCGCTCTGTGACGACCTAGAAGTCTGGGAGGCGGTGAGAGAGAGGTTCAAGAAAGGAGGGGACATAAGCATATTTATGGCTGACTTACACTGCCGTATGGCAGAAACCAACATAATACCACAAAGCAATTATACTTCAATTAAAAAATTTTTTTAATTGCTTAAGAGATTAAATCATGACTGCAATGTATCTATGGCTAACAGCAAATATAGACACTAACCCACAGAACTTAAAATAACTAGCAATTGCTGGCAAGAAAAGTTAAAGAATCTTGATTTAATGTGAATAACCCACTGATAATTAAGGGAGAGGCAATACACAGAGAACTATCTTTTCCTTTTAGCCAAAGTTGTCTCTATTTGTGCATACTTCTAAAATTCTTACCAGACATCTTGCAAATCTGACTTACTTGCTTTGCTTAGAAAAGGTACCAGACACCAGATCTAAGTAAAAGTGACACAATGTAATGGTCAATAACACTGTATGAGAAATGATGCTCCCATTTTCAAGAGTATATCCTACATGTTATGGGCTACCTTCTATAGGAGATTCAAGTGGTTCACTATAGGTGTGAACAAATGAAGTTCTGTGAAGATATTATAGTCACAGTTTATAAAACTCAGATAAACACAGAAAAGGAGACCTAATTCTACTACTCTATTGTAACTGAAGCTCCCAAACGGTATATGTTTGCATTCAGTCTTTTTCTATATGATCTGACTTACACATTGATAATAGAAGTTTATGTGTATTCTACTTTCTTCACCTCATATTTCTTTAGGAGTCTTCTTCCTGTTGCTATACCCTCTTCGTAACCATCATTCAAAGAGGCAGCATAAAATCCCATTCAGTACATGATCACAACTCATCCAGCTATTCTACTACCTAGACATAAAAGATGCTTCCATTTTTTCATTATTACATGTAATGCTATTTTAATAACAAATGCTACTTAATCTATTAAGACTACTTAATTCAGAAATCATCTCAATAAGTCTATTAGCTCATTATAATTATGATGAGTATTGGCAGCTTTTGAAATACTTACCAAACTAATATGCTTATTATATGAAGTATACATATGTGATGCCATCATCTCCACTGTAGTGAGTTTCTGCGGTTGAAGCAAGGAATTTAACCTGTCCACAATACTGATATCCAGCTCACAAAACACTGGATTTAACTTAACCTGTAATTCTGCCTTCTGAGGAACGGAACTAAGTCTTGCTTGACTACCCTTAAAAAAAAAAGAGAGAGAAGAAAAGAAAGAATCAGTATGATCACTGGTAATTCTATAAAATTAAATCCTTGTGATTATGACACAATAGACATCAAATGAAAACTTAACAGTGGTAACCATACAAAAAGATCTCTTACCTGAGGTCCTTTATTCTCAGAATGCTTATAATGAAGCTGAAGACACACAGGGAGGTGAGAATCAGTTCGTTCTTTGGAATGGAACATCAAAAGCTTAAAAACAAAGAGGAAGCTAACTTAAATGTACAATATTAAGATGAATTAACTGAGGAGATAATATAACAGTGGGGAGAGTGTTTTGAAGTTGGAAAGGCTGGTTTAAGCTTCAGTTCTGTCGCTTACTAGCAATATGACTCTTACACAAACTACTGAGCTTCTAGCAATCTTCAGCATCACATTTGCAAAATGTATGCAAGTGTTCAAATAAAACACACTGAAAATAAGTCAACAGGACAAGGTAAAAGCAATAACAATGCTACTTTGATAGCTTTTAAAAGTTTCTCTAGAACATGCTTTTAAGGACCGGGGAAAAAAATCAGATTAATAATAAATGAGCACAAGATATTCCACTTATCGTGCACAGTGCTTAGCATATAGTAGGCATTCAATAGTATTTGTTGAATAACAGAATTCTTCTAAAATTACGCGTACTTGCAAAATGAGTGAAATTAAATCACTTGTCATAAACCTGTCTCTAGACATAAACCTGTTGACTCTAGAACAAGTCAACTCTAAAAATGTAACACATTCAATAGTGGCCTTGAATATCACACTTAAAATTCTGTTTCCACAAAACACAAATGCAAACACACACAATAAACTTCTGCCGATACAATTTCCTATGCCTTTTTAAGAAGATCATTGCTGTTCACACAATTCTTAAAACAAGACAGATGTAAAGAATAACCCTGAAAGAAAAGTATCAGCGTTTACCTCTGTATAGTGAGGAGGAACAGAATGAGAATCAGTCGGAAACAAGCATTCCAAAAGTTCCATTTGCCCAATGGACATATCAGTACTGAAATATCGGGAAGCTGATCTTTGTCTTTGTTCATAGGACACTTTGATGCCAGTGCCTATAAATCTGTCATAAAAAATGCAGCATTTGAGAGTTTCTGTATAATTCTATATTAAATGATGTGTCAAAGAATACTGTACAGCTATTAATGCCTACCTGTGCTGTCAAGTTCAAACAGTTAGTAATAACTAATATTCTTAAGGATATTAACCAGAAAGATTGCTTCATATTCCCTCTTCCCTGATATAAGATAAANTTTCTGTATAATTCTAGATTAAATGATGTGTCAAAGAATACTGTACAGCTATTAATGCCTACCTGTGCTGTCAAGTTCAAACAGTTAGTAATAACTAATATTCTTAAGGATATTAACCAGAAAGATTGCTTCATATTCCCTGTTCCCTGATATAAGATAAAAAATCACATCTGTTGATAGGAAATTATCCAGGATTTTTTCCCCCAACACTGTCCTTCCCTCTTCTACATTTTAAAATTTACACTGCAGTGAAAAAAATCTTTCAAATCTGGAAAACATATGTATATAGTTCTTAAAAATATCTAGAAGGATCATGCAGTATTTTAAAAACTTTATAGTCAGTAAAACTCAAATGAAAGCCTACCTCTAGCTTTTGTTGCTTTTACTGTATTTCCTACTGGCAGATATTTGAAACTGTCCAAAATGGGAAGGAAAAAAAACACTTTTGCAGTTTCATTATAAATATTATGGTCCTAACCTATTAATTTTAATACTTAAAATAGTTAAAGATAAAACAAAAGCCCAAAGTGTTTACTAAAAATATTAATATATGTCCCTAAGTCATTATATATGACAGGACAGTTTATAGACTACTTTCAAGTTAAAATAGTAGTTGCATGCTAACAATATTACACATATGTATAAACTTAGTTATCTCCTTATCTATTAGGACTCAACCTATGTAAAGAGAGGTGGCTATTTGAATAGCATCCAAGCTCAGGAAGAGCCTCAGTTATCATTTCCTACCCAATGGTTAGTGGCCCAGAAATCTTTCAAGTCCCTTTTCACTAGTCCATCTACTCTCACCACCACTGCCATCTCTGCTAAGCCAGTGACAGTAACAACTATTTCTATGATCAATATGGTGTCAGTGGAGAATGATGGCAAAATGTGGTCAGAGAAACCTGAGAAGAGCACCTCCAAACAAATAGATCTTNCTGCCATCTCTGCTAAGCCAGTGACAGTAACAACTATTTCTATGATCAATATGGTGTCAGTGGAGAATGATGGCAAAATGTGGTCAGAGAAACCTGAGAAGAGCACCTCAGGGAGCTAAAGATAACTCAGACAACTCCAAACAAATAGATCTACATCTGTATATTTCACATGCCAAATAACCTGAATGGGAGAGTCTATGGCAAAAATCTTACAGTATCGCAAGAAATCCTCATTCATTCCACTCATTTACAAATCAAATGTGAATTAGAAAAACAAATGGAGACAGGTAAACAGATAACTGAAAAAATTCACATCTGGGTCTTTTTCAAGAATTATTAACAAATGTAAGAGTTTACCTAAGGTGATCATGTGAGCAAGCTTCTGCAAATACTGCTCGAAAAGACTTAAAATCTTCTGTTGAAAATTGTGCTGGATCAATTTTTTCTATACAAGTAAAGAAAGCTGTCGCCATTGGTGTCAATGGATTAACATTCAATGATGATTCAGGTGGAGATAAAGGATCAATGTGAAGCACAGAGACTGAAAACGTTCCCACAGCTACTCTAAAAATAAGTTCAGGCCTGGATTCATCCACTGAAACAGACCTAGAGGGAAGAGCTGCAATACATGTGTTAAAATTATATTCAGAAAAGTTAATACTTAATCCATTATATCAAAGCTATAAAGCATTTACTCATGTGTTAGTTTTAAAACTTGAAATTTTAGTCTTCAAAACATATGATCACACAATAGTCTCAGTGATATTAAAAAAGGAAAATAATGAACTGTCGTCTTTCTACATTTGATATGCAAGAACCTTGATATGTGAAATACAAAAAAAAAATCTGCTACAATACAGACAAAACTTTTGAATTAATAAAACTATACTGGAATAAGTCAGAGATTAACTAGAAGCTGCTCATTAAATTTTCCTTTAATCCTGCGTCTCTTTCAATTAGAATTTGCAGAAAGGAAACCTGAGGTTCTCTTTTAAGGGATGTGTACACAGAGAAACAAAATTTAGACCAGTTGCTTGAGACTCCTAAATTATAATAATAATATGAAACTTAGGGTGTACTTTTTACTAAATTATTTAATACATGAATACAATAAATAGGTAACTGTTCTAAAACATTTCATAGTGAACTGTTCAACAGTGCTTCATTTTCTTTCTAGACTTTGTTAGAAGGTCTACACCAAAAAAATATTTATGAAGAGAAAAGAATCAGTAGAATGGCATATTTTTAAAATAATTATTTTCAGATTCCAGTGAAACTATCAACAAATGTCTTTTTTTTTTCCTTTATTTTTTTACGTACCAGTCTTTTGTAAAGATGCTGGGTGAACTAGGTTGGAAGGTAACGCTGATCCTCTTACTGGCTGTTCTTTATGATGATCAAGGAAGTCTCCCCATGTTGGCTGAAGCTATAGTATAATTTTTTTAAGCGTTATGAATAAGGTGTAAAATTTTAGAAATAACTTGTTAAAGAACAGAACAAAAAATTAAATACTTTACCACAGTAGTACTTAATGGAGATCCTGCTGGGGTGTTTGTATATGTACTAGTTAATGATAATTCAAGGTCCATATTTGGGGGTTCCCCAAGGGGTGGAAGAGAAGAGAGACTGTGCGACATGTCCATATCAGCCATGGAGAAGAAAACTTCTTCTTCTAGAGAGAATTAAACTTTGTCAGTTTTATTATAATTCCACCAATTCACATCTTTAAATAAGATCTTCATATATATTGTTATATTGTTCCCTCAGATTATCTGAAATATAGTGATGTTCTCGGAGATGGCAATGGCAACCCACTCCACTACTCTTGCCTGGAAAATCCCATGGACGGAAGAGCCTGGTGGGCTGCAGTCCATGGGGTCGCTAGGAGTTGGACGCAACTGAGTGACTTCATTTTCACTTTTCACTTTCATGCATTGGAGAAGGAAATGGCAACCCACTCCAGTGTTCTTGCCTAGAGAATCCCAGGGATGGGGGAGCCTGGTGAGCTGCCATCTATGGGGTTGCACAGAGTTGGACACGACTGAAGTGACTTAGCAGCAGGAGTGATGTTCTAAAGTTTATGTTACTACTAATGGGGTCATTTCTTTGCATTCAAGATATTAATGTCATAGTAAAAACTCAGGTGAACATAGATTAACAAAACATTAAGCTAGCCCATTGATGAACTTTTTAAAAAATATATGATAAGCTGCTTCACATGGTATAATGTAATGTCATTAAGTGTTATATGATTTTCAAATAGTATCTTGTAATCTCTGGTGTCATGGATACAGCTATTTCTTGGAAAAAAAAAAAGAGTTGAATATTTTATTTAGAATTCTATTTATGTTTTACTTCTTCCTGCAAATTGTTTTACCTTCAGGCAAATGAAGTTTGTTATGGCCAAAATTTCTTGAATAGATTTTAATTTTTTACTTAGGTCAACATTCCATACTGAAATTGATTCTTATGATTTAAATTGATTTGTATTAGTACTTACACATTAAGACACACCTATAAATGCAAAGTAAACTGGGTAAAGATTATGTTGTTGTTTATTTACATATAATTGACAGAAAGATTAATGGACAAAGATTTATNCTTCCTGCAAATTGTTTTATCTTCAGGCAAATGAAGTTTGTTATGGCCAAAATTTCTTGAATAGATTTTAATTTTTTACTTAGGTCAACATTCCATACTGAAATTGATTCTTATGATTTAAATTGATTTGTATTAGTACTTACACATTAAGACACACCTATAAATGCAAAGTAAACTGGGTAAAGATTATGTTGTTGTTTATTTACATATAATTGACAGAAAGATTAATGGACAAAGGTTTCTGTTTAAAGGAATCTACTGTAAATCATTAGATTTACAGTAAGCACATAATTGGACAAAATGAACAATTATTCCCATTTTTATCTTTTGCGTAAACCCACATTTTTAATTGACTTTCCTTAGAATAAATCATGTTTTACAAAACAAGACGACACAATCAAAAAAGGAAACTGCACCACCTGTGTGCCAGGCACTGTCAAGCTGTGGTTCGATCAACTTATAAATGTAAACCTTCTTAAAGTGTAGACCGTTGGTTCTTTCATTATTAAACTCCGTTTTATGGCAGCCAAAGTTAAATGTACTTTGCTCTATGATGATAATGTACCAATCTAGAGTCAACTTTTTGAGTTGCTTACCCCGGCTAGAAGGTGTACGAGCCGTTTCTGTCTCATAAAAGCTTTGCTCTGAGGACACGCCGGCAGAGAGGGAATCTTTCCTCAAATAATATCGGTTCAATTCCATTTGAATTCGATATTCATCTTCTTGCTGCATGGGTCGATTTTTTCTATCTTTATTAGCTAATCCAATTTTGCTTGAATTTTCTACGTGTATACAAAAGAAAAGCAAAAGAGTAATTAAATTTGGAGTTACTTAATTAAGCATTCTCTCCCAACCCACTTATCCAATGCCAATGGCAACTTAGTACCACAGTCAGTGCAGAACCACCAATATTTAATGTTAATTGGAGATCTAGGCAATAGCTCTAAGCAGCTAGCTAGGAATCATAAGATCTTATCTATTATTAAATATATGTCATTAAAATTTTTTTAAGTGTGTGCTACTTACTGAGTTTAACAATTTTACTTTCTCAGTTGTATGAAGTACTACCTCCAACCAAGGAAGTCAGTCCGTCTGAATGCTCATCTGTTGCATCATAATGCAATTTGAAAGAATCAAATTTAACTACTGAGGATTCTAATTCACAATACATCTTTAAGTTCATACATTCCTATATAATAATATAATTTCCCATTTCTATGCTATATATTTTAACTAAAATTTTTTAAAGAACTAGAAATAACAACAGTTATACTTGCCTGGTCCAGCAATAGCTGCTAACATGTCCAAAAGCAAGTGCACCTGCCTGGGTGACAGGAACAGATGCATAGAGTCTATCTGTCCATCAATATCCAACTTCAAAAAAAGAAAGAAAGGAAACTACTCAGAATGAACACTCTTTATAAACTCATCACCATGAATCCCAGTATATTTCAGAACACCGAGAGGAATACTAATTAGTTACCCTTGGATTCCGTCACCTCAGGTTCTCTCTACTAATTGACACAACCAAATGAAAAGACATATAAGGTCATCAACTTTTCTGTTAAGTGGAAAATCCTCCTGAGAAATTCCATGTTGGAAAGACCAATGTCACTCTTTGTGTCTCTGAGTTTTCTGAGTATTTAAGGTGCTTGAGGATGCCTTAAGACATAGTCTCCAAGAAAATTAAGATAGCAGCAATCGAGTATTCATTCCCATTATGGTTTCAAAAGACTCAAATCACAATCTTTAAAGCTTGATTCAAACCAAGGACAAACAAAGGTAGCCTTCCTAAGTTTGCCCACGGATCAATCACACTCCTATCTAGAACAGCAAGGACCTTTTCTATCAACAGTGTGCCCCTCCAAATGCCCACGAAACCGCTCCACTGGCATGAAGCCACAGCAGAGAGGATGCTCATGTGGAATTCCCTTCTCTTTTCCACCTCTTTGTCCATTTTTCCTTCTAGAAATAAAAACCCAATCCCACTCTCACTCTTGACTTCCACAGTATACACTCTGACAAAAACAATCCCTCTATTCCCTAAGTCACATTGTGAAAAGCTAAATATCCCCGCCTTACTTTTCATTCGTCTCTTCTTAGTCCTAATGTTAATACTGACTCCTGTGATCTTTATGCCATTTTACAGGAGAAAAACAAATTTCTGATTCTAAGAACAAAAATTAAATTACATAGTGACTTTGAGAAATTTTCATGGTATAACTCATAAAGCAACACATTCTCCAATAATAATTATTATCACCTTTTTTAGAGTATTGGGACACTGTGTTAGATGTTTTTATTTCGTCTAATTCTTAGTAGTGTTCCTGTTTTACAAATGACAAAACAGGTTCACAAAGATTAAGTGTTTCACACAAGGCCATATAACAGATTCAGGGCCATGATTTTAACCTAGGCTGACTCACAAAGTACTGGTTTTACGGGGATCCTTACTGACTGCTGACTTCCCAGTCCTTGAATCAGCAAGGAGCTATGGCTGGGGACAGTGGGGAAATCTCTTTGTGATTATATACTGAGCTTAAAAATTGATTTTTAATTTCTTAGCATTGAAAACATAGTCTCTAATCTGCATTTAGAATATATGATTAAGAGTTCCACTTCTAACTGTCATAGAAATATGTCATTATTAGTCATTCTTAGTTTGGCATACAAAGAAAAAAGTATATATAACTTTCCTCCGGAAATATAAAAGATAAAACATTTTTTAACAACTAAAATTTGTTGTTCTTCAGTCACTCAGTTGTGTCCAACTCTCTGTGACCCAATGGACTGCAGCATGTCAGGCTTCAAATTTCAAACTCAGTGTAACCCAGCAACTGAAACAAAATGTCTCTAAATTCAATTGAGGAAGTCCCCTATTTTCATATATAATATATTCCTGAAGACACCTGATAAAACTAAATATGTGAAACACCAAACTTACACATTGAGTGGTGAAGTCTCAGAGAACTGAAAAAGTAACATGAAATATCCCCTAACATTTTGATCCCATAGTTGAAAGACTTAAGTGCAAAGAAAGAGACTGAAGATCTGAAACTTGAGGCCCCTAATTAATGCCATCTTTGTTTACACTGTATTAAGTTCAGGAGGTCTGTTTCTGGATGCTGCTATTTAGAACTTTAATTTCTCTGCTTAGCACTCATTTTCATTAAGAACAAAATGTACTCAAATATTCCAGTTGCTACAAAAAATTACCATATAGGCAACAAGAGTATCTCCAAATATTAAACCCATGAAAGTGAAAAAGTTGGCTTAAAGCTCAACATTCAGAAAACAAAGATCATGGCATCCGGTCCCATCACTTCATGGGAAATAGATGGAGAAACAGTGGAAACAGTGTCAGACTTTATTTTGGGGGGCTCCAAAATCACTGCAGATGGTGACTGCAGCCATGAAATTAAAAGACGCTTACTCCTTGGAAGAGAAGTTATGATCAACCTAGATAGCATATTCAAAAGCAGAGACATTACTTTGCCGACTAAGGTCCGTCTAGTGAAGGCTATGGTTTTTCCTGTGGTCATGTTGGACTGTGAAGAAGGCGGAGCGCCGAAAAATTGATGCTTTTGAACTGTGGTGTTGGAGAAGACTCTTGAGAGTTCCTTGGACTGCAAGGAGATCCAGACAGTCCATTCTGAAGGAGATCAGCCCTGGGATTTCCTTGGAAGGAATGATGCTAAAGCTGAAACTCCAGTACTTTGGCCACCTGATGCGAAGAATTGACTCATTGGAAAAGACTCTGATGCTGGGAGGGATTGGGGGCAGGAGGAAAAAGGGACGACCGAGGATGAGATGGCTGGATGGCATCACGGACTCGATGGACGTGAGTCTGAGTGAACTCCGGGAGATGGTGATGAACAGGGAGGCCTGGCGTGCTGCGATTCATGGGGTCGCAGAGTCGGATACAACTGAGCCACTGAACTGAATTGAAATGCTCCTTGGAAGAAAAGTTATGACCAACCTAGACAGCATATTAAAAAACAGAGACATTATTTTGCCAGCAAAGGTCCATATAGTCAAAGCTATGGTTTTTCCAGTAGTCATGTATGGATGTGAGAGTTGGACTATAAAGAAAGCTGAGCGCAGAAGAGTTGATGTTTTTGAACTGTGGTGTTGAAGACTCTTGAGAGTTCCTTGGACAGCAAGAAATCCAGCCAGTTCATCCTAAAGTAAATCAGTCCTGAATATTCTTTGGAAGGACTGACACTGAAGCTGAGACTCTTAATACTTTGGCCACCTGATACAAAGATACAAAGAACTGACTCATTTGAAAAGACCCTGATGCTGGGAAAGATTGAAGATGGGAGGAGAAGGGAACAACAGAGGGATGAGACGGTTGGATGGCATCACCAANGACACTGAAGCTGAAACTCTTAATACTTTGGCCACCTGATACAAAGATACAAAGAACTGACTCATTTGAAAAGACCCTGATGCTGGGAAAGATTGAAGATGGGAGGAGAAGGGAACAACAGAGGGATGAGACGGTTGGATGGCATCACCAATTCAATGGACGTGAGTTTGAGTAAACTCCAGGAGTTGATGATGTACAGGGAGGCCTGGCACGCTGCAGTGCATGGGGTCGCAGAGCGTCGGACATGACTGCACCACTGAACTGAACTCAGCTGAAGTAGAACAGAACAGTAATCAAAGAGGAGCAGGGATGGTCAGTAAGAACATCAGGGAGTGTCCCCGGTGGTCCAGCGGTTAAGATGGGGGCTTTTACTGCTGTGGACCCAGGATCAATCCCTGCTGTGGACCAGGGTACAATTCTTGGTCAGGGAACCAAAATCCCACAAGCCACGTGATGTGGCCAAAAAAAAAACCCAAAGAAAACCAATCATAGTAAATGNAGCAGTTAAGATGGGGGCTTTTACTGCTGTGGACCCAGGATCAATCCCTGCTGTGGACCAGGGTGCAATTCTTGGTCAGGGAACCAAAATCCCACAAGCCACGTGATGTGGCCAAAAAGAAAACCCAAAGAAAACCAATCATAGTAATAGGAACATCAACATTTCAATCTGCACCTTCCTCCCCCTCCAACTCTAATCAGGTGCTCCATTCCAGAGAAAGATTTCTGGGGATCCTTCAATCTTCTGAAAACTTTTTTATGTGTTTTCACACGTATAGAGTGGTTCCCTCTTACACATTCCCACAGCCATGTCTATGCCTCTTACATTTTAAGACAAAGAGTGCATTCCTTTCATTTCTATGTCTGTCCCAACAACCTGCACAGGCTCTGGCATACAGTAGTCAGTCAAATGTCTAGCGCTAGTTATATCTGTGAAAATACAAATGAATAAATCCTGGTATTTTCCTAAACTGCATTTTACATAGATTATATGGTAAATTAGGTTTAAGAGTCTGAAAATAATAACCTGAAAGACACATAATTAACTAAAAGAATGCAAGTTTCCTGACTCTCCAGACTGTTCAGTATTGCTTCTTAAGAAAGAGGTACAGTTGTCTTTACAGTGACTTCTACAAGCTATGCAACATGATGGAAAAAACTCATCTCTTTTCACAAATATTATACAACTATAAAAATGGACATTCTGTTCAAAATACACATAGGTGGATAGTTTTATATACACATAATTAAACATCTCCTTCAGCTAACATGGGGGCTTCCCTGGTGGCTCAGATGGTAAAGAATCTGCCTGTAATGCAGAAGACTTAAATTCAATCCCTGGGTCAGGAAGAAGCCCTGGTGAAGGAAATGGTAACCCACTCCAGTACTCTTCCCTGGAGAATTCCATGGACAGAGGAGCCTGGCAGCTATAGTTCGTGGGGTTGCAAAGAGTCAGATATGACTGAGCAACTAACTTTCACTTTTAGCTAACACGCTTTCTCAATTTCTCCTTCTTTTAACTTTTTAATTTCATGATGAAGAAACTCCTAGTTATCTGAACTAATCAACATTTTTGAAAGCGGGGGAAAGTTGAGCGCAAGAGACACTTTCAAACCCTGAGCTGCAGCAGATGTGCAAAGGTGGGTCTCAGGTGAACTCCAAGACGTGCAGACAGAGGCACCAGCTGCGGGTAAACATGCTGACTCCAAGGCAGCTGGTGACCTGGTCACAGGACAATCCATGTGCACTCATCAGAGGGTCACAGCATAAAGAATGCCTCCAGGCTTACTTTGTTTTTATCTACAGAAAATAAAACAATTACTGACCTTAGCTCCAGGAAGTACTTCATTCTGTTTCAATGTGAGACTCAACTCGAGCCTACCATTGAGCCCTCCTATCTGCACTGGGTCAGAAGGTGCTACTTCTGGCAAATTCCTTGTTAGTTGTGGGTGAGGCTCATAAACAATTTTTGGATTCCAGCTGGGTGACAGCTTTGGCTCTGTTTCCTATAGTAACGCAAGAAGAAAAAATTTAATTCCTTCTAATACTTTAGCGTAAGTAAACTGAGATGTAAAACACAATTGTTAATTTAAGAAGAATACAGTATTTACATGAAAACTGTATTGTGACAATGGATAAACCAGTATTGTAGAACAGTATAAAACAAAGCACAGTACCTTAATAAAGGCAAATTATGGAAAAGTACTTTATGAAAAAACACATAGCATCTGTTCAAATTACATAATAATAAAATTTAATATACATCCAATAATTAGGAAAATACTATTTGTGAAATAAACTAAAAGACAAATTATGAAGTGACTGATTTATAAGAGGGCTCTCCAATCTGAGAAGGGATGAACACAGTTCTTTTCCCTTAATTATAAAATTCTGACAAAATATGACTTGTAACATAACATTTTCAACAATACATGCATCATGGAAGGTAAATGTGAACATTGCTTACTTGCCTGTTTTTATTATTAAAAAGATATTAGATGCTAATATGCCATTTCTCCCTAAGACATAAAATCCAATGTTTCTCTATTCAGCAAATGTATTTCTGGTAGAAATGGCATTAATTACAAATGTATTTTTAAATCTGAAACATATGTCCCCATTACTGAATATTTGTGTCAACTCTCAGATCACAAGGAAACCCATCAGTACACATCACACATCCTAGAAAATTTTAATAGTCCTCAAGTAAACCTGAAAATCTGTGATTTCATTTTCTGGCTTCTCTGATTTGTTTTCCTTACCACTGGCGCAGTTGAACACACTGGGGAGGATTTTGCAGATGCAGAAAACTCATCCCAGAAGAGAGACACTCCAGAGAGCTGAAGTAACTTGTGAGCAAAAGCTGTGGGTTGATGTACATTAATTCCTGAGGACTCGTCAGCAGTTTCATCACAGTACATGGTTCTGAAAGTTAAAAACAAAAAGAGCATTTGCATAAAACTCTTAGGAATACCTATTTGCAATTATAAGAAATACACACAGCTGCTGAAATTAAAGAAATTTTTCAAGTGTTAGCTCTTCTTAGAATATACCTATCACATATGTGTCAGCATTATCATGCTTTACTCTTGTAAATATTTTCATGAAAAAACATTAAATTAACCCCAAGAAGGTAATATTTTGAGGCTCTTAAATTTGGGGGAAAAAATGAACAACTTCCTAAAGTTAGCTCGAAGGAAAATAATTACTCCCTCACAAACATCTCTTGAAACACTATGACAGCACTTGACTCTAAACACGAGTCTGATGTGTCATTGCTTGAATTTCTGTAACTATTCTATGAGTCCTTACCACTCATTTTCAGCTTAAATAAAACTGTTGTTGTTCTCGTTCAGTAGCTAAGCAGTGTCTGATTCTTTGTGTAGCACATGCTGTGTGGCCTGCAGCATGCCAGGCTTCCCTGTCTTTTACCATCTCCCACAGTTTGTTCAAACTCATCTCCACTGAGTCGGTGGTGTCATTCAACCACCTCATCCTCTGTCATCCCCTTTTCCACTTGCCCTCAGTCTTTCCCAGCATCAGGGTCTTTTCAAATGAGTTGGCTCTTTGCATCAGGTAGCCAAAGTACTAGAGCTTCAGCATCAGTCCTTCTAAAGAACATTCAGGACCGATTTCCTTTACGATTGACTGGCTTGATCTCCGTGCTGTCCAAGGGACTCTCAAAAGACTTCTCCAGCACCACAACTTGAAAGCATCAGTTCTTTAGTGCTCAGCCTTCTTTATGATCCAGCTCTCACATCCGTACATGACTACTGGAAAACCACAGCTTCGACTAGATGGACCTTTGTTAGCAAAGTGATGCCTCTGTTTTTTAATATGCTATCTAGGTTTGTCATCGGAGAAGGCAATGGCAACCCACTCCAGTACTCTTGCCTGGAAAATCCCACGGACGGAGGAGCCTGGTAGGCTGCAGTCCAGGGGGTTGCTAAGAATCAGACACAACTGAGTGACTTCACTTTCACTTTTCACTTTCATGCATTGGAGAAGGAGATGGCAACCCACTCCAATGTTCTTGCCTGGAGAATCTCAGGGATGGGGGAGCCTGGTGGGCTGCCGTCTATGGGGTTGCACAGAGTCGGACACGACTGAAGCAACTTAGCAGCAGCAAGTCTGTCATGGCTTTTCTTCCAAGGAGCAAGTGTCTTTTAATTTCGGGGCTGCAATCACCATCCACAGTGATTTTGGAGCCCAAGAAAATAAAATCTGTCACTGTTTCTAAGGTAATACTGTTCTAAATGCAGAAGATTTTAGATATTTTTTAAATACACCATTTTAAGGTTCAGTTCAGTTGCTCAGTCGTGTCCGACTCTTTGCAATCCCATGAATCGCAGCATGCCAGGCCTCCCTGTCCATCACCAACTCCCAGAGTTCATTCAGACCCACGTCCATCGAGTCAGTGATGCCATTCAGCCATCTCATCCTCTGTCGTCCCTTTTTCCTCCTGCCCCCAATCCCTCCCAATGAGTCAACTCTTCTCATGAGGTGGCAAAAGTACTGGAGTTTCAGCTTTAGCATCATTCCTTCCGAAGAACACCAAGGGCTGATCTCCTTGCAGTCCAAGGGACTCTCAAGAGTCTTCTCCAACACCACAGTTCAAAAGCATCAATTCTTTGGCGCTCAGCTTTCTTCACAGTCCAACTCTAGGATCCGTACATGACCACTGGAAAAACCACAGCCTTGACTAGACGGACCTTTAAGGTAATGCAACTTAATTTCAAAGATCTGTTAACAGTAACTGATTCACTAATAGGTACGTTTTGTCAAAGACAGAGATCAGAACACATCTGTTTAAAACTCAGTAAAGGTTCCCAACATATCCACAAAGTGTCTGTGGTGCTCAGTGTACATGCTTTACTCTGCTCGTCTCTGCTGGCAGTTCATGTGAAGAATCATGACCTCAAAAAAACACTCTGCAGTGTGTATGTAAATCAATTCCTGTTTTAGGTCTATTTATCGGAGTTTCAGGTGGGCATACAGTGAAAACTAAAAGTGATGTATTTATATCTTTTTAAGTAATCTCTACTGTACATACTGACCTTATAATACCCTCAAAGAATCCTCCAAGAAAGCAGTAGTCTTATCCTAAAGCAGCAAATAGATCAAAGAAAGCAACACAAAAATCCTTTCACATTAACGAGACATATCTGAATAGCACGGTGTCCATATGGAAAACCTGAATACGCCAACAGGGCACCTTAAATTTATACCACTCAAATAGTCATTATTTTGACTTGATATCAGCTAAATGAGAATTACTTTGTGAATTCAAATATTCAAATAGTATTATATGTAATTATACCCCAACTGGTACTTTGTTTTTAATAACTGGATTGGAACACAACTTGGAGAAAAGCACTTTACTCAGAAATAAAGCAATATATTAACTGAATAGAATCACATCTAATCTCCTAACAGCATATTAAAAAGCAGAGACATTACTGTATCAACAAAGGTCCATCTAGTCAAGGTGATGGTTTTTCCAGGGGTCATGTAAGGATGTGAGAGTTGGACTATAAAGAAAACTGAGTGCCGAAGAACTGATGCTTTTGAACTGTGGTGCTGGAGAAGACTCTTGAGAGTCCCTTGGACTGCAAGAAGATCCAACTAGTCCAATCTAAAGGAGATCAATTCTGAATATTCATTGGAAGGACTGACGTTGAAGCTGCAACTCCAATACTTTGGCCACCTGATGTGAAGAGCTGACTCATTTGAAAAGACCCTGATGCTGGGAAAGATTGAGGGCAGGAGGAAAAGGGGACGACAGAGGATGAGATGGCTGGATGGCATCACCGAACTCGGTGGACGTGGGTTTGGGTGGACTCCGGGAGTTGATGACAGACAGGGAGGCCTGGCGTGCTGTGGTTCATGCGGTAGCAAAGAGTCAGACACGACTGAGTGACTGAACTGACTGACTGACTGAATCTCCTAAAGTATCATGAATCTGACGAGTCAGATCTTATTATTTATAAAGAAAAGAACAGGGGAATCTGTTTTCAGATATAAGAAGTCTTACCTTTCTATTCGAATTTCAAGTGCAGTTCCAGTTTTGGAATTTTCTGGCACGTGTTCAACTCTCAAGACAGTGTCTATAAAAGTGACTTTTACTCTTCTTAGTACTAGAATAAACCAAATAAATACTAAATTAGTTTAATGAGAGCTTAAAAAATGAAAGTTGAATTTCATAGCTTAAAAAATAAGCCCCAAATTTTGAGTTTTGTAATAAATATTTTGTGGGCTGAGAACGTACAGCATGTTACATCTCAGCCTGGGTCAATGACTAACACTGTCTGTTGAATTCTAATCCCTTCATTGAAGCGAAGTGAAGTCGCTCAGTCATGTCTGACTCTTTGCGACCCATGGACTGTAGCCTAGCAGGCTCCTCCTTCCCTGGGATTCTCCAGGCAAGGTACTGGAGTGGGTTGCCATTTCCTTCTCCAGGGGATCTTCCCGACCCAGGGATCGAACCCAGGTCTCCTTCATTCCAGGCAGACACTTTAACCTCTGAGCCACCAGGGAAGCCCCTAATCCCTTCGTTATGCAAGCATAATAAAATAAACAAAGGAGAAACTAGGGTAAAAAAAGAACATGAAATTAAACTGAATACTGTGTAATTTTTTAAATTACTCATTTGTTTGACTTTGGTGGTGCTGGGTCTTCAGTGCTGGGCTCAGACTTTCTCTAGGTGGGGCACGACAGGGCTGCTCTTCACGGCAGAGGGAGGCCTCAGGAGTTGCAGCATGCAGGCACAGTAGTTGTGGTACAGTAGCCTAGCTGTTCCGCAGCATGTGGAATCTTCCTCGACCAGGGACTGAACCCATGTCCCCTGCACTGGCAGGTGGGTTTCCACCCACTGTGACATCAGGGAAGTCCAAATACTGTATAATTTTTTAAACAACCTCAATTCTAAAGTTCTGAATAGCAATTAAAAAAAAAAAAACTATTCCAATGAGTTTTTCTTATACAATGCTTACTAAATCAAGGTACTAAATTATTAAATACAATCAAATTTTTTTAAATACTCAACAATGCCAAACCTGTTTCGATGGTTTCAGCAAACTTTTCAAGTCCTTCAAAAGGCTGAGATCCTTCTCCTTGTTCATCTGTTAATTTCTGGCTAAGACATTCTTTTGCCAGTTGCATACTGCTGGTCATGAAGCTTGACCAATACATGGGCTCAGAACCAGATGCTATAGAAAATAGTGACAGGTCCTCAGTAACTGCTCATGGTTACAACTAAGCCATTCCTTAAAATTACACATTTCAAACTAGTAAGTTCTTAATCTCTCTCTTANCTTGACCAATACATGGGCTCAGAACCAGATGCTATAGAAAATAGTGACAGGTCCTCAGTAACTGCTCATGGTTACAACTAAGCCATTCCTTAAAATTACACATTTCAAACTAGTAAGTTCTTAATCCCCCAAGAGATATTTAGCATCATGGTATCACCCAGGGATATAGTATTCTAGAACTTACTCCTGAGATTTAAACATCACCTTATAATATCCAAGAAGGGAGGAAAAAATCACAGAAAGAAGTTGAGACACATGTTCTCATTACATGGTATATATCTGCCAAATACTAATTCACATATTTACTCAAGTATTTAATGGATATTTTATATGGGTGGTATTGTTCAAAATGCTGTAGAACAGAGGTCAACAACATTTCTGCAAAGGATCAGATAACAAATATTTGACACTTTGAGGCCATATGGTCTCTATCACAACTACTCAACTTTCTCACTCATGTACAAAAGCAGCCAGAGAGAATTAATGAATGAGTGAATATGTATACCAGGTGATATTCCAATAAAAATTTATTTATAAAAACAGGTAACAGACCAGATTTGATCTGCAGGCCATAGTTGGCTGACTCCACTTATAGGGTAGAAAAATACAATAATTATTAAATCTGCCCTCAAAGAGACTATAAGATAGTGGAAGAAATGAGATATAATTAAGAAGAATTAATAGGCAACAACTGCATGTCAACAGAAAATATCATATCAGGTAAAAGAAGAGGCTAAATCTTCTAGTTGAGGGAATTCATTGGAAAGTAGAGGTAGCAGCTGACGTGGGCTTTAGAAGGTTAGTATAAATGTAGATAAACCAGAAGAGCAGCCTTGGAGAAGGAACATACAAACTGTGTAAAGTCCTTTCCAGGTATATCCTTACAAAAGAATTCTATCACACTTCCTTATGTTATCTAAAACAAACTGACAAGAGATTATTAGAATTACTGCCTTCTAAAATTAAAGTTAAAACTCCTTCTAATGAAATGTTTTTAAAATAAGGGTAAAATATTTCACCTTCCNGTATCCTTATAAAAGAATTCTATCACACTTCCTTATGTTATCTAAAACAAACTGACAAGAGATTATTAGAATTACTGCCTTCTAAAATTAAAGTTAAAACTCCTTCTAATGAAATGTTTTTAAAATAAGGGTAAAATATTTCACTTTCCATAGGAATGTACTAGTATGTCTCCTCAGCTTGGTTAAAATATAAAGAATTCTTGTTAATTAAATACCAGGTTACTAAGAATTTCCATGCACAGATTACCAATTTAAAAAATACAGATAAACTAAATTTTACTAAGCATAATTTAAATTTTGGTGTTTTAGGCAGCACTTGGGATTGTAACTCTTCAAACACATCTTTACAAACACCAATTGTCACTGGAAGCATTGATGTTCACGATTTAAGATGATTCACCATCGCGACCTTACGTGCTTCTAACACACCAGACACAAATCCTCTTCAGCAGACAACCCAGTACACCACGCAGCACAGTGGCAGGAAGTGGCTCTAGAACTAGGCGCCTGGGTCCAGACCCTGTCTGCTCCACTGAACTAGCTGTGACCTTGGTCAAGCTATTAAACGACAATTTATGCATCAGTTTCCTATTCAGTCAAATGAATACAATTAAAAGGATCTATTTCAAAGAGTTATTGTGAGG
The DNA here is from genome assembly GCA_006410735.1 of Raphicerus campestris. Taxonomy (NCBI): domain Eukaryota; kingdom Metazoa; phylum Chordata; class Mammalia; order Artiodactyla; family Bovidae; genus Raphicerus; species Raphicerus campestris. The sequence goes on from SJYW01007833.1 coordinate 137,498, forward strand.
ATACTACTTGTAAACTACTCAGAACAGTATCTGGCATGCAAGAAGCACAATATATAGGTTTGATAAATCAGAACCCATCATGTACATAAATAAAGCTATTACATGTATATACTTGTAAACAACGACTTACTACTGCTTTAAACCTTTCCCTCCCAAAGTTTTCTTTTGAAAATGTTCAGCCCTAAGATGTGTACAATGCATACCCTGTACTTAGATTCATCAAGATTACACATACATGCTCACACACACACAAGCTTTCGCTAAACCAGATATTTTAACACTCATCCCTAACAACTGGAGCATGTAACTCCTAAGAACGAGATCAGTCTCCTGTAAAAGCTCAGTACCATTAACACACCCAAGTGATGTGACATCAACACAACATATTATATACATTCAGTGAGGTGGCTCAGCAGTGAAAAATCTACCTGCAATGCAGGAGACATGTGTTCAATCCCTGGGTCGGGAAGATTCCCTGGAGGAATGTAAGAATCCTGCAACCCACTCCAGTATTCTTGTCCGGAGAATCCCATGGACAGAGGCGCCTGGCGGGCTACAGTCCAGGGGGTTGCAAGAGTCACACACGATTTAGCTACTAAGCCACCACCATCACCACCATACATTCAGTACCCCAATCTTCCCACCTGCCTCAATACACCCTCCACAGGAAAAACAAAAACAAAAAAAGAGAAAATCAGTTACATATGGCAATTAGTTATTAAGTCTTTAGTCTCCTTTAATCTAAATAGTTCCTCTATCTTCCTGTCTTTCATAACTGAACCTTTGAAAAAAAAAAAAAGAACCGACCAGCTAGTTAACAGGCTTTCTCTCGTTTTGGATTTGCCTGACTGCTTACTCAGTGTCCGACTCAGACTAAGCACTTTTAGCAAGAATGTAAGCGATCCCCTCCTCCTCGGCCCATCACATCAGAACATATGTGATGATGAGATCAAGTCTGCTCACTCAGTTACGGTGGTGACTGTCAGTTTTCTCCACTGAGAACCTTTTTCTCTCTGCATAATATGTAAATGGAACGAGATACTCTGATACTGTCTAAATATTAAGATCCTGAACCCTTCTGAATGGTGTCAGCATCAACTGATGATCCTCGCCTGCATTAATTTCTACTATGGTGCTTGCAAACATGGTGATATTCCATCTTTTATTTTTTCTATGTTTATCAGTAGTGGCAATCCTTCTCCTTTCCCCCATTATGTACTTATTTANAGCATCAACTGATGATCCTCGCCTGCATTAATTTCTACTATGGTGCTTGCAAACATGGTGATATTCCATCTTTTATTTTTTCTATGTTTATCAGTAGTGGCAATCCTTCTCCTTTCCCCCATTATGTACTTATTTACTTATTCATAGTGACATGGACTTCGGGTTTTGGTTTTTCTTTTAGTGTGTTATAATTCATTATTGTCATTATCCTTTCTGATACTCAAATCTTCCAGATTTGACCAATGGGAGCCCCTTCAAACCCAATCTTGTGTCCTTTTAACATTTCTCCATCAGTCTTTGAGCACCTCCTTGCTTCTGGCACAATACTTTGAATTTTGAAAACATAAATTTTTTATTCAGTATCTTATAATAACCTACAATGGAAAAGAATCTGAAAAAATATATAGATATATATAAAAGAACATGTATACNAAAAAAAAAAAAAAAAAAACTTGGACCTTTTCCAAGTTTTTTTCTTCTTGCAATTAGAAAGCTCTCCGGCTTTAATCAGTCACAGACTTGGAGTTAATTATTAGCTTTCTATTCTCGTTAATATATTTTATCCTCAGGAGAGGGTCTGGTGAAGTAGAAAAGTTTCTGAAGAGGTTAGGTGTTGTCAAACTTGCTCCCCAGCCTTGTTGAGAAAGGATATATAGCCAAGGGTTTAGAGCACGACTCTCGAGCCAGACCACCTGGCTGTGTGTGAATCCAGGCTTTCTCTTTGTGATAGCTGTGTTTTTCCTGGGCACATGACTTAACCTTCTCATGTTCAGTTTCCTCATCTGCAAAATGGAGTAATAATAGATCATAGGGATGCTGTGAGGATTTAGATGAGTTAATATTGATGAACTACTTAGAACCGTGTTTGACACATAGTAAATAATGTATGTACTACTAATAATGTTATTAATAATCATTGATTCTCCTACCACTCTTCTAGGCTATATCACTAGTCTCCAGTCAACACTGGTCTCCTTTTTCTTCCTTATACAAGTGAAGCCCTTTCCTTTCTCTGCCTCTGTACTTGCCATTTTCTCTACTGTGTTCTCACATCTCACATCACATCCTTCAGAGACCTTAGTTCAGTCTCTTCCCCTCCTGTTCCAGGGTCCTCCCAAGTTGTCTTACTCCTTTTGACTCCATTTTCTGGACTGTCAGGACCTCCTTTCTCTGTCTTGATGACCATTGTGACCCTGCACTGCATGTGGTACCCAGCATTTAGCAGGGGATAACACGGGGAAGGGCTCATCTTGAGCCAATACTGAGGAAGTAAGTAGGTGTGGACTTCGTTAAAGTGAGCATTCCTTCTGATGAAATGGTTTGTTCTGAATGGATTGTATCAAATCAGCTCCCTTGAATGAATCCTTGTTGTTCAGTCTTTGTAACCCCATGGACTGCAGCACACCGGGTTTCCCTGTCCTCCACTACCTCCTGAAGTTTTCTCAAGTTCATTTCCATTGAGTCAGTGATTCTGTCTAACCAGCTCACCCTCTGCCGCCCTCTTCTCTCTTTGCCTCTCCCAGCATCGGGGGAATGCATTGTTACAAGAGTTTTATTCTCTTCTGCGTCCCATGACTTCTCCTTGTCTCCCCCTGTCCTCTGAGGTTGGTGCCCTTAGACCACGGGACGTGTTCTGCAGCCTGCCCCTGGGATCACGCCTCCCTGGAGGCTGGGCTCCAGATGGTCCTTGGTGGCTCAAGGATTCTAGGTCAGCACATCAAGGAACTCTCGCTCATAGGGGCAAGAATCCTTGGGTCAAGAATCTGTTTGGGAGAATTTATGACTGCACAAACAAGGGAACCCAGGATTTGTTCAGTCTTACAATCTAGTATTCTTTGATTCCTGATGAGCTGACTTAGCGGTTCTTCCCAAGGGCAATTCCATTAGGCGTGTGTGTTCAGTGTGTTTTCACACTGAAGTCAGACTCCAGAGAGAGAGCAAGTAATTTGCTTTGACCTTAACAGAGTATAGGCTTCCCTGGTGGCTCAGACGGTCAAGTGTCTGCCTGCAGTGCGGGAGATCCAGGTTCGACCCCTGGGTTGGGATACCCTGGAGAAGGAAATGGCAACCCACTCCAGTACTCTTGCCTGGAAAATTCCATGGACTGAGGAGCCTGGTAGGCTACAGTCCATGAGGTCGCAAAGAGTCGGACACGACTGAGCAACTTCACTTAACAGAGTATGACTGTCAGTGCAGGCTCATCCAACATAACTGGGAAGCATTCACTCAGACTTGAGCATCAAGCTGCTCCTTCACCAGCCCCTCTCCTGCTCCCAGCGAGTATAGTGCATTTGTCCTCAGCTCTGACAGTTCACTAAAACACTGGAATTAAAATGACATGTGTGAGGCTTCCTTACGGCCCCGTGGTAAAGAATCTGCCTGCCAATACAGGAGACACGGGTTCGATCCCTGATCCAGGAGGATTCCATGTAACTGCAGAGCAACTAAACCCACTGCCCCACAACTACTGAGCCTGAACTCTAGAGCCCAGGAGCTGCGGCGACTGAGCCCACGTGTCGTAACGATTGATGCTCCACGGTAGGTAGTCACTGCAACGAGAAGTCCGTACCCTGCGACTACAGAGCAGCCCCCTGCCTGCCACAACCAGGGAGAGCCTGCACAGCAACAAAGACCCAGCACGGCTAAAAGATAAATAAGTATTTTTTTCAATGGCATGTGGAACTTGAATATTTTATATTCCAAGCTGTGGCTACTTAATCTGCAATGGAATAGATTTGGATTGTAGGACATTTATCTCTCAAAGAGACAGCTCTCCCATTCCCCTAACTTATAGCTGACTTCCACCTTCTGAGTGTTCTGCTAGCAGTGTTGATGAGGAATTAAAGAAGGTGAGAAACTGGGAGAGACCCACTTTATGATCTGCCTCTGCTGTTTGCCTCACTTGAATTAATAATCGAGGCTGGAGAAGTGATGGCCTGCCTATTCAACTGCCTTTTCATTTTTAGCCCTTGGAGAATTGTATACAGAATATGCAAAACAATTGTGGAGAATAGTTTTTCTTTCCTTCTCTTAACTGTCCATGTCTTCCTTTTAAAATCTAGCTGCCATTTGAAACTTTGACTCTCAAATAGATCTTACCATCTGTTTAGCATAGAAGTTACCAGACTGGCATTTCGAAAATGTAGGATGAGCCCAAAGAAACTCTTTTTTTCCTCTCCCATCATGGAAATAGGGAATTACTTTTGTGCTACTTCTCTCCAAGCTCTTAACTTTCTCCATGTAGCTTTATATGGGCTCAGCTGTCCTGCCTGGAAATAATTTTGAGGCCTTTTCCTTTGTAGATACATTTGGAGGCAGAAACGAGGCTGGACGACTACTTCATTAAAAGGGTACAGGCTGAGTAGACCTCTGGCACAATTTCTGGGTTTTGGGAACCACCTCCCAGTGCTGGGTACTCGTAGAAGTCCATTTGATATGGTCAGATGAAGTCCTTTAAGTTACCATCCTTGTATTATTCTCATGAAAAAATACCATGTAAAATGTAAAGTAAGGAAGATTGAATTAATAGCACAGGCAGTCAAATAAGGATTTTAATGAAATACTGGGGAATGGCACCAAGTCAGCTCTCAGTGCTCTAGCATTGTCCCACTCCTGGTGCATTAACACTAATAATAATAATAATAAAAATGAGAAATTGCTGTACTGATGGAGAAGAGCAATTTGCAAATGGAAGGAGGGGTTACCATTGCCCACTCTGGCTTTTATTTATTTGTTTGAGGGCAGAGAGGGAGTTGAAAGTTGAAATCTCTCTCCCTTGAAATATTTGACTGATTTTCATTTAGTAAAAGACAAGGTGTTTTAACTTCATGACTCAGAAGTCATAAATTATTTGAGACCATTGCCCAGTGCTCCAGCTTGCCTTTTGCTCCATTTGTGCACGGCTGATTGTGCCTGGGGAATTTCTCTTGGCAGCTCAGAGGGAGTGGAGTGAATGGTGAAGGAGAGCTTTACCCCAGGAGTACTCTGCTGAGTGTAGTTCAGGAAGCTCTCTGATTAATCCTTTTGTAACTGAAGGAACCCCTGCCCCAGTGAGATAAGGGGAGTGGTGGCAGAAGCGGGAATTGGAGGAAACAGTAAGTGAAGTATAAGCACTGCAGTGGTGGTGTTTCCAGGAGAGTCAGCCAGTCATTCCTGGAGGAGAGTACCTTAGCCAGATGGCATAATGAACCCCATGAGCTCAGGCCCTGGAAAAGAGCGTATCTTCTAGGGGTGAGACAATACAGCCTCATTTAAGTCCAAAGTGAGACTTGACGGTGGTGCCTTGTAGCTTTTTAAAAATCCATTGCTTATCCGCTGGCTGTACCAAAGACATGTTGCTCCAAGTACTGCTCCTTCCACCTCGAACTTCAAGGCCCCATCATTCACCAGGGCACCAGTGTTTTCTGATCTCCCCCTAGAAACCCACTGGTCTGGTCCCATGCCCCACCTGCTTAAGTACGCTTCCTAGGTTTTTTCCCTCCAACCTGAGATGTGCTCAGAAAGTTATGTTTGGCCAGGAATAAACATTTTGATAAAAATAGTTACAGAAATGCTGCTGTTTAAATATATATATTATAGGAGTAATTTGGTTTCTAAGGTATTCTCAAAATATGCAAACATCCAAAGGTAGAGCCTGAGGCTGGTGAGGGTCCTTCAGGNGGATTGTAGGACATTTATCTCTCAAAGAGACAGCTCTCCCATTCCCCTAACTTATAGCTGACTTCCACCTTCTGAGTGTTCTGCTAGCAGTGTTGATGAGGAATTAAAGAAGGTGAGAAACTGGGAGAGACCCACTTTATGATCTGCCTCTGCTGTTTGCCTCACTTGAATTAATAATCGAGGCTGGAGAAGTGATGGCCTGCCTATTCAACTGCCTTTTCATTTTTAGCCCTTGGAGAATTGTATACAGAATATGCAAAACAATTGTGGAGAATAGTTTTTCTTTCCTTCTCTTAACTGTCCATGTCTTCCTTTTAAAATCTAGCTGCCATTTGAAACTTTGACTCTCAAATAGATCTTACCATCTGTTTAGCATAGAAGTTACCAGACTGGCATTTCGAAAATGTAGGATGAGCCCAAAGAAACTCTTTTTTTCCTCTCCCATCATGGAAATAGGGAATTACTTTTGTGCTACTTCTCTCCAAGCTCTTAACTTTCTCCATGTAGCTTTATATGGGCTCAGCTGTCCTGCCTGGAAATAATTTTGAGGCCTTTTCCTTTGTAGATACATTTGGAGGCAGAAACGAGGCTGGACGACTACTTCATTAAAAGGGTACAGGCTGAGTAGACCTCTGGCACAATTTCTGGGTTTTGGGAACCACCTCCCAGTGCTGGGTACTCGTAGAAGTCCATTTGATATGGTCAGATGAAGTCCTTTAAGTTACCATCCTTGTATTATTCTCATGAAAAAATACCATGTAAAATGTAAAGTAAGGAAGATTGAATTAATAGCACAGGCAGTCAAATAAGGATTTTAATGAAATACTGGGGAATGGCACCAAGTCAGCTCTCAGTGCTCTAGCATTGTCCCACTCCTGGTGCATTAACACTAATAATAATAATAATAAAAATGAGAAATTGCTGTACTGATGGAGAAGAGCAATTTGCAAATGGAAGGAGGGGTTACCATTGCCCACTCTGGCTTTTATTTATTAGTTTGAGGGCAGCGAGGGAGTTGAAAGTTGAAATCTCTCTCCCTTGAAATATTTGACTGATTTTCATTTAGTAAAAGACAAGGTGTTTTAACTTCATGACTCAGAAGTCATAAATTATTTGAGACCATTGCCCAGTGCTCCAGCTTGCCTTTTGCTCCATTTGTGCACGGCTGATTGTGCCTGGGGAATTTCTCTTGGCAGCTCAGAGGGAGTGGAGTGAATGGTGAAGGAGAGCTTTACCCCAGGAGTACTCTGCTGAGTGTAGTTCAGGAAGCTCTCTGATTAATCCTTTTGTAACTGAAGGAACCCCTGCCCCAGTGAGATAAGGGGAGTGGTGGCAGAAGCGGGAATTGGAGGAAACAGTAAGTGAAGTATAAGCACTGCAGTGGTGGTGTTTCCAGGAGAGTCAGCCAGTCATTCCTGGAGGAGAGTACCTTAGCCAGATGGCATAATGAACCCCATGAGCTCAGGCCCTGGAAAAGAGCGTATCTTCTAGGGGTGAGACAATACAGCCTCATTTAAGTCCAAAGTGAGACTTGACGGTGGTGCCTTGTAGCTTTTTAAAAATCCATTGCTTATCCGCTGGCTGTACCAAAGACATGTTGCTCCAAGTACTGCTCCTTCCACCTCGAACTTCAAGGCCCCATCATTCACCAGGGCACCAGTGTTTTCTGATCTCCCCCTAGAAACCCACTGGTCTGGTCCCATGCCCCACCTGCTTAAGTACGCTTCCTAGGTTTTTTCCCTCCAACCTGAGATGTGCTCAGAAAGTTATGTTTGGCCAGGAATAAACATTTTGATAAAAATAGTTACAGAAATGCTGCTGTTTAAATATATATATTATAGGAGTAATTTGGTTTCTAAGGTATTCTCAAAATATGCAAACATCCAAAGGTAGAGCCTGAGGCTGGTGAGGGTCCTTCAGGAAGAAATGCTGCCTGGGAAGGGGTAGGACTCACACAGGCCGTATTGGCGGGATTAGACAGTGGGAGTGAATCAGGAGGGAGCACTGTCCGAGATGTATTCCCTTACAGCCCACTTGTCTCTTGACCTTCAACACACGGACTCCACTTTCTACTGTTCCCCTAAAGCCTGGCTGCACAGGGCCCCCCTCACCAAAGTCAAGGGCATATTCTGTTCATGATTCTTCACAGAGGGGTCCACTTCTTTTCAGAATTCTTTCTTCCTTACCTTTAGGGTCTCTACTACTCATGCTCCGTTTTCATACCTGGAAAGCTCTTTCCATGTGTTGGAGGTGAATCCACCCCAAGGCTCACGTGGTTAATGATGGTCATGTTTGCTTAATCAATCACCTTTCCCTTTGGAAAGTGATGCTTCCTCTGCTAACACTTAACAATTGCATGCCCTTTCTTCTTCTGCTTATCTCATCTTAGTCCCTTGAGGGAGAAGCAGGAAGTATTGAAACGTTACATGGCGTGTAAAGACCCTCTCATAGTCTGGACCTGACTCTCTAACCTTATCTCCAGCTGTTCTCACCATTCACTGGAGTCCAGGCCTTTCCTTACCCAGAGCTTTTCTTTGCACTTGCTCTTCCCTCTCATTGGAATGTTCTTTTCCTCAGTGTTGGATGGCTGTCTCTTCTACATTCATGTGTCAGAGCAGGTGCTGACTGCAGGAAAGCGATCTTGCCTAGGTGATCCTGCGGTAGTAGCCCCTCTCCCAGCCATCCCCTTTTCACCACTGCCTTGTATGTTCTCCCTAATAGTCATTGCTGAGGACTTCTCTGGCAGTCCAGTGGTTAAGAATCTGCTTTGCAATGCAGGCGATGCAGGTTCAATTCCTGATTGCGGAACTAAGATCCCACATGCTGTGGAGCAACTCAGCCTGCATGCCACAACTAGAAAATCTGTGCACCATAATGAAGGATCCTGCATGATGCACCTAAGACCTGATACAGCCACATACACACACACACACAAAGTCATTGCTCTCTCAGGTTGACTTTGCATATTTCTTGTCAGTCTTCCGCAGTCTTCCGCTGTTAGAATGTCAGTGCATTGAGATCAAGGACTGCATCTTGTCCACTGCTATATTCCCACACCTAAACAGTGCCTGGCATAGAATAGACACTTTGTATGTTGTGGTTGAGTAAATGAATTAAATGTTCTCATGCTGTCCACACTAGGAAATTAACTTCTGTCATTATGCTGTCCACATCAGGAATCTAATAGACCAGCTATTTGCCAAACTTGAATCTATCCCAGACTATCAGAATTAATTCCTAAGTCAGAGCACATTACTGATTTGTAGAAAAGTCGATATTCTCCTTATTTAGGAGGTATTCACAAAGATGGACAGATATGTATACTTGCCAGGATATACAATATGTCTTTGTGTTTGGATCAACGTAAGTGTTCATATCAGATGCTTAGTCTAGCTTATCTCATTTAACTCCTCAAACCATTCTGTGAAGTAAATAGTATTCTCCAATTTTGCAGAGAAATTAAATAACATTTACAATCTTCCAGAGATGGGGTCAGAACACGAGTCTAACTCCAGCATTCTCACTGTCTGTGCTTCCTTAGATTTTCCCATAGCAGAAGACAAATCATAAACAGTATTCAGGTCTGCTAGGAATAAAAGCATTCCCAAAAGGATTTCTGCTATTAAATAAAAGACAAGAATTTTCTAAATAAAAAGAAAAACTAATTCTTTTTAAACCTTCAGTTTAATGTTCTCTCAACTGTTTTGACTTAAGTGTGCCAGAAAGTAGTTAATTAGAAGCAAATACCTCTGTAATTACTAAGTGAGGAGAGAATAGAAACACTTGTGTCCTATTTCTGCCTTTCCCCAACCCATTTAGTTTTATGTTTGAGAGGAGTTTTTAAAAATACGTGTTTTGCTGCATCAGGTCCTGGTTGTGGCATCTTTTGCTGTAGTGCGGGCTTAGTTGCCCCTTGGCATGTGGGATCTTAGTTCCCAACCAGGGATCAAACCCACGTCCCGTTGATTGAGAGATGGGTTCTTAACCAATGGACCACCAGGGAAGGCCCTGGTGGGGAATTTCTGTACTTGGTTTCCGATTATTGCTATGAAGGAAAAATTTGGAATTGAGTATTTGTTTTCTTATTTGCCTACTTCCTCCAATAGAACATGAACTTCCTGAGGGCAGGGGCCAAATCCAGTGTGTCATCTGCTCTCTTACATCGGCCCACGGAGCAGCCGTAGTAGGCACGCAATGAGCCCGACAAGTAAATGGACACACACTCAGCCCCATGCAGTATGAGGGTGTCTGGCTACAGGGAGGGCTTGCGTGACTAGGGTTTGCGGATTTCCATGGTCTGTACTAGAAGCCTGCTTCCTTCTGGATACTCCTGCTTGTCAGATAACCTATTATGACATGCTGACTATTAACAGTTTGGAAAAAAGGGGCATATGTGTAGTTATAAGCTATGTTTGCTCTCTTAAAATGGTAATTCAAAATTATAAATTCTTAAATGTTTCCTATCATCATATATTCAAAGTGAAAGTGAAGTCACTCAGTCATGTCCGACTCTTTGCGACCCCATGGGCTGCAGCCTACCAGGCTCCTCCGTCCATGGGATTTTCCAGGCAAGAGCACTGGAGTGGGGCGCCATTGCCATCGCCTTTTATCACTGAATCAGACCAAAGACAGTTAACGGAACATTAGCACACACAGTGTAACCTGATATATAACATTCTTGAGTACTTACTATGTGGCAGGTGGCCTGATGGGTGTTTAGAGACAATGTCCCTATTTAGCTTTACAACTGTTATATGAAGTGGGGTAGGTTCCAGGACCATCTCCAGTTAACAGGCGAGGAAGTCGAGGCTGCTGAAAGACACTGAGTAATTTTCTTGAGGACACACAGCTAGGAGTATGAGATCCAGGTTCTAAACCCAGACAATTTGATTGCAGAACTGCACCCTTACCTGCAAGGCTGTGTACTGCACTTAGTGGGTAAGTAACAGTGCTGTGGTCCACAGCGTGTGTGCCCTTAGTCGGGTCTGTGCTTTGTCTTCATGTCTCATTAAATGGTGTTTTTCCCCCATAGCAGTAAGTTGAATTGGTGTATCACTATGCAGTTACAGGAGAAGGCAATGGCAACCCACTCCAGTACTCTTGCCTGGAAAATCCCATGGACGGAGGAGCCTGGTAGGCTGCANACACTGAACGTGGAGATTTAGAATGGCGCACATTATTTCACTGGAGGTTGCTACTTTAACAGGCTTTCTTCACACTGGTATTTGTGTGATCCTACAGATTTCCTAAAGAGTACATAGAGCCCTGGCTGGTTTTAAAGTATAAGTATCCAGATCCCTAAACTCCAAATGGGCTTTCCTGGTGGCTCAGTGGTAAGGAATCCATCTGCCAAGCAGGAGACTCGGGTTCCACCCCTGGGTTGGGAAGATCTCCGGGAGGAGGAAACGGCAAGGCGCTCCAGTATTCTTGCCTGGGAAATCCCACAGACAGAGGAGCCTGGAAGGCTACAGTCCGTGGGGTTGCAAAGAGCAGGACATGAGTGAGAGACAGAGCACACACGCAATCTCCAAATACGTTCTTTCCTAAAATGGACCTTCTAAAGCGGCAACGTGCTGGGTCCTCTTTCCCATATTCCCTTGTACAGTCCCCCTCTTCCACTGAGCCAAAAAAACGCATATCTTTTCCCCCTCCTGAATCATCCCTTAGGCACTGCCTGCTGCTGCTAAGTCGCTTCAGTCGTGTCTGACTCTGTGCAACCCCACAGACAGAAGCCCACCAGGCTCCCCCCTCCCTGGATTCTCCAGGCCATTTCCTTCTCCAATGCGTGAAAGTAAGCAGAACTACCAATTAAGTCTTCTGGCCTTTCCCCACTTGATACACATTTTTTGGCATTGCCATAAAAAAGATCAAAGAACTAAGTGATTCTGTTACTGCAAACTCCCTACAATTCTCATCTACTTATTAATGACGAGTGTTCCTCAAGCCTATGACTATCTTAAAAGTCTAGAATGAAATTTATGCTGAACCCTATCAAATTCTAGTTGTAAGTATATTCATCCATGGATACCTGAAGAAAGCAGGGGAGAGGAGAAAACACACCCAAAATGTCAATAAATATATTTCCAATAAAAGTTCTTATGTTTAGTTATTCAAATGTATAATACATTTATATTGTTTTGCTCAACTGCACGTATAACTGTAATAACAAAACAATCCAGAGGAAAAACTTAACACTTAAAAGTTTAACGATATGTGATGGAGATACTGATAAGATCAACATGGTAAGTCCTGGAGCAAACCGCTTAAATGACCAAAAGAATTCAAAAAAAAGAAAAAGAAAAAATAGTGAAGAAATTTTTTGTGGGAATTAAAATGTTACACTAGAAAAATATTCACTATGCAAAAGAAAGCTTAATTGTGACAACAATTTTCAGTATGATAATTTAAATTTAGCTACATATCTTATTTACCCATCCATCTCCCCTCCCCCGTCCCCCCACTTGCTCTGGTCATAACGGTGCTGTGGTCCACAGCGCGTGTCCTCTGTGCTTTGTCGGGTTTGTGCTTTGTCTTCATGTCTCATTAAATGGTGTTTTTCCCCCATAGCAGTAAGTTGAATTGGTGTATCACTATGCAGTTACAGGAGAAGGCAATGGCACCCCACTCCAGTACTCTTGCCTGGAAAATCCCATGGACAGAGGAGCCTGGTAGGCTGCAGTCCACGGGGTCGCACAGAGTTGGACACGACTGAAGCGACTTAGCAGCAGCAGCAGCAGCAGCACATATTATAGAGAAATGACAGCATGATCAATAAAAGATGTAAGAATAAAATACATGAATTATGAAAAAATTGTGCAGAGAAGTTGGACATATGAGTTCAACAGAAAAATATACACTGTTAAATTTCCAGCTACTAATGATGACCTTGTTTAAATATGTTTATATATATAATGGTGGGTATTTAGATTTTACTGGATTTTAAAAAAAACTATATTTTTATCATATAAGTATTTACAACACAACAAAAATTATCCTCAACTATTTAAACTTATATGGAGAAGGAAATGGCAACCCACTCCAGTACTCTTGCCTGGAAAATTCCATGGATGGAGGAGCATGGAGTAGGACACGACTGAGCGACTTCACTTTCTTTCTATAGTTCCTTTTGGAGAAGGAAATGGCAACCCACTCCAGTGTTCTTGGCTAGAGAATCCCATGGACAGAGGGGCATGGTGGGCTGCGGTCTATGAGGTTGCAAAGGGTCGGACACAACAGACACACACACATTTAAACTTATAATAAAAAAATTTTAAGTCAATTTAAAAATGGACACGGTATATAGTAGTTTTAAGACACAGCAGCTCAAAAAAAAAAAAAAAAGAAAAGAAAACAAAACACAGTAGCTCAGTCACTTATGAGCTGGGTGGTTCCAGACAAGTTTTTAACACGAGTCTCAATTTCCTCATCCATAAAACAGCCAGGCAGCCCGCCAGCGCACGCTCAGTCATGTCCAACTCTCTGCAACCATTCCAGCAAGAATACTAGAGTGGGCTGCCCTTTCCTACCCTAGGGGATCTTCCCAACCCAGGGACTGAACCCGTATCTCTTGTGTCTCCTGTACTGACAGGGAGCTTCTTGACCAACTGTGCCAGCTGAGAAGCCCCATCCATAGAACAGGGAAAATACCAATTTCTCAAGGTTACTGTGAGTGTAAATGAATTAACACGAAAGGTACCAACATGGTTCCTGGTACCAAGTCAATACTTTATAAGTGCCAACTATTGCTCCTCGTCTTCCCCAGCGCCTAGCTAGCATGATGGTGAGCACTATTAGGAACTTAAGGTGCACTTAGCAGAATGAAGAAAAGCAAACTGTTAAGTTGTATGTTCCTTTATAATACGTATCATAAGACGAACTGGGAAAAGAATACATCCTTATTAGTTTAAACCCAGGCATCACCATTCAAATAAAGTTAAAACAGAGGTAAAAGTGGTACTGTACTCAATATACAAATAGATATCTGCATTCTGACTCGGGCCACACATCAGACTGGTACTAAGAGAAGACAAGGATGAAGACTGGAGCCCTTGGCTGGACGTTCCATTTCAATGCACTGACACTTGAGCATATAGTCTACACGATAAAAACAGACCTTCACACAGTAGAATCTCTGTGAGACAGAAATGACAGGAAGTTTCCGATTTTCCTATGATCAAACATTTAGAAGCTGAATTTAAAGAAAATAAGCAATTTTCCTCTTCACAAAGATTAGAATTTTAAATACACTTACCTTTTATGTGATGACACACGACTATCAGTAGTATATGCCATTATACTCCAATAGCTGTTATACTCCAAAAAAACCAAACATAACTTTTTTTTTGATAGGTAAAAAGTGGATTTATTTAGAGAGAAACACATTCCACAGAGAGAGTGTGGGCCATTGCAGAGGGTGAGTCTGGCAGCCCACAATCTGTCATTTAAAAGTAAAGATACCACTTCACTAATGAGTGAGAAAAGTAGCTTCTTTTCAAAGGGTATTTCTACTATGGAGAGGACATTTTTAAAACTTACATTTGGAAATGTTTCCACTGTTATATGATTTTGTAGCTGAAAAAATATCTATTTAAACCCTATTTTTAAAGTCATCATCTAGACAGGTTACAAAGGTTTGAAAACATGAAAAATTATCTCAATAAATTTAAAGTCTTTTGAACAAAGCTCTTAAAAAGGGTTTTAAAGTTTATATATATATATAGATATATAAATGCAAAATCATCCAATGAGCGTGAATAATTGATTGAGATCAAGGAAGAAGGGAATGTCAAAGTGATTTCAACACAATCGTGCGCATAACTAACAGTTGACAACTGAAACCTCCGAACATCTTCAGTGACAGTATTCTCCCATTTGGATCTATGAATCTCTGTGAGGGATCTTTTTTTTTTTCATCATGAAAGTCATTAAAATCAAATGTCAGAAGTAAATGAATTTGGAATCAGAATTTTAAATAGTTATATCTAAATGTCACACCAAGATTTATCTTAGTCATTAACACAGCACACTATAATTAAAGAAATCAGCAACAGCCTATGTTTACTGGATATTTTATTTGACATTTTGGCTGGGCATATTCTTCACCTTCAAGCAGCAGAATAAAACATAACCTCTGGATTAAGTCCAACCATAAGTTATTTTTCCAATGATCCTGAAGTCAAATTGCAAAATTCAAGTATTACCCACCTGTGATTTTCCTATGAGGATTAAATAAAACCTCACAAATGAGAGTGCCCAGACAGTGCCCGAAATAAACAAATGCTCGATTACATTAACTGTTCCTTCCTTGGCTTGAAGCCATGTGATTAATGAAGAAATAACAGGCTTAGGAATTAGACTTGAATTCTCACTATTCCACTTGCTATATGTGTGATATAATAATCTCAGGCATATTATTTAATTTCATCTGTAAAATGGAAATATGAATACCCATCTTATAGGGTTAACGTGAAAAATCATTAAAGAATAATGCATACATACAACACTGTAAATCAACTATACTTCAATAAATAAATACTAAAAATTAAAAAACGCAGCAAAGTCATTTGACCTAAACAAGACTGTTAATACATGTCCAACCTTCGTCCTTCAAGATAGCCTAGTCATAACTATCAAAAGGACAGACTTACAGGTCAAAGAATTTTAAAATATCCATCAGAATCCCTATCTTATGGTAAGAATTATGGCAACAGAGTTCCCTGACACAGTGCCTGGCATGGAGAGGATACTCCATTAATATTTACTGAACTCAGGTGAATTACTATATCCACTGTCACTGTGATAACTGTGGCAGCATGGGCTACCTGGGAGGGTGGGAGGAGGACTTGGTCCTTCTGTTACTCAAGCCAGGATTCTTCCCACTATTGTGTGTGCACTCTCCCTAGTTGAGGCCATCCACTTGCTGATAAAATTATATGCTTATTTATACCAGTACAAATTCACTCAACAGTCATAATAAGGTATTACCATAATGTGAGTTTTTTGGGTTTTTATGACTAAGGAAGTCATTACTCTGTTAAAATGCTTTTACATAAAAAGGAGAAAACAGAACACTTGAGCTTTTTACACAGCTTACACTGAAAAAAAAAAAAGCTTCCTTTTCTTTTGCCCAATTACCACAGCAAAATCACCTATGTTGATGATTTCCTTAATGTAAACCCTGTTGGAAAGGTTTTACAATAGTAACAGAACAGTGATACTTCAAAACAGTAAAACCAATTCAAACTGAGAGCAGCAAACTCTAGCGGAACAAATACAGAGCTGGGGAGAGCCCCTTCATGCTTTCCAAACTCAAAGCTGAAATACACATGAAGTAAAATACTCCGCGCTGAGATCAGGGATGCAGGTGCAAGGACGCACCTGTTAATATGAGTCAAGGCACCACCTCTGGATGACTGGCAGAAGACAGGTTTTTAAGAGTGCAGCTTCAGCGCTTTTGCAACGCCCGCTTTTACGATCTGTCACAGTGGAGCAAACAGGCACAACCAAGCATCCCTATCAGGGCCACACGACCATCCGGCGATTGGCCTTTACAGGACCCAAAGCAAACAGACCGGCAGAGGAGACCTAACTTTCTTCTAAACGCCAGACGCTGGACTGAGGCCGCGGGGAGAAAGCGACCAACCCCGGGCCCTCTGACATCCCCGCACGTCCTCTCCACCCTCGGTCTTTCCGAGGAGTGTCATCCCACGAAATCCGACTTGTCTGCACACAACCTCGAGATCCCTTCTACCCTAAAGGGGCAGCAGAGCACGGGTCACTTCCTTCCATGGACTCCTTTCAGCCAGCTTCACAGACCCCTACCCCAAACCACGGATTCCACTGACTGCCACAGTGCGGACTCCATTACCTCTGGTAAGTTTCTGGAACACGTGATTGGGAAGGGCAAACTTGCTAGAAACGGACTGAACGACACTTGTTAACACAGTTCTCGGAGTCCTACCCTACCTGGAGCCAAACAACCTCCAGGGAGGGACGGAACGTCACCCGTCCTCGATGACACTGGTTCAGATCGCCCCGAGGAGGAGACTGTGTCCCCCTCCCTGCAACCCGGCTGGCCGCCAGCACCTCTTACCCATTTGTCCAAGGGGACCTGAGCGAGGGACCCGGTGCCCTGGTACAGGTCCAGGCTGAGCTGCTCCAGGCTCAGCTTCTCCTGCAGGAAGTGGCCCAGGTACCTCTGCAGGAGGTACCGACAGGCCCTCTTCTTGATGGACTCCGAAAACGGCCAAGGCATGGTGAGGGCTGGCAGCTGGGCCGGCAGGGCTGCGGGCGGCTCCGGCCTGGGGGCCCAGGCCAGGCTCCGGCTCCAGGCCGCGGCGGGGGCAGCGGCGGCGTTGGCGGCGGCGCCTCGGGTCCCGGGGCCGGCCTGCCCAGGCCTCGGCGAAGCCTAAGCCCGGGGAGGCCCCTCCATGCCCGCTCGGCGCCGGGCTTCCCTCAGGGCGACCCCATCGCCTGTGCGGCGCCGCTCGCGCTAGGCCTGGCGGGGACAAGTCGCGGAGGAGTCCCCGTTAGCCCCAAGCCCGGGGGGGTTTCCGAGGAGGGTCCTTGTCGGCACTAGAAAGAGGGTACGAGAGAGCACGCGGGGAGACGGCAGGGCCTGAGGCCACGGTGAGGCGGACACCTCCACAGGGGCCGCGCGACGAATTTGTTGTCATCCGCGGGGCGCGCGCTCTCGGCTCTGGGACGCTCCCGGCGCGGCGCGTGCGCGAGACCCCGACAGCCGGCGCGCCGCCTGGTACAGGCGGAAGTGACGCCACACTGGGCGGGGGGAGGCGGGGAAAAGGGCCCGGAAGGGAGCAGTTCCGGCTCCGAGGGGGCGGGGC
>SJYW01007834.1:0-18912 GCA_006410735.1 Raphicerus campestris
CTGAAACTCCAGTACTTTGGCCACCTCATGCGAAGAGTTGACTCACTGGAAAAGACTCTGATGCTGGGAGGGATTGGGCACAGGAGGAGAAGGGGACGACCGAGGATGAGATGGCTGGATGGAATCACGGACTCAATGGACGTGAGTCTGAGTGAGCTCCAAGAGATGGTAATGAACAGAGAGGCCTGGGGTGCTGCAATTCATGGGGTCGCAAAGAGTCGGACACGACTGAGCGACTGAACTGAACTGAACTGAACTCTATCCTAAGTGTGTCAAAGGTGGCTCAGAGGTTAATGCATCTGCCTCTAATGCAGGAGACCTGGGTTTGAACCCTGGGTCAGGAAGATCCTCTGGAGAAGGAAATGGCAACCCACTCCAGTATTCTTGCCTGGAGAATCCCATGGATAAAAGAGGAGCCTACTGGGCTACAGTCCACGAGGTCGCAAAGAATCAGACATGACTGAGCCAAAAAAAATTAAAATTCTAAATTATTAGTGTATTATTATTATCATGCATTTACCTTTATATTGTGTAACAGCAATTTTAAATACAATTATATTCAGAACCACTGAAATCACACAATTTGTATAATATAGCTCATAGACATACTTCGCTATTACCAGAACAGTGAAAGGTATGTACAAAACTCTACTGTTTTTTTTACTTCTTAGAAGTAAAAAAATATTTTACTTTACCCCCTCCTAAGTAAGGGGCCTGGGCCTGGGGTTCTGACCTGCACTGGCCTTCTAGAAATTGAACTGGGTGGGAAAAAAAAAGTGAAGGTTAAAAAAAAATTTTTTTTATTTCTTATTATACTTTTCACTCTAGCAACGCTCCATTGAAGCAGCTGCCGTAACAAGCTCACACTGTATAAGCTTTGAATCGTGCTGCGCTCCTGGGCATTCTGTGCCACCTGCAAATAGAGTACAGTAGCAAAGAAGCAGAGACACATAACTCTCCTGCTCACATATGTGCTCCATTGTCTCATCAAGCTTCACTTACAAAATGCAAGTTCAGAGATAAAATTACTGGGAATTTCAAGACAGAGTCTTAAGCAAGCATTAAACCAAGTACAAGACCTTTCTGAACATAGGGTCCCATGTGACTGCAAATGTCTCATGCCCATGAAGCCAGCCCAGGCTGAAAGATTCCTTGAAGAGTGTTCATCTCTCATTTAAGGAGTCTTTCCCTTGCTGGATATCACTGTTGCTGGAAGATTTGGCAGCCATCTTCCAAGCATGAGGGGAACAAACCTGTGGGAAAAGATGATGCAAGAGAAGAAAGATAGAAAGAATGTCTCTGAAGACATAATTGAACCTCTGAACTAACCAGTTCCTAGAGTCGCTTTGAGTTGAGTTTTTCTCTTATTTGCAGCTGAGAGCATCCTATCTTGGCCCTAACCCAGAAGTCCACATTTTAACTTGCTCCCTAGGTGATTCTAATGCAGGTGGTCTAGGAGTCATATTTTGAGAAACTTACCTCTAAAATGATGGCAAACACCATAAACTGTTTGGAGAAAAACACATTTCATGAGCTGGATGACCTTGATTGATTCAGGTGGATGCCTCAGATACATAGTTCTTTTTTGTTTTGATCATCAATCCTGTCTGTACAAAGATCAACGCATTCGCTACACTTAATACACATGTATCTATCTCTTACTCTATCCTTCCAGATTGGTGTGGGAGGGTTTCCGGACTTCCACAATACCTCCTAGAGAAACTACATGGTTTCCAAAAATTATTTTAGAATCTCAGGACTCTCCAGGGGCTCATCCAATCACTCAGTCCCCATTGATTGATCTAAATAATCTCAAAGAACAGCAGCTGCTGCTGCCACATTTGTAAAACAGAGTCACACTGCCTAACTCCCCCTCCTAAGTAAACGTGGGCCTAGGGTTCTGACCTGCACCAGCTTGCATCCGCCTTCTAAAACTTGAACAGAGTGTGAAAGAACAGAGGCAACTGTAGCAAGATTACTGAGTAACTGTGAAAAAGAAATCAGCTTTGGGGGTGGGGGTATAGAAGATGGCCTCAAATCCAGACATAGTCCAATTCAAGCGTCTAATCCACAGTGGTCCAGAAAAAATATGAGGCAAAGGGGCTGCAACTCGAATCTATAAGACAGAGAGAGAGTTAATGGGAGGTGGAGACAGACACCAACAGGGATTTTCCAAAAGTTACTTTATTAACATAAACTCAGGGGTCTTTGAAAGGGGCTTGTCATTAATAACAAATGACCCTTTTATCACTTTTATCTCAGAAATCCCAAGTGTTTTAGGAGCTCTGTGCCAGAAACAGGGAAGACTAAATATACATTCCTTACTATGAACCACAATATCACACCATATAAATGGAAGAAATGTTGATGGCATCAAGCTGATTTGTTGCAGAGAAAGGGACACTATAAACTGCTTAGTAAGTACATTTGTGTCCCAGTGAATTGGTACCACCAAGCAGAGGCTCTCATCTACACAGTGTATTAGAGTTGGTAATCCTGGTACTTCACTGGCGGCCTACTCGTTAAGACACTGTACTTCCACTGCAGGGGGCATGGGTTCAGTCCCTGACTGGGGAACTAAGACCCCGCCTGCTGGCCAAAGAGTATTTTTAAAAAGAGAGAGAAATGGCAATCTTGCTACAAGAGAGCAGAGGGAAAAAAACAGAAGATTGTTTTCAAGTTTCATGTTTCAAAGCTAATGGCCCTCAGTAATGCACTAGCTTAGACTGAGGAGACACATCACTCTCTCCCAGGGGAATTATAATCTCCCTGAGAGCTCAGTAGGAAAAGAATCTGCCTGCAATGCAGGAGACCCTATTTTGATTCCTGGGTAGGGAAGATCCCCTGGAGAAGGAAATGGCGATCCACTCCAGTATTCTTGGGCTTCCCTAATGGCTCAGCTGGTAAAGAATCTGCCTACAATGTGGGAGACCTGGGTTTGATCCCTGGGTTGAGAAGATCCCTTGAAGAAGGGAACAGCTACCCATTCCAGTATTCTGGCCTGGAAAATTCCATGGACTGCATTGTCCACGAGTTCGCAAAGAGCTGGACACAACTGAGCGACTTTCATACTTTGAAGGTAATGATGGCATTTCACTCCTTTATAGCACCATTTGACATGAATTTACATCCTCAAGTGAACTGTCTTGAGCTGAGCTATGCCACTTCTCAAATGAGTCATTCTGATTTAGAAAGCAGTCAGTGAAACCAGGGCCGTACCTCTGTAGAGGCAAGGCCAACAAGCACCTTCATAAATTTGATATGGGGGAATGAGGAAACCAGTTTCATCCTACTCAAATGCCTTATGTTAAGCTGTTATACTTTGGCATTAAAAATAAGGAAATATTGTCCAAGCTCTTATCCCCTTGGTATCCTCCTCTCAAAAAGTCTCTTGAAATTCTTGCTTCCAGAAGGCTTACAGTCCCATCACAGAGGCTTGCTTCTTTGAATTAAGTATTACCCTCTCTGGGCCAAAGTTTTAAAATGTAAATACCTCTGGGAGGAGTAACACATTACATCCCTATTACTTTTGTATAAATGAATTTAACACAGGCTTTCTTCTCAATAGAAAGGACTGGGCTCCTCTGGGGGCGGAAAATCATGAAAGAGGAGGAAAGAAACAATGCCCAGAGAAGAATGGAATGTATCGGGCGGGGAAGAATGGCTTTCAAGTACAAGTTGGCCTCCGTCCCAAGCTTACTGAGGTCTAGGCCTGAATGAAACCAGTAATAACAATAGCAGTAGTTTTATTGCTCCTTTTGTGAGACTCATTTCTTCTTGGTAAAACTCCTTTACTTTAGCCTATTATCCCCTTGTAATTAAAACAATATATTGTATCCTCCACTTGGGATGCTTTTGAAACTGTGTGGAGAGTACACAATGGTACTCAGAACGCTTTTATTTGGCTTCTCTTGAGTCAAAGCAGAAGCTTCCTGGACAGATTTATCACACTAAGTCCGGAGAGTTATCTCAAACAACTCACACGCAAGATATCAGAGCCCTCGGGCAGATTCAAAGCTCCCTTTCTGGTGTGAAGAAGGTGCAAATAGAAGATCATCTCCAAGGCTGTCATCAAGCCAAATGACATATCACCTGTAGATTTATTGGAGGAAGGGTAGGGGCTGTTACATGAGCAGAGAGGAGAAGGTCTTATTGCTTCTAAGCAAACTAAACTTCCCCTTGCTTTTTTATTTCTTCTGTTGGGAAAATGTAGCTTCTTAATAGGTAGAGCTTGGAAAAAGAAAATTTGAACTTAAGGAAACCACTGTTTGGTCTTTTCAAGGGGCTCTAATGGTGGGTATTGGAGAAGACTCTTGAGAATCCCTTGGACTGCAAGGAGATCCAACCAGTCCATCCTAAAGGAGATCAGTCCTGGGTGTTCATTGGAAGGAATGATGCTAAAATTGAAACTCCAGTACTTTGGCCACCTCATGTGAAGAGTTGACTCATTGGAAAAGACCTGATGCTGGGAGGGATTGGGAGCAGGAGGAGAAGGGGACGACAGAGGATGAGATGGCTGGATGGCGTCACTGACTTGATGGACGTGAGTCTGAGTGAACTCCGAGATGGTAATGAACAGGGAGGCCTGGCGTGCTGTGATTCATGGGGTCGCAAAGAGTTGGACACGACTGAGCAACTGAAATGAATTGAACTGAACTGAACTGAACTGAATGGTGGACTGCAACATCTTTATTTACAAATGGAGTTAGTAATGCCTACCTCAGAGGGTGATTAGGAAGATTAGATGAGGCAAGGTGTGAAGCACTTGGCCACAGTCATGAACAAGGGAGATGACCATGGATATTAGCTCCCTTTCCCATTTCTCTCAACAGACTGTACCCCAGAACTCACTTTGGGGAACTACTCTGCCCAAACTCCTAGATTTCATTCCTGGCTTCTGATTGCCTTTAACTCCATTTCTGACAAGGAGCTGCCCCTTATGGGTGGGGGGAATTAGATGTATTTCCTCACTGTCCCTTAACCATATTTTTCAAAACTAAAGATTATGAGTGCAGGGCCTTTCCGTATGGATGATTGGGTTTTTTTCCTACTTCAGATAAGTTAACTGATTTATGTGAAAAGTCTCTCAAAAGTCAAAAAATTAAGCTACATTCCATTGTATATGTAAAGAACTATCTTTTTGAAGAATGAAATTACAGGCAAAGAAAGCAAATTTAAAAAAAAAAAAAAAAAAAAAAGAAAGAAAGAAAGAAAGAAAGAAAAGAAAAATCTTTGATTATTTGACATCAGCGACAGCACAGTCATCACAGACACACCCTCTCATTTACTGATGATCAGCAAGGATGTTTGGAGGTGACTGCCAACAATGCTCTCTCCCTGTTGTCCACTGTAGGTTGATCTTTCTGTGCCCAGCAGCCTGCAACATTTTGGTTTCTGGCTGTGTGCAGCTGTTTCTTCAGACCCATGGATCTTGTGACATATACTGTGAGTATGACTGAGCTGTGATGCCTGGAAAGAGGTCAGTGTTCAAGTGATGAGAAGTAAGGGGGAAATCCTCCAAAAAATAGGGACATAAACAGACATATGGTTGAGAAATAGTCAAATTGCTATATTATTATGTTGCCTTGGGTGGTTTAATTCTATGGCTTATTTGTGTCTCACTTCTTACAAGTTTCAGCCAGGGTAAAAAGACTGGTTACCCTTATTCTCATCTCCTCCACCCTCCCTACCATTTCAGAGAAAAACTATTCAAGGGCAAGGACTGTGTTAGCCAATAAACAATTCAACTTGAAGATTAAATGAAAGTCCTAATGAATTACTCACTAACAAATTTGATGTCAAAGTCCAGGCTGGGTGACCTGTAGTTTTTCTTTTTGGTTGGCACCATCCTTCATGGAGCTCGTCCCCAAATCCACAGAGAATTCTCGACAGTTGCTTTCTCATCCTCAGAAGGAATGGCTCCAGCTTGACTAGACTGAGAACCACAGTGACGTCCTTCTCAGCTGGCTCAGTTCTCAAATTCTCCCCAATTGCTGGACAAGTCTTAACTGTAGTCAGGACCGTCTCTTCATAAAGATTATAAATTTAGCAAAATGTGTCTCAAATTCTTTCTTCCCCTATGTGTTCTCACTACACTGGCTGCCCCTTCTCCCACTTCCTTCGTGGTTCAAGCTCTTGCTTCTCTGGAGCATAATGCATTCTTAGGGAGGCAACTTCTGCTGGATAACGTGCATCAGCTAGCATCACTTAAGTGAGGGGTAGGGCACCTTCTGCCTCTGCCTACTCTGCTCCGATCTGAACTCTGTCCCATTTCTCTCACCCAGCCCCGTTGTGATGTGGCTGTTAGTGTGATGATCACAAGCACAGGCTTTCGAGGCTAGCTGTGTGACCTTGAACAAGTCACATAGCCTTTTAGTAAAATGGATCCAATAAACACCTACCTCTTGGGGTATTGTGACAGTGAGTGAGATAATGTACAAAGGGTTTAGTGTTGGGCATGAAGCATGGTAAGTGACCAATAAATTGTGGCTGTTATCACTCTTGATCTAAACAATCTCAGCTTCTTGCTCTCACCTCCCTAGTTCTTGACTCCCAGCTCAGTCTTAGAGTTAGTTTTGATCACTATCTCCCTAAACCTGCAGCACTTTAAGGTCAAGATCTCAATATGTCTATCTGTGGCACCCTATTTAGTTCCTTACATCTAATAAAAGCTGCTTGCTCAATAAATGCTGGGCGGTGAAATGGTACTAATACTCTGACTTAGATACGGTATAATGGGGCTGACTCCCGGGCTCCAGAGTCATTACCTACGATACAACTCCTCTTCAACTGGGCTTCTGATTGAGTTCCATTCCGGTTTCCCAGTTCTCCAGAGAGGTCTAAACATTTTCTCCACCAAAGACACTGCAGTCCTATCCCTGAATCCCATTTCAGGCTGGGGCTAAAGCCCAGGAACAATCCCAGGCATCAGTGCTCTGCCTCAGGTTCTATATGGCCCATCCACAAAGGGATGACTTAAACTCCAATTCTTTTCATCTCTGTCAGCACCTCTTCCATTGAGGTGGACGATGGTCATTTTCTTATTCTTAAATAAAATGTATTTTTTAAAGTATCACTTCATTTAATGGTTTATGCTATACAATCTAAGTTAAAACAGTACTCTCTATGCAAAAGCAGTTTCAAGACAAGAATCCTAACACCTATGCGGCAGCCTCATTGGAAGGCCATGTGGCATCTATGAAGAGCCAACTCATTGGAAAAGACCCTGATGCTGGGAAAGATTGTAGGCAGGAGGAGAAGGGGACGACAGAGGATGAGATGGCTGGATGGCATCACTGACTCAATGGACATAAGTTTGAGCAAGCTGTGGGAGATGGTGAAGGGCAGGGAAGCCTGGTGTGCTGCAGTCCATGGGGTCGCAAAGAGTTGGACATGACTGAGTGACTGAACAATAAAAAATGTGGCATCCTGGATGGGAGAGGAGTTTGGGGAAGAATGGATACATGTATATATATGGCTGAATCCCTTCACTGTTCACCTGAAACTGTCACAACATTGTTCATTAATTGGCTATAATGCAGTACAAAATAAAAAGGTTTTTTAAAAAAAGAATCCTATCATCCCCTCCAAACTGATTTCTCTCCCTGTGTGTGTGCGTATGAGTGTGTGTGTGTGTGTGTGTGTGTGTGTGTGTGTGTGTGTATGTGCTGTGTCTGACTCAGCGACCCCAAGGACTGTAGCTTGCCAGGCTCCTCTATCCAAGGAATTTTCCAGCAAGAATACTGGAGTAGGTTGCCATTTTCTATTCCAGGGGATCTTCCTGACCCAGAGATTGAACCCGAATCTCTTGAGTCTCCTGCATTGACAGGCAGATTCTTTACAACTTGCACCACCTGGGAAGCCCTGCTGCTGCTGCTGCTGCTGCTGCTAACTCGCTTCAGTCGTGTCCAACTCTATGAGACCCCATAGACGGCAGCCCACCAGGCTCCCCCGTCCCTGGGATTCTCCAGGCAAGAACACTGGAGTGGGTTGCCATTTCCTTCTCAGTCATATCCAACTCTTCATGACCCCGTGGACTGCAGCCTACCAGGCTCCTCCATCCATGGGATTTTCCAGGCAATAGTACTGGAGTGGGGCACCATTGCCTTCTCCCAAGTGCCACCAATATCTAATATGCAAATTCTGAAGTCATCACTAACCCCACTCTTACCACGTGTGGTCCTGTCCTAAGGCTGGTCTGATAGGTATAGTTGCTCCCAGAAGGCCTAGTTTTCTGGGAACAAACAGATTAAAGAGGGGGGTATCTTTTTCCTTCCATTTATGGGAAAGTCACCCTGGCTTTGGGTCTTGTTTCCCGTGACCTGACATTGGCCCCTAGTCACTCTCATCTTTCCAGCCATGTCCAGTGGATGAAGTAATGCATGAAAAATCAGCGACAGACCTCCAGATCTGAGTGTCAATGGATTCCAATCCATAAAGCCCCTTCCAGGTCGTGGATTTAACCCAGCCAGAAAGGGCCTTCTCAAAACCACAGAAACCTCTCCCAGGAAGGTGGAGAAGGCCCACATCAGTGTAAGATCAGAGATCCTTTCCTGCTGTGCAGATGGCAAAGTAACCTCCTTCCCTCCCTTGCCCTAGGTCTTCCACCTCAGACCTCAGGGCTCTGCATATGTGTTGTGCGTGCGTGCTCAGTCGCTTTAGTCATGTCTGACTCTTTGTGACCCTGTGGGCTGTAGATCATCAGGCTCCTCTGCCCATGGTGTTCTCCAGGCAAGAATACTAGAGTGGGCTGCCATGCCCTCCTCCAGGGGATCTTCCCAACCCCAGGGATCGAACCCATGTCCCTTACATCCTCTGCTTTGGCAGGCAGGTTCTTTACCACTAGCGCCACCTGGGAAGACTATATGTATTGTAGGCATTCCATCTATTTTAACAACAAAACAAAAAAATAACCTCACTATGGGGGCAATGGTAACAAGTCATTGACTACAAAACCTTTTGTATACTTTCAGGTTAACATACACCATCAGTGATGGCAAGGATGATGGCATCCACGAGAAAAAAGGCAGAGTCTGCCTTGGGAAGATGGCTCATTATCTCCACTAATTACTTCTGTGCTTTTGTTTAAACCATTTCCCAGCCTGGAAGGCCTTTCCCCCATTGACATGCATCAATTAGTTTTACTCATTCTTTAAGACCCAACTCAAATGTCACTTTCTCCAAGAAGCCTTTTCTAATCCTCTAGTTAGAATTAATTACTTCCCTCTCAATGTTCCTGTGACATTTATTATAGAATATTCCCACATTATTATATTAAAATGTTATATAATATTTATTATATAATGTTCCTATGTCATATCAAATGTTATTTATTATATAATATTCTTATGTCACCATAAAGATATATGAAAGATGTTTTACAAACTGACTATACTACAATCCAGCCTCAATAAAGAGAAGCTATTATTAAGATTACAAATTATACTTTATATCTGATCTGTAGGTCAAGTTTTAAGTGTGCATAATTTGGAGGGGGATAAAAATAACTTCTTGGGCATTGTAAATCACAAAACCTAGCTATTCTGGGAAGAAAGAAAATAAAATACAGATATGAGCCACAGCACTTGTTCCCTCACCTACTGGGACACCCACTTCACTTTGTACAAGAGACATTAGAATTAAAGAGGCCCTACTAACCAAGCTCCGCACCACCACCACATGAAACATAAAATTCCCTCTCCATCATTTCATCTGTACTCAAATTCACTCCCATCTGAGACCTCTCATTCAACTTTTAAACAACTACAACAGCCATCTTAAAAACAGCTCTCATTTATTGAGTTTCTAGGTGTAGCACACCACACATAGGTGCCATCACATCTCAGTTAATCCTCATAAAAATTCAAAAATAAAATAAACTTGCCCAAAGCTACAGCTAATAAGTGGCATATTTGAGAAAGTCAAGCCCAGCCCTAACTCCTACGCCTGTGGGCTTACTACTAGGCCTTCCTTCTTCCTTAATTGTGAGGAAGTTTTCCGAAGTTTTATAATTTAGGTAGAAGCTGCAACTCCCACCCACAGTTCTGTGTTTTACCCTTTGAGACCACCAATAGATGCCTAATTCACCTTCAACTCTACCAGCCTACAAATAATTAAAAATGGTTGGCCTGACTCCAAGCCCTCTTGTCTCCAGTCTAGACATCCTTCAGCTGCTGTCTTGCCTACAAAATGGCTTCAGACCCCACCTCTGGATGCATTTCACTTTGTCCCTGTTGTTCTCAGAGGCAGCACCCAGAAGGAGCCACACTCCCCAGCTGTGACGTGGGCAGTGGTACCCACTCAGACATGTCCAGCTCCTGCTTCAGGGTGTCTCTCTCAACAGGACCCTGTTAGGCTGAGTCACCTCCAGCCTCTCCACATATAATTGGCTGTTTAGGACTAAGTGTAAGCTTCCCATTTATCCCTATCAAATCCCATCTTGTTATATCTGGGACGTCCTTTCCTCTGCTGAGAGCTTTCTGAATCCTGATCTTATCATCCAACATAGTCACTAACCCTCTCAGCAAATTTGATCAGTATGTTCTGTGAAACCATCCAAGTCATTAATAAAACGTTGACTGAGACCCTGCAGCAAATGACTAGAGACCTCCCTTAAAGTTGACACAGGTTCATTAATCATGAGTCTTTGTGTGTGATTGTTCAACCAATTACAAATCCACTTAACTGCACTGGGCTCATGGGTCTATATCCTGCTGAAACCCACCAGCCCGGTAACCCCATCAACAAAGGAAATGAGCTTAGTCTGGCATAACTGGTTCTGAGCAAACTCCTGTTGTTTTACAAAGATTAGTCTGGCAGGGTGGATCCTGAACCCACACTGTTTCTCCTGATGGTGTCTGTACATAAACTAGGAGTTGCAATAACATGATAAATCACCTATAATCACTCCCAGAACTCTAACAGGCTAGAGCTCCGAATTCCTTATCCTGACACAAAACAAAACAAAAAATATTTAAATGAAAAAGACCAGCCTAAAGTTAAATTGTAAAATTTTTCTCTGATTCTTTAATACACTGCTCTGAGCTCTTTCCTCTTTCACAGTGTCCTCTTTGCCTCACCCCATTTGAATCTTGTGACCTCGTGAGATCCTCTGGCCTCCCAACGATCTCCACCTTTATATCTTATCTCATTCTTGCCTTCTCTGAAATGCTCCACTTTCCAAAATGACACACTTCCTGAGCCCTTCCCTCCTCCCTCCTATTAAAGTACTGATCTTAGATAGAAGTAAGGGATCAAGCAGCTAGATTTGGAATGAAATATGAATGATTAATTTACCCTGAAAAATATGCTGGTATTTTTGAAACAGGAGCATAGTTAACCCCAAATAATTTCTAGTTAGTGAATTAGAAGCCATATGAAACAATTGGGATAAAGAAATGCAAGCAGAATTGGAAATATCTTTTGCTGGGGAGCTTTTGTACTAGTCAAGATTTTTGAAGACAAATAACAAAATTTACTCTGGTTACTTTCATCAGAAAAGGTATTTAGAAAAGTGTATCAGGTATTATCCTCAACCGACAAGGAGGGTTGAAAATCAGACATAATTGAAGAAAGGGTAGGTACCCTAGAAATCATTTAGATCAAGCAACAAAAAAAAGTTCTCTAGAAAGTTGTGGCGGGCCCCACTGCTGATGGACTCTTGCTTCTATTGGAAACTCAACACTGAATCCCTAGGTATCTGAATCTCTGCCTCTGCTGCCTTAAACATTTCCAACTGCCCCCAAAGAGTCCAAAGCAGCCATTGGCCAAGCCTGGCCCACAGCCTGGCCATAGCCAGGTCCCAGCCCAGGGAGCAAAAAGACGACTACCTTCCTCTCTTTGGCTCTCCTAATGGGAGAATTATCTTTCTCACCTTGGTCCCTTATTTTAGGATTCAGAAGTAGATATCTAACAACATAAGGAATGCTCAGTACAATTCCTAGAACTCCTTAAATTTCATTGAGTTGGCCAAAAAGTTCATTTGAGTTTCTCCATAAGATCTTACAGAAAGACCTGAGAGCTTTTTGGCCAGCCCTGGACTCCCACGGTAAAGCGTCTGCTTCCAATGTGGGAGACCGAGGTTCGATTCCTGGGTTGGGAAGATCCCCTGGAGAAGGAGACGGCAATCCACTCCAGCACTCTTGCCAGGAAATTCCCATGGATGGAGGAGCCTGATAGGCTACAGTCCATGGGGTCGCAAAGAGTCAGACACGACTGAGCAACTGCACTTTCACTATACCATGTCCTTTTACTTGCCCTTCTATGCCCGTTTGAGGGAATTATAAGGGAGTTGCCACTTTCAAAAGTCATTAAAGTTGATAACTTAGTGCTTCAGTAAGGTATTGCTCTCACCTCACACTGCTCCCAAGCACAGCATCCAGAACCTTGACAAACCCTCCCTTAAAAAAAAAAAAAAAAAATATATATATATATATATATATATATAACACATATACAGAAGTAAAGTCGCTCAGTCGTGTCCAACTCTTTGCAACCCTGTGGACTGTAGCCCACCAGGCTCCTCCATCCATGGGATTCACCAGGCAAGAATACTGGAGTAGGTTGCCATTTCCTTCTCCAGGGGATCTTCCCAACCCAGGGATCAAACTCCGGTCTCCCACATTGCAGGCAGATGCTTTAACCTCTGAGCCACCAGGGAAGCCCAGTATTCAAATCGCAAATGTAGAACACAGTGAAATTTCATACAGTGAACATAACCTATTCAAGAAATATTACCAGCATCCACGGCACCTCCCACATCTCGTATCAGTCACTACCTCCCCATAGCAGCCACTATCCTGACATCTAGCATAATAGATTTGTTATTCCTATTTTTTGACTTTAAAACATGAGATCATATAGTATTTTATTTTTTTGACCTGGCCTCATTCTCTCAACATTTTGTCCAGGAAATTCATCCATGTTATTGGGTATGATGGTAGTTGACCAACCACTTTCAAAAGGTGACTATTACACCAGCTGTCCCCAGGGTTCCTGGGAATTACTGATATCATATTACTGAAGTTAGGTGAGAAAACAAAATCTCTAGATATTTGTTCCACTTACATGAAATTTGGATTAATTCTAGTGCACAGGAGAGATACTGCTTTTCTGTTTAATGTACTAAAATCAGATTAATCCGAATGATAAGGATATAAAGAATACGTTGATTCATTGACAAATGTTTCTTGTGAACTTGGAATACTCTACAAAGTGTCCCCTTAGTTCCTGAAAATATTTGCAGCAGAAACAGAACTCAGCTTTACAGGTGGCTAAAAAGACTTGGTTAATTTGAGAGTATCTGGAGTGCACGGAGTGTTGGGATTGTTTCCATGACAGAGCAGGAACGGCTGTGCACCTGGACGTGCAAAAGCAAGCCGTGTGCATGCCCAGAGCAGTGGCCTCTAAACACGTGAGTGATTTGGGGTAAACTAGTATTGAGAAATCGTGATAGCGAGGGAAGGGTTACTAGTGCAGCTAGAGATAACAAGTTTACAAAGAGACTGCTGATGGAAACATGGGGATGCATTAATAGAGTGGCTGGTCACGGACAGAACAAGGAATGCTGGATGATCACACCTAAAACATCTATGGTCTCCCAAAAATGTGCTCCAGAAAAGCCATCTCCTTAGAGAAACAGGTTGTAGATTAAATTGCAGCTCCCTGGGGGTACAGTCATATGATAGTGCACTTGTTGGGTAGAGGGGCCTGGAGGTGAGATGCCAAGGGGGAGGAAAGGGAAGACTATCCGGAACTTGGGGGTGGGGGGAGCCAAAATTCCTGACCTTCAGCTGTTTGTTCTGAAAATGGAAGAAGAAAGTCCTTTGCATTCCACAGGTCTCTGTGAACAAAGTCGTCACTTTGAAAGCCTCTCTGTTCTTGATTAACTCTGGCCAACAGAACAAAGAGGTTGCTGCATGTCTGGGGATTCTGAGTTAGTGAGTAAGGAAGCAAGATGACAAGGAGGAAGCCTGGTGCTGCCGGAGAAGAAGGAAGCCTGAGGGGGCCATGATCCAACTTAGTGGGCCAGTCTTTCCCCACAGTCTGATTCTCTGTGTTCTCATTTCCAGCCCAGTCTCAGACTCAGAGTCATATGGATGGTGACAGGCAGGGGAAAGATCTGCTTTTATGCTTCACTTCAGCCTTCATTCACATTTATTTGCTCTTTCTCTTAGCCGATGAAGTCCTTTTGAAAAGAAGCTTGATGTGGAAAGTTGAGTAATCTTCAAGTCAGCACAAGAGTCCTAATAATTGTGTGAATTTATGGGTATGAAGTGCTGATTTAGAGGGTACATGCATGCTAAGTCACTGCAGTAGTATCTGACTCTTTGTGACCCCATGGACTGTAGCCCACCAGGCTCCTCCGTCCATGGGATTCTCCAGGCAAGCATACTGGATTGGGTTGCCATGCCCTCCTCCAGGGGATCTTCCCGACCCAGGAATCAAACCCATGTCTCTTTTGTCTCCTGCATTGGGAGGCGGGTTTATTTTTTACCACTGAGCCACCAGGAAAGTCCTACAGGAGATATGAAAATGAGACAGGAATGTTTCTGTCCTCTCACCTACTAGGGAATATAGGACAGATTGTGTTAAGGGCCACAGAGGGATAGACTTTTAAAAAGATATTGAAGACAGACTTCCCTGGTGGCACAGTGAATAAGAATCCACCTGTCAATGCAATCCACCCCTGTCAAGAGATGCAGGTTCAATCCCTAGGTTGGGAAGACCTCTTGGAGAAGAGAATGGCTATCCACTCCAGTATTCTTGCCTGGAGAATCCCATGAACAGAGGAGTCTGGCAGGTTACAGTCCATGAGGTCCCAAAGAGTCAGACACTTCTGTGCAACTAAGCACAATTTTCATCTTCATAGCAAAAGAAATAGTCAAAATCACCAAAAATTTAAGTGCTAGCACATAGCTGAGACTTCACTTGTATACCAGGAGCTGTCCTAAGGTAACACATGTATTTCCTCACTTAATCCCCACAATGCCCCATATAGTAGATGCTGTCATTATGTCATTATGCGCACTTACAGAGGAACAAAACTGCAGATGAAAGAGATTAAGTGAGCCAGGCCTTGAAACCCAGAAGTCTGACTCCAAAACCTGCAGTCTTGGCTACCAGGCTCTACTGCATCTACAAGGGCTGTTTCTTTTATCTATTTGTTTATATATTTATGAATTTATTTTTGGCTGCCCTGGGTCTCTGTTGCTGCACAAGCCTTCTCTAGTTGCAGTGCCCGGGCTTCTCATTATGGTGGCTTCCCTTGTTGCAGAGCAGCTGTGGCTCTTGGGCTTATTTCTCCCAAGGTATGTGAAATTTTTCTGNTAGGCTACAGTCCATGGGGTCGCAAAGAGTCAGACACGACTGAGCAACTGCACTTTCACTATACCATGTCCTTTTACTTGCCCTTCTATGCCCGTTTGAGGGAATTATAAGGGAGTTGCCACTTTCAAAAGTCATTAAAGTTGATAACTTAGTGCTTCAGTAAGGTATTGCTCTCACCTCACACTGCTCCCAAGCACAGCATCCAGAACCTTGACAAACCCTCCCTTAAAAAAAAAAAAAAAATATATATATATATATATATATAACACATATACAGAAGTAAAGTCGCTCAGTCGTGTCCAACTCTTTGCAACCCTGTGGACTGTAGCCCACCAGGCTCCTCCATCCATGGGATTCACCAGGCAAGAATACTGGAGTAGGTTGCCATTTCCTTCTCCAGGGGATCTTCCCAACCCAGGGATCAAACTCCGGTCTCCCACATTGCAGGCAGATGCTTTAACCTCTGAGCCACCAGGGAAGCCCAGTATTCAAATCGCAAATGTAGAACACAGTGAAATTTCATACAGTGAACATAACCTATTCAAGAAATATTACCAGCATCCACGGCACCTCCCACATCTCCTATCAGTCACTACCTCCCCATAGCAGCCACTATCCTGACATCTAGCATAATAGATTTGTTATTCCTATTTTTTGACTTTAAAACATGAGATCATATAGTATTTTATTTTTTTGACCTGGCCTCATTCTCTCAACATTTTGTCCAGGAAATTCATCCATGTTATTGGGTATGATGGTAGTTGACCAACCACTTTCAAAAGGTGACTATTACACCAGCTGTCCCCAGGGTTCCTGGGAATTCCTGATATCATATTACTGAAGTTAGGTGAGAAAACAAAATCTCTAGATATTTGTTCCACTTACATGAAATTTGGATTAATTCTAGTGCACAGGAGAGATACTGCTTTTCTGTTTAATGTACTAAAATCAGATTAATCCGAATGATAAGGATATAAAGAATACGTTGATTCATTGACAAATGTTTCTTGTGAACTTGGAATACTCTACAAAGTGTCCCCTTAGTTCCTGAAAATATTTGCAGCAGAAACAGAACTCAGCTTTACAGGTGGCTAAAAAGACTTGGTTAATTTGAGAGTATCTGGAGTGCACGGAGTGTTGGGATTGTTTCCATGACAGAGCAGGAACGGCTGTGCACCTGGACGTGCAAAAGCAAGCCGTGTGCATGCCCAGAGCAGTGGCCTCTAAACACGTGAGTGATTTGGGGTAAACTAGGATTGAGAAATCGTGATAGCGAGGGAAGGGTTACTAGTGCAGCTAGAGATAACAAGTTTACAAAGAGACTGCTGATGGAAACATGGGGATGCATTAATAGAGTGGCTGGTCACGGACAGAACAAGGAATGCTGGATGATCACACCTAAAACATCTATGGTCTCCCAAAAATGTGCTCCAGAAAAGCCATCTCCTTAGAGAAACAGGTTGTAGATTAAATTGCAGCTCCCTGGGGGTACAGTCATATGATAGTGCACTTGTTGGGTAGAGGGGCCTGGAGGTGAGATGCCAAGGGGGAGGAAAGGGAAGACTATCCGGAACTTGGGGGTGGGGGGAGCCAAAATTCCTGACCTTCAGCTGTTTGTTCTGAAAATGGAAGAAGAAAGTCCTTTGCATTCCACAGGTCTCTGTGAACAAAGTCGTCACTTTGAAAGCCTCTCTGTTCTTGATTAACTCTGGCCAACAGAACAAAGAGGTTGCTGCATGTCTGGGGATTCTGAGTTAGTGAGTAAGGAAGCAAGATGACAAGGAGGAAGCCTGGTGCTGCCGGAGAAGAAGGAAGCCTGAGGGGGCCATGATCCAACTTAGTGGGCCAGTCTTTCCCCACAGTCTGATTCTCTGTGTTCTCATTTCCAGCCCAGTCTCAGACTCAGAGTCATATGGATGGTGACAGGCAGGGGAAAGATCTGCTTTTATGCTTCACTTCAGCCTTCATTCACATTTATTTGCTCTTTCTCTTAGCCGATGAAGTCCTTTTGAAAAGAAGCTTGATGTGGAAAGTTGAGTAATCTTCAAGTCAGCACAAGAGTCCTAATAATTGTGTGAATTTATGGGTATGAAGTGCTGATTTAGAGGGTACATGCATGCTAAGTCACTGCAGTAGTATCTGACTCTTTGTGACCCCATGGACTGTAGCCCACCAGGCTCCTCCGTCCATGGGATTCTCCAGGCAAGCATACTGGATTGGGTTGCCATGCCCTCCTCCAGGGGATCTTCCCGACCCAGGAATCAAACCCATGTCTCTTTTGTCTCCTGCATTGGGAGGCGGGTTTATTTTTTACCACTGAGCCACCAGGAAAGTCCTACAGGAGATATGAAAATGAGACAGGAATGTTTCTGTCCTCTCACCTACTAGGGAATATAGGACAGATTGTGTTAAGGGCCACAGAGGGATAGACTTTTAAAAAGATATTGAAGACAGACTTCCCTGGTGGCACAGTGAATAAGAATCCACCTGTCAATGCAATCCACCCCTGTCAAGAGATGCAGGTTCAATCCCTAGGTTGGGAAGACCTCTTGGAGAAGAGAATGGCTATCCACTCCAGTATTCTTGCCTGGAGAATCCCATGAACAGAGGAGTCTGGCAGGTTACAGTCCATGAGGTCCCAAAGAGTCAGACACTTCTGTGCAACTAAGCACAATTTTCATCTTCATAGCAAAAGAAATAGTCAAAATCACCAAAAATTTAAGTGCTAGCACATAGCTGAGACTTCACTTGTATACCAGGAGCTGTCCTAAGGTAACACATGTATTTCCTCACTTAATCCCCACAATGCCCCATATAGTAGATGCTGTCATTATGTCATTATGCGCACTTACAGAGGAACAAAACTGCAGATGAAAGAGATTAAGTGAGCCAGGCCTTGAAACCCAGAAGTCTGACTCCAAAACCTGCAGTCTTGGCTACCAGGCTCTACTGCATCTACAAGGGCTGTTTCTTTTATCTATTTGTTTATATATTTATGAATTTATTTTTGGCTGCCCTGGGTCTCTGTTGCTGCACAAGCCTTCTCTAGTTGCAGTGCCCGGGCTTCTCATTATGGTGGCTTCCCTTGTTGCAGAGCAGCTGTGGCTCTTGGGCTTATTTCTCCCAAGGTATGTGAAATTTTTCTGGACCAGAGATCAAACTTGTGTCTCCTGCACTAGCAGGTAGATTCTTATCCACCGCACCACCAGGGAAGTCCCTACAAGAGCTCTTTCTATAGAGCAACTTTAGGGAGGTGAGAGTGAGTGATAGGAAAATGGAAGCAGTTTGTGAAGGAGAAAAAACAAACACAAGAACATGAAACAGCAATGGCCGGGTCAGTGGAAGCAGATATAAAGCCTAATCGATTTATAACCTGGGAGATCCTAAAGACGGGCCCAGGACAGACCGACCAACTTAGGAGGTCTCGGGAGGAAGTTAAACAGGATGCAATTAGGAGAACCAGGGTAGGAGCCAGCCTGGGACAGGAAGAGGGAGACTTCTCTGGCACCAAGGAGGAGCCAGAGGATGGAAATAGCAAGGAATTTTGAGGAGAAGCTAAGTGATCTGAGGTAGGTAGCTGTTATG